>JZKD02S0990040.1:158109-178814 GCA_000966675.3 Picea glauca | reverse complement strand
TCTATATCTACCCCAAGACCTATCAACCAAACATCAAAACATAGACAATTGAGTAGCGTCTAGTAGAGCATTGTCCTTGTATTCACATTCCACAAGGAGCCTTGTAGCATGATGGATTATTTTGACAACATATCCTATTTTTTATTAAACTCGATTTAGATATGGAAAAATGAGGCCTCCTCGAACATAGATTTTTTCTCCAAGCATAGTGCCATGATTGGCTCCAAGACCAAATATGTAATATTAAATTTTCCATTATCCCAATCCATCAACAACTTTTTATCTCCAAGAACTTGCAAACACCTAATATTTTTTTCAAGTGCCACTTTCATCAACATCTAGAGGGTGTAGAATTCAACCATGTTATTTGCTCCCAATCCTGCTCCATATTTTAAGAAGAAGAAGTGGTAATGATCTAAAAAGAGTATGAATCCATCCCCACACATTTTTGGAGAGCCTTGATAAGCACCATCAAAGAAGTCCCAAGGATTTTGTGAAATCAATACGGGGCTCATGCAATACCCTTTGGAATTTAATATTAATATTAATATCAAAATTGATGCCTAAAATAATTTTTTATTTTATTTTCTAAATAAATTTTGGTTGTCGCATCTCCGAAGACAACTTTAATCAATGCGATGGTTTTGCTATATAAACAACGAAAATATGTCATTGCATATCCAACAACAACTTTAATCGATGTGACAGTTTTGCTATATAAACAACGAAAAGTTGTCGTCGAATAGGCGATGACAACTTCTATTGATGCGTCGGTTTAGCTACATAAACAAAAAAAACTTGTGGTCGAATAGGCGATGACAACTTCTATTTATGCGTCGGTTTAGCTACATAAACAACAAAAAGTTGTCGTCGAATAGGCGACGACAAATTCTATTGATGCGACGTTTTAGCTATATAAACAACAAAAAGGTGCGTCGAATATGCGATGACAACTTCTATCGATGTGTCAGTTTAGCTACATAAACAACAAAAAGTCTTCGTCGAAGATGCGACGACAACTTCTATTGATGCATCGGTTTAGCTATAAACATTGTTGTCGCAATTTAGATGAAAAGTTGATTTCACATTGTTTTCCTTTATTGTCTCTTTTGAGACGTTTGATCAAGTTCATCGAAAATGCCATGTCACATAAACCAACGTTACAGAGACCCCGGATTCATCGCCATATCAACGACATAGCATCGCACTAGTGTCGAAATTGCCGTTGAAAAATGGGGCCAAATATGCTAGTGCCTATGATCTGTTTAAGTGTTGCATCTATGTTGCAGTTCTCATACTTGAATGTGAAAGTGACTGTAAAATTTTGTTGCAGTATCGTCCAACTCATAGTTCCTCTATGCAGTTCCCGTTCTGTATACCAGTTTGTTGGTATGCCTTCTAATGTGTGTATGAAGTGATGAGGCCATTCCTCTGGGGGTGTCATTTTCCACAACGCTTTGCACTTTTCCAAGTGTTCCGCTAGTTTCCCCTATCCATCGTACTTCTGTTGTTGGTTTCTTTTATGTTCTGCACCAAACCTTATGTGCAGTAATTGCTTGCATTGGTACAAATCAATGATTCTTTTCTTGTGTGCACCCCAACATCTTGCAGGTGTGGAATTGATTTCTATATCGAGTGCTAAGAGTCTCTAATTTTCTAACACTTCATCTTCATAATGTGTTAAGAATACTTCTATATCGTTTACCCCATGGAAACTAGGTGGTTCCCTTAGCTCCGTACCTACCCATCTTACTGCGTGGTCTATTCTTGCACATCTTCTTATGTAAACTTTGTGTAGCCTCTGTTGCCATCTCTCTAAACCTATATCTGTTTCTGTTGCAGATGAATTAATGCTTCTCCAACTTAGTTACCCATCTGCAGTTTGGTTTATGTCATGCTCATCATGCGTAGTTGTTAAGTACAAATGGATAATTTCCTCCAAGTCCAAGCAAGTAGGTTCTACAAACCCCTCTCCTTCTAATGGGTCTAATGGCACAGTGACCCTGTATTCTCCTAAATCGAATGTAATTTTTCGTGTCTTCAAGTTGATTATGGCCTAGTTATCGAATGCCCAATCCAAGCCAACCAATGTTGGATATGGTGTTATGTCATCCACTATCTCAATCACTTTGAAGTCTGCTTTAGTGCGCACTCCATCCAAGTCTATTGTTACTCCTTTTAGTCTGCCAATTGGTAGAACTTTGTGTTGGTTTGCTAGTTTCAGTTGAATGAGTGAATATCCTAATGTGGGCTCTCCCATACATTGCCATGTCTTCTTGGGTAATACATTGACTTCAAATCCTAGATCTAGTATGATATCTCCCATGTTGAAATCTTTGATGTTGGCATTCAACATGAACTCCCTACTTGTTCTTATCCTTGTGTGTAGGTGATTAACTGTTTTTTGTTCTATTTTTCCTTCTGTCTCTATGCTACATATTTCTAATATATTTTCCAATATTTTGACAGAGGATGGATCATTGAATAGTTTTACACATGATTGCAAAAATCCTTTGATTGTACTTACTTGTCCTAGGGGTTGCATTTCTTTGGTATGATCTAATGATGGAGGCTTCTCATACTCTGTTACTTCCTTAGTCGGCTACGTAGTTGACGTCAACACAGTGTCTTGCTTTAGAAATTATTGGCTGGCTTGCTTAAATGTTTTCTTCTCGTTCTGTGCATCGAACTATTTCCTTGGTTTGACATTCTTCTTCACCCACTGGTGTTGTACTGGATCTTGTTGTGTTGCATCATTCCTATTTTATCTCCTCTGTGTGTAACTATGTTGATGTTTCATCCTTTATCCCTTGCTTCGGCTAAAATCCATTGAACATTTTGGTCGTTATGATTCCTCTTTTCCTGGATCTTCCCTGGTAATGTAGGACATTCTTCCATGTCATGATCAGATGTGCGACAATACATACAAGTCGCTGGTGGAAGTGGACATTCTCTGGCATAATGTCCCGGTTGTTGACAATTATGATAGACCACTAGTCCTCTACCTCTTCCAAAGCCTCCTCTTTCTCATCCTCTACCTCTATATCCAGCTCGATCTCCTCGTGGCGCGCTATACTGAGGCACCTGATTGTACTGTGCGACATTGTACTAAGGTTGGGCTATGTTGTATTGTGGCTGCACATTATTATATGGTTGTTGCACATAATTATAATATGACTGCGTAGTGTTGTATGGGGATGGTACCAGGTTAAACTGAGGTGCGGCTTGCCCGGTCATCATTTCTGCCTGCACCCTATATGCATATGATGTCCTCTCTCTCATCAAGTCCATAGTTATACAGTATTTCTCATCATGGCCCATTGACTTGCAAAAGTTGCAATACGAACTCTTTGGTACTGTCTAGTATTTCTGCATCATTGGGTAGTGATATGGACCGTGGCCCAGTTTCTTATAGATTTTGCACCATAGTCCTCCTGTTGGAAATGGATTTGGCATTCTTGATGCCATGTACTGCGTGAATTTTGGACAATCGTTCTCATGGTGTCCTTTTGTCCCGCATGTGGTACACCAAACGACTTCTCATTTGTCCTTACCTTTGTTATGGTTTCGCTGGAATGTTAAGTTCTTCAAATCCTCCTTCAGCTCTTAGATGGATGGATCCATCTGCTGATATTGGTTTTCTTCCAGTTGCAGGGCTTCTTGCATAGCCTCTTCCTGTGTCTGAAACTTTTGTTGTCACAATGGATATTTCAAGTGTGGTAGTAATTAATTTACAAAAAGGTGCATGTGCTGCATAGCTTTCATGAGATATTTCAACTTTCCTTTCAGTCGCTTGAATCTTTGGTCAATCTACCATATAGATTCTCCTTGTTTCTGTCTAATTTCTATCATCTCGTTCATGTATTGGTCCTCTAAAATTGGCTTCTGAAATTCATTTATCAACAACTTCTTGATGTCCGCAATCATTCTAGTTGTCCCTGGTAAATTGTTTGTAGCTAAACTCATATACCAATCCATTGCATGATCCCTTAATGTAATTGCTAGATGTGAAAGTTTAGTGTCCTCGTCTGTGATTTGTTTTGCCTCCCATATCTTCTCACAAATAAACATGTGTTTTTCCCTATCCTTCGACACTTCTCCTTTGAATTTTGGTAACCTGATGGTGGGATCGTGTCCTGCCATTCTGAATGTTGAACTACTACCTCCATGCAGTGTAGATACTCTACTAGTGCTTCCTGAACTGGCTCCTCCAGTTGTTGTTCCTTGTGTAGATGTACATCCTATTGTCTTTATTCTCCCAAAATTTGCTTGTCTAAATGGTGGTGTTCTTTTTGGTGTGTTATTCGTACATGGGTTTATGGGTTCCACACTGGCATTAATATGGATAGGATTGATGCCTTCCGTTCCTGCTCGTGGACCTCTCGTCTTCCTCTCATATGTTGCAGGCATGATTTCATCAATATTCTCCACAAATCGAAGATCCTCTACCTCCTCTTCATCACTTTCCAAGCCTTCCGTCATGGCTACAACTCTCTTCTTGGTGTTCACCTTGTATTGGTAGGGTACTCCACTGCATGTATTTCCAGCTTTCTCCATGATTCGCTTGATCTAGTCATCATCCATCATAATTAGGTCCAAGGGTTCCTCCTTCTTTCCTTTATCCACTTATCCTTCCATTTCTCCTCTTTCTGTCAGTGCGTCCCCCCTTCCCCCATGCATGCAAGAAAGTTTAGTTGTTTGACTCCATTGGCATTACACCTTTGTTATAGAGCAGTATCTTAATAGAATTATACAATGATCGGATATACCTTCCTCGAGTCCCATGTAGAAAATATTGCTCTGTTACTCTGTATGACTTCACGGTATCTACTGCAAATTCTGTTATAAATCCTGCAACAATACTGTCAAGCCAAAAATCTACTACGCGGGTGAATTTGTTATTCACCTGCTGTAACTACTCAATTTCAACTGTGGTCCACTCTAACTTTCGGATTTGGTTTATTGTGTGGTTATCCTTCAACCTCAATATCCACTGCTACAATAAGTGTGGGAAATCACAAAAAAATACTTCATGCAGATCAGTAAACAGATACTTCTTAAGATATTTGCACGGTGTTACTCTAGGGTTTATGTTATCTTTCTATGCAAACTATAGCTCTTTTGTCTTCATCCATCTTTTGATATTTGCTTTTGTGGGGTTCCACGGTCTCAACATCCCCTTCTAGCGATGCATTCTCACCTTCTTGTTGTTCGATTCGGTATTCTTTTGACCTGCCTTTCACATATCTTACCCTCTTTTAATAGATCCCATCTACTCAATCCTATATTGTTCCAATCGAAAATAGAACCATTTGTTGGTTACAATTATCTAAGTTCATACCTTTAACATGGTTGACCCAGGGTTCAGTCTATTAAGGTTCCAAAATATCCTCTAAAACTATCGACCCTCCTAGTAAACCAAAAGGAAAAAAAACACATAGAGTGCACTGCTCAGTCTCACCTAAGATAGTCTTAATGGGTGATTGTAATACTCAAATGTTTGCAATCCAGGATTGAGTGGAGGTCTGAGAAGTGTACGTTGAGAGTTATATTTAATTTATTAAAGAAATATATTGTCATTCTCGATTATGCATGTAATATAATCCATGCATTCATTCATCATGCTAATATATATTCATAAATAGAAAAAGAGACACAAGCATTCAATCACGTAACACATGGTTTACCGTGGTTCACCCCCTCCTGGGCTGCGTCCACAAAGATTTGGCTCTTAAGCTCTTCTATTATGGAAGTTCCAAAATACAATGCCACACACTTTACAAATCATCCTCAGTCAGGTTGAGATCGATTATGAGGCAGACTAGATTGCACCAGGCTCCTCAGCCTACAATCTAACCCTCAAGATCTACCCTCCTTATTCCTATACAACTCAACATATTACAAAAAGGTTACAAAAAGTCTATCTATGTCGTTGTCTCTTCTCTCTTAGCCGCCGCTACTCTTAACCGTTCTATATCTTGTTCTTTACATCCTCCCTAAGCATCTTTATATATACATTTTTGGCTCATCAACCATTACAATGTTGCTACAAAAACGCTAACCCTAATGTCGTTAGGTCTTCCATGCATCCATGTGTGCTTCTCTTCCTTCTAGCTATCGCTTTCCTTATGCATGCCTTCCTTCCCAAAATAGCCTTTATTTCCGCTTTGGCCTACTTCCAACATGGGGCTTTGTCCTCTCCTAAATATTGGTTAAGGGATATGAAACTTCCTTTCAACCACCATTTCCGATTTCCAAGATCACACTAGGGTGCAAGGGAAGAGCATACTTGAGGGTGAAAATTGGTTTCTAATCCCAAATTAAGTGATTATGTTTGAAAATAAATAACTTCAACTTAAAATTTTACAAGCCAAATGAGCCATCCATGTGGCAACAAAGCAAAGAGAAGAATATTGATTCCTTTTACCCCTAAGTGATTATGTTAGCTAACCTTTATTATGATAAAGGATTCTAAGTGGAGTGTAGATTTCTTACAAAGTGCAGCCAAATAGAAATCTGAAGGCTAGGGGCCCTCAAACCATCCAAGAAACTCTTACAATTTGAGAAAATTGGACTTATGCGCAGGCTACAGTTCTGGCAGGAATCCAGAACAAAGAATTTTGTGGCACGCATAGCGTGCAAAGTGTGCGTCTATGGGTGCTGAAAGCCACACACTTCCTGTCATGCGTCGGGAAAGAAATTTCCAAGTGAAATACTCCTTCCCCAACTTTGAATTTTGACTTTGGCAGGTTGGGGTAGGCCGATTTTGGTACCTGCAAGTCAAAAAAATCAAAATGAAGTGCTCTCAAGACTTAAATAGGGAGGAATTTGATACCGATCCCCAGTATGGTCGCCAATCTATTGTGTTGGTTTTGTCACATGGGTGAGCAAAAACACAACACTTGCATTCTTAGTTAAGCTAGCTAAATAAGAAATAAGTTTGTGAGTAGGTTAGAAAAACCAAATACATATGAAAATAAAGAAATGCAACTAAAAACAACTAAGAAATAAATGTTAGTGAAGCATGAGAAACTAGAACTATGAAAATAAAAAATTGACCAACATATAGCTAGCAATGGATCAATGTATTGATAGGCTAAACACCGTAGAGAAAGGAAGGGACTTATGAGTCCCATCTTCCTCCTTGGGAGGGATCGTGAGTTCCCTAATTGAGAGCTCTTCTCTTCATACAATGAAAGAAATGATAATGGTGAAGAAATACAATGCCTATTCCCTCAAGAGGTGATTGGAATGGCCTATTGCAATGGTGCTTGAAAGATTCAAAGAGAAAAGAGGATTCTCAAAGAAGAATTCTTGTAGCATAACAATACCTTGAAGATCTTATTTTCTTAGCACACCCATGGCACATATTTATAGCATCCATACATGGAAAGATATAATTGGTTCATAGTGTGAACAAGGGGCCTTTTAGGGAACTTCCTATCCCTTGACCAAACACCAAGCTATATTTCGCTCATATATGAGTGTCAAATTGTGTTGGGGGTCGAACTAGAAGTAGTTGAGGGGATGACAAGATCCATAAATGCATCGTTCATATAAGTGCACGACGTTTCTCGTAAACAATCGCACATTTTGCACACAATGTGTGTTGAGGCATGTGTTAGCCTGCACATTATGCACATGCATCCTTTGGTGAATTTGCACACTTTGATTTTTGACCCAAATATACATTTTTTTTCCTTTTGATGGATTTTGGTGTTGTAGGTGGGATAATTGTTGTTGACATTGATGTTTTTCTTCAACCATTGTGTGCAATGTTGCAGACGATTTTTCAGTGATAACACTTGGTCGGAAGGTTACTGGGAGAGGTACACCACGAATGAATCTACACGATTCAAGAGAGAACCCACTTGGGCAGCCTTTGTAGATTCCCTAAAGGATAAGATATACCCTATCAGAAACGATGATGATCAATACATGATATGGACGACTCTATGTTAGAAAAGAGATCAGATGGTGTTGGAGTGCACTTACATATTTCATACCTTGTTCTCAAAGCTGGGTATCAAAGAATCCAAAAAGCACCTAGTTTTGGAGTATCGCAGTTGTTTGCACAGGTACATCCAAACATAGATGGATTTATTGGAAATCTCCTCATTGGAAGCTGCTTATCAATATGCAGTCAAAATTGAGCAAAAATTTGAGCAACAAAGTAAGTGGTAGTTCATGTTTGAAAATACGCCACAACAAAATCATGGTAAAGGAAACCCTAACTCATAAAACGAAGGACAAAGTAAGGAAGGCCAACCTCAAGACAGTCAGTCCAAGAAGAAGATAAAGAAGGGTAATGAGAAGTCTAAGAAAGACACCAGAAAGTGGTGTGAGTTCCACAATGGCCCCTGGCACAACATCAATGAATGTCGCTAGAAAATGTCATTGGTGGCTGAGTTCAAAGAAAAATAAATGGAACATGACTTGAAATCTGATTCAAAACATAATAAAGGGAAACAGATCATACATGCAGAACCCACTTCTACCATTGTGGTCAATACAATACAACCATAAGAACCAGAGGAGCTTGAGGAGGGGGAGTGCCTCTTCCAATTGAAGATGTGGGTAAATGAGACCCCACTGCATTTCATTGTTGACAGTGGGAGTGTTGGTTACTTCTCTTATTTCTTGTCTACCATTTGATTGATTGACCCAGGTTTCATGTCTTTCGGGTTTCCAACAAAGCCTCTAAAACTATTGGCCCTCCTGGTGAACCAGAAGGCAACACAACACACAAAATACGCTGCCCAGTCTCACTCGAGATAGATTTAAATGAGTGGCTGCAAGACTTAGGTGTTTACAACCTAGGATTGAGTATGAGATAGGGGTTTAGTATTCAGAGCCATCTACTATAAGACATAACTGTATCTTGCTATTATTTGTGATTATGCACTGTCTTCACAGTCATTCCCTTACCACGCCACGTATTTCATAACAATATAATAACTCATTCATTAAGCACAATGATTAACTGCTAAAAGAAAGTAAAGACATACATGCATTCATCATATTACATAGGTATTACCATGGTTCACCCCCCCGGGGCTACGTCCACAAATATTTGGCTCTTGGCTCATTTATTATGGTAATTCTGCATCTCCAGCGCTGCATGCTTACAATTCTCCTCAAATGAGTAAGATCTATGTGAGGCGAACTAGATCGCACCAGACTCCATAGCCTGTGATCTAATCCTTAGATCTTCCTTTTCTCCTCTGTTCCATCTCAATAGCTTACAAAATAGTTCATAACAATATTACATATCGCTTCGACTCGTACATATCTAGTATGAACAATACAAAGACAAACTAATCAAGAACTAACCTTACACAACAAAAATTGGAACCACTATTATATCTACGTATCTATATTTATATCTATCGAGCTCTTCAGCCATTTAAAATGTATTACAAAAAACCTAACCCTACCGACGTTAAGTCTTCCTCCCATGTGTGTGTGTTTTTCTTCCTTCTAGTTGTCACTTTCCTTGTGCATGCTTTCTTGCATGTGCGCATGTTGTGTTTCCCTCCAGCTGTTACTTCCATTTTTGCATGCTTTCTTTCCCCACAATCATCCTTCTTTCCACTTTGGCCTACTGCCAACAAGCCCCCAACACTGACATGTGACTCGTCCCGAGTCACCTAATCCTTCTGAGCTTCCTTGATCTCCTTGGTGATCATATGGAACTTTTCCTTGAGCTTTGCTGCTTTTTTCAGTGCATGCGCAGTCTTCTCCTTGATGGTGTCCACTACCTGGACTTCCACTTCATCGCTCAGAAATACTGCACATTTTGCCTGGATCTGTGATATCTGTGTTTTGTCTCCCTCCGCCTGTGCAAGTACTTATGCTACTCGTTCCTGCAATGGCTCAATTTGAGCTTGGCGCTCCTGTTTCTACGTTTGCGTGGTGATGAGTTCTGCCTGCATATTCTTCATCTCCTGTGTCCCTTTGACTCGTTCTAGGATTGGTATGGTCTTCTTCTTCTGCTTGAGCTCTTGGATCGCTGCATTAATCCTTTCCTCTTCCTAGTCCCATCGTTGGACCTATGGAGCCTCCTCCAACCTTGTCCAAAGTTGTGTTGTTTTATTGAACACGTCATCTGCTGTGCTAACCTGTTTCTCTATCTCCTACAACTGCATTGTTTCTTCCTGTTTCCTTTGCTCCTTGACTGTTGGTGGAGTGGTTGGTGTGAGCTGTTGTTGGATATTCTCGATCTCCTTCTAATATTGATCAATTGCTTATGTAATTCGATAAATATTTTTAGTGGTTGCAACTTCCTCGTTCTGCACACCTTGTGGAATATTCTCATAAGTTCCTGCCACTTTTTTCTCCAATCCTTTTAGGCTCTCCCTTTCCTCCTCAGTCTCAGATTGGACTTCTCATAGCCTACTTTCAATTCGTCTTGTTCCTTTGTTGCCTTCTTTAATTCAATTAAGTGTCTGCGTGTGCAAGAATGTACCTCATGGTTGAAGCTTACCTTCAACCTATGTAATGCCCTTGATGGTATCCTTGTCAATACAAGTTGGATCTAGTTCAAGTCTTTCAAGGGTGTCTGCCCCATAATTTCATCCATGCGTAGAATGTTGGGGTTGATATGGAATGTTGTGTGTTGTTGTTGTATCCCCTTTTATATCTGTCGATCTTCCTCTTGTACTTTTCCTTATGTCTGTGGTGTCGATGGCTCTATGCCCCTATTGCAGATTGCTATCTATGATTCCCCGAATTTCTTGGGGAAATCTCCCATTTCTTCCATCTCTTTCTACAGTTTGTCCCTGTGGTGTGCTGCATGGTCAAAGTCCTCTACTGGACAATCCTGAACCATTATGGAAATCATTTCCCCATGTTCCTTCATGATCATATAGTCTGGTGATATTCATTGTGCCTTTGATTTCTTGCACGCACCTCTTGTTTGTGCTATCGGTCTCTTCGTTCCCCCTGATTCCTGCGTGTTGGGATTTGGGGTAGTCTCCTACGCTCCCTCGACTTGTTTCTATTGTCTGTTGGTCGGCTATGTAGTTTCTTTATACCCCTTCTGGGTTCCTGTCTTCTTTGACCCTTCATTTGCTTGAGTCAGCTTGCCTTGGCCCATTCTTGGTTTCTTGGGCACTTGGATTTCCAGAGGCTGCGTTTCTGCCTGCTCTGCCTCTCCTTCTGCTGCTCTTTCGGGTACTTCCCAGGTAATGGCTAGGATCCTCCATTCATCGGGTCATTCATTGATGACCATGTCGATGTCACCCTCTGTGATGAAGTAGCGCATCTATAGATATTGTTTATCTGGGTCTTGCCTTGGTTGTATCCATATTGTTTGTCGTGTGGCCCGAAAATTGGCGATGTCCACATATCGCGCGACAATCTCTGGTGTTATTCTCCATGATCGACTGATAGCTTCGTGTATGTAGCTTAGGTATGCTTCAAATATGATCGCATTCTCCCTCTTATGTTTGGCATGAGGCTTAGATCTCAACAATAGGTACCTCACTCCCGCTGGCTGTGGTCTGGTACAAAAAATTATATACCCTGGTTCTCACCATCCCATGAAGGCTATTAGGGTAATCAACCATGAGTAATGGAACTCTATGCCTAGGTCCTGTGCATCCTTGCAGTCCTCTTAGAATAAATTCAATAGATATGGTGCCCAACTCATTGAGGTGCCTTCTGTGCATTGAGCCACAACTACAATGAATCGAGCTGGTACTTCCTCTTTGCAACATTTTCTTAGCAATTTGCAGGCTAAGATTTTTCCACCCAATTGTGTGGCTACGTTGTTGATTTGTTTGATCATGATGCCTCTCATTCCCATGGCAGTGCCATAATTATTATTCATTTCCTCTGCCAACGCTTTCTCCTTGGATTTGTTATCCAGAATCAACGTGAGATCCATACCTCGGGTTGGTAACCTTGTAATTTGCACGATAAGCTCAACAGTTATGGGGAAGGTTTGTCCAGCCATATATCCCCTCCATGTGTGACTGCTAACAAATTATTGATGCAGGTTGTTGCGTACTGCCCTCTGCCAAAATGTGGTAGGGTCAACATACCTAAGATTGATGTTTTGTCTAGCCCAGTTGCCCACTGGTATGGCTGGTTAATCGCTTCTCCCAGTTGAGTTGTGCCTATGGTCTCTATAAAGACCCTACGTGCAAGTTCTAGGAACTTGGTTTTGTCTGATATGTCATGGTATGAATATTTGAGCTTCCTGACGTGGCCCAGTAAGTCCAGTCCTACCTGTACTCCATCTGGTATGTGTGGTAGAACAATTTCTGCTGCAAGTTTCTTGCAGGGTGAGCATGGTATCTATACTTTGTCTTCCTACTGTGGTGGTTGGTTCGAAGGTCCAACAACTTCCGATTTCTCCCCTATCAGCCATGCTAGTGAAGCCGAGGCATCTTCAGTGGTCTCCCCTACTGGTTGTCCTGAGATGGTCATTTGAGACCCATCTGGCTCGACTGCTACTTCCAGATTTTGTGTCATTTCATTAACTTCCACGGCTTCTTTGGTGCTTTTTGGTTGCACTTCCTTTTGGGTTTTTGCTTCCTCGTTATGAGGCTCCTACACCACTACTCACGTATCCACTTTCACGACATCTACTCGTGGATGCTAAATTTCTTCCAAAATCGGTGTAGAATTCACCGGTATCGTCTCTGGGGATGGGATTTCGTCAATATCGATGATCTCTGGCTGCTGCTGTTCATTTTCTTCCAATGGTCCTCGTGACCTGGTTTGAACCCTAGTCAATTTGGCAGTCTAGCTTGCTTCTGCCAGCTTTGGTGGTGCCATAGTGGTGTCTGTTGAACGTTTGCTGAGTTCAAATAACTTCTATGAGCTTTGTAGTATCGTTCTGTGCATGTTGGCTGCTAGTACTCTCTCTCTCTCTCTGTTCTCCTTTCGCGAATAGACTAGTTGTTTCTGTGCTCCCGTGTTGTATGGGATTGTCATGAAGCTTGTCAAGGACACTTCCTCTATTATGCGTTTAATGCACCATAACTGTGGGTTCAATGTATCTACGATGGTTTTGTACTTGCCATTATGCTTTCTTTGTCATCTCCAGTTGGCGTGATTAATGTGATGTCCCATCGGTCCTTGCCATGTTTTTAATTCCTCCTAGTGTTGTCCTATCGTACTACTTTTTTTTCTAATTTTCCTTTTCCCGCTTGTTTTTTCCTTTGCATATAACCATTGCCCTTGCCTTTGTCGGATTCGTGTTGCTAAATTTGCGTGGCATTTTTTTTTTACTGCATAGTGGGTGGTCGATTGTCCTTATACATCTTCAGTTGACTCCCATTGATCATTCCTTTGAGTTCTACGCCTGCTAAATCTCTTAGTTGTACAACTCCTCCTTCTGTGACAGATTTTACTTCGTATGGTCCTAACCAATGCATTCTAATCTTTCTCGGGTGTTGAAGCGATTTGCTGTCATACATCAGTACTAGATCTCCTTCCTTGAATGTTTTCTTCTTGATGTGTCGATCATGCCAAGCTTTGTCTCTTGCTTTCTTCACTTGTTGGTGGAATCCTGCGAAGATTCAGTCTTCCTCCATGGTCAATAGTTGATTCAGTCTCTCATGTACTATGCCTCATTCTGTCATTTGTGTGATAGCTGCTATGTGCAAGTTGGGTACTAAAAACTCTAATGGAACTACTGCTTCTTGGCCATAAACCAGTTTGAATGTTGTGTGCCCTATCATCGTTTTGCATGTAGTCCTATATGCCCATAATACTGGTGGTATTTTGAGGTCCCAGTCGTCTCTGTTGATGTTACAATCTTTGTCAGTGCATTCTCCAGGATTTTGTTGAAGGCTTCCATTGTGCCATTCGCTTGTGGGTGATACGGTGTGCTCTTCTGGTGATGGACTTCGAACTCTTCAATCATTGTGCGAATGGTGTTGTTTATGAAGTGTGTGCCTTGGTCACTCATCAAGACTCTTGGGCACCCAAATATCGTGATTACTTGTTCAAACAAAAAGTGTGTGGTTGTCTCTGCGCTGTAATCTTTTACTGGTGCGGCTTCTGCCCAACTTGTTAGATATTCCGTCACTGTAATAATATATCTTGCCCCTTTCCTTTTGGATGGTGGGTTAATTGGGCCCACAAAGTCTATTTCCCATTTGTTGAATGCATGTAATGTTACTTGTGGCCGTAGTGGCATCTCATCTCTTCTATTGGGTTTGTCTACCCTTTGACAAACATCGCATCTTTGACAATACTCATTCGAGTCTCTGTGGATCGTTGGCCACCATAGTCCCGCGCATAATACCTTTTGTGTGGTATATTTTCTTGTGTAGTGCCCTCTTGTGATTCCCTCGTGTGATTCTACTAAAATTCTTGGTCTTTCATGCTCTAATACGTATCTTCACAAAATGCTATCTGCACCCATTTTATATAAGTGTCCTGCAATCAGTTGATAGTCGACCATGCGAACTACCAGATTCTTCTTCTATGCGGTGGTATATTCTTGCGGCGCAATACCTGTAGTCAAGTACTAAATGATATCTACGAAGTATTCATCAGCAATCTATACTAAGAATAACTGTGCATCCATAAATTTTTCTTCTACGTTCGTAGGTTCTTCTCCATTTGTGACCCTTGACAGGTGGTCAGGTCCTGCATTCAATTTTCCTAGTTTAACTATTACTTCAAATTTGAATTCTTGAAATAACAATAACCATCGACATATTATCCCCCCCAATACTGGCTTGTTGACTAGGTATTTCAAGGCTAAGTGGTATGTGAACATGTTAAAGTGTTTTCCTAATAAGTTATGCCTGAACTTCTGTAGTGTATAGACCATGGCTAGGCCTTCTCTTTCTATCATGTTATAATTATGTTTTGAGTCTAATAATTTTTTGCTTGCAAATGCTATTGGGTGATCCAAGTCTCCCTCTCCTAGCTATGCTAAGATAGATCCAAGTTATATCGCTAATGCATCTACATGCACATGGAATGTATTTTCCCAGTCTGGAAATATTAATATCGACGCAGTAACCATCTTTTCCTTCAAAATATCCAGACCGTGTTGACACTCATCGTTCCACTGAAACTTTGTATCCTTTCGTAACAACTTTTCCATGGGTCCTATAATTTGTGCATAGCCTTTGATGAATTTCCTGTAGTATCCTGTGTGTCCTAATGTCGCTCTTAGCTGACAGACTATTCTTGGTGCCGACAAGTTAACAATAAATGTGATCTTTGTCAGATCAACCAATAAACCTTGTTTGCATACTATATGGCCCAATAGTATCCCAAACAGTGTTCCAAATATTCATTTCTTGATGTTTAGTGAAATTTGGCACTATCTGCATCTTTCTAACATCAGTCGTAAAACTTCCACATGGTTTTTCAATAGGATATATAATGTCCAATCATCCAAGTATACTTCCAGAAATTGATGGATGAATTCCTTAAATGCGACAATGACCACTCTGGAAAATATTTCCGATGCATTCTTCAGTCCAAACGGCATGACTGTGTACTGATAAGATCCCCATTCTGTCGCTAACGTGGTCTTATGTATATCTTCCTATGCTATCTTAATCTGATGGCAGCCTGAGAATCCATCAGTGAGTGAGTACGCTTCATGTCCTCCCACATTCTCTAGTACTTCGTCTGTGAATGATGTAGGGAATGGGCCATGTAGGAATGCATCGTTCAACTTCCTCAACTCGACACATATCCTAATTCCTCTTCCTTGTTTCTTGTTCTGCACTACCATCGGACTTATCCATTCTGACTCCTCAACTGGTTCGACGATGCTGACTTCGAGTATCCTGTCTATCTCCTCTTTAACTTTCTGTTTATATATGGGTTTCAATCTATAGGGTCATTGTCTAATAGGTCTTGCATCAGGTCTGAGTGGTATCTTCATTTCTCCTAGTTCTCTGACTATGCCCTTCATCTCTATAAATGTTGTGGGAAAGAGGTCACTGTATTTGCGTAGCAACTCTATGATACTTTCTACTATTTTCTCATCTTGGTAGTCCCCAATGATGGCCATTTTGGGCTGCTCTGCTTTCCCGATGTTAACTTTCTTTACCTTGAATGGCGCGGAAATGACTTCTAATTCTATGGGTAGTCCTTCCACATCTCTTTTGCCTTCTGCTTCTTCGATCTAAATATCGCGCGCATCATCTTTATCTGGAGCTTCTTCCTGTACAGGGTAACATGACAACAGTTCCTTGACCGTCTTCTTATTTCGTTGTTTCTCTTCTGTGATAAATTATATTTCCATTTATTTGATGTATATCACTCCTCTGATTCGTTTGAGGGTTGTGTCTATGTTGGGGTTCTCATGTTCGAATGAGAAAGTGATTGTGAAGTTATGTTGTAATGTCCTCCATGTCGCAGTTTCTTTGTGCAATTCTCGGTCTGTGTACCAATTCGTTGGTATGCCTTCGAGAGTGTGTATGAAGTGATGAGGCCATTCCTCCGGTGGTGTCATCGTCCACACCATTTTACACGCCTTCAGGTGTTCCATTTTTGTCCCATGTCCTTCATATTTATGTTGTTTGTTGTTTTTCTGTTCTGCGCCGAACCTTATGCACAATAACTACTTACATTGATACCAATATGTGATTGTCTCCTTGTGTGCACCCTACCATATTGCGGGTGTGGCCTTTAGTGCCAAGTCCATTGCTAGCAGTATCTGATTCTCAACTAATTCATCTTCGTATTGTGTTAGGAATGTTTCCAGATCATTTAGTCCATGGAAACTAGGTGGTTCTCTGATTTCTGTGCCTACCCACCTTACTGCGTGGTCTATCCTTGCACATCTTCTCGAGGATACTTCGTGTAGCCTCTGCTTCCAGTTTTCCAACCCGATGTCTGAGTCTGTTGCACATGAAGTAATGCTCTGCCAACTGAGTACCCCATCTGCAGTTGGGTTTACGCAATCCTCTTCGTGCGTAGCTGTTCTGTACAACTAGTCGATTTCCTCTAAGTCCAGACAAGTGGGTTCTACGAACCTCTCCCCTTCTAATGGATCTAATGGCGCTATGACCCCATATTCTCTAGATTCAAATGTCATTTTCCTGGTTTTCAAATTGATTATGGCCTAGTTTTCAAACGCCCAATCCAGACCAAGCAATGTCGGGTAAGGTGTTGTGTCGTCTACTATTTCAATGACTTCAAAGTCTTCTTTCGTGCGCATTCTATCAAGATCTACTGTCAGTCCTTTCAGTCTACCTATTGGTGGGACTCTATGCTGGTTTGTTATTTTCAATTGGACATTTGAGTATCCCATTGTTGGCTCTCCCATGCATTGCCATATATTCTTTGGTAATACATTCACTCCGGATCCTAGATCTAATATAATGTCTCCCATGTTGAAATCCCCAATGTTAGAATTCAGTCTAAATTCCCTACTTGTTCTTCTTCTTGTGTGTAGGTGGTTAACGATTTTTGGTTCTAGTTTTTCATCCATCTCACTGCTACATTTCTCTAGTATGTTTTGAAATAATTTCACAGATAATGGATCACTTAACACCTTCACGCATGATTGTAAAAAGCCTTTGATTGTACTTACTTGTCCCATGGGCTGCATTTCACCGGTATGATCCAATGATAGAGGCATCTCATATTCTAATGCTTCCTTGTATGGCTGCGCAGTTGAAGTCGACGCTATGCCTTCCTTCTGAAATTCTTGTCTGGCATCCTTAAAGATCTTCTTTTCCTTTTGCGCGTCGAATTGCTTTCTTGGTTCAGTGTTCTTCTTTACCCATTGGTTCTGCGCTGGTTCCTGTCGAACTATGTCATTTCCTGTTTTCGTTCCTCCATGAGTGACTATGTTGATGTTTCGTCCATCATCCCTTGCTTTGGATGAAATGCACTGGACATTTTGATTGTCCTGGTTCCTCTTTTATTGAATCTTTACTAGTAGTGTCAGACGTTCCTTTGTATCGTGGTCCGATGCGCAACAATACATACAAGTTGTTGGTGGAAGTGGACATTCCCATGCATAATGTCCCAGTAGTTGGCAATTGTGGCATGTGAATGGCCCTCTGCCTCATCCGAAAGCTCCTTTGGCTCGTCCTCCTCCTCGGTAGCTTGCTCAATCACCTCTCGATGCATTATACTACGGTGCTGATTGTACTGCGCGATATTTTACTGGGGTTGTGTCGGGTTGTACTACGATTTCACGTTATTGTATGGTTGTTGCATAGTGTTGTATGGAGATGGGGCCTGATGGAACCATGGCGTTGCTTTCCCAATCATCATTTCGGCCTATAACCTATATGCATTTGATGTTCTTTCCCACATCAGCTCCATAGTTCTACAATCTCTATCGTCGTGGCCCACTGATTTGCAAAAGGTGCAGTATGAACTCTTTGGAACTATTTGGTATTTCTACATCATCGTGCAGTGGTAAGGGTCGTGGCCCGGTTTCTTGCATATTTTGCACCATATCCCTCCCATTGGTAATGGGTTTGGCATACCTGCTTCCATATATTATCCGAATGTTGGTAACTCGTTCTTGTGGTGTCCTTCCATCCTGCATGTGGTGCACCAAACAACTTCTCGTTTGTCTTTGTTCTTATTTTGGTTCATCTGAAATTTTATATTCTTCAAATCCTCCTTCATTTCTTTGATAGCTAGGTCCGTCTGTTGGTACTGATTCTCTTCCAGTTGCAAGGATGCCTGTAGAGCCTCTGCATGCATCTGAAACTTCCGTTGTCGTAAAGGATATTTTAAATGTGGTAGTAGTGAGTTGACAAACATGTGTCGATGCTGCATATCGGTCATAAGGTATTTGAGCTTTCCCTTCAATCGCTTGAATATCTGATCAATCTCTCATACAGATTCTCCTAGTTTCTATCTGATTTCGATCATCTCGTTCATGTACTGATCCTCTGAGCTCGGCTTCTGGAACTCATTAATCAGTAACTTCTTAATGTCGACTAGTTTTCTTTTCGTTCCCAGGGCACTGTTTGTGTCTAGACTCATGTACCAGTCTAGTGCGCGGTCTCTTAGCGTAATTACTAGCTGTGCGAGTTTGGTATCTTCATTAGTGATCTGTTTTTCTTCCCAGATATTTGGACAAATGAACAAATGATTCTCAAGGTATTATGCTGCTTCTCCCCGAAATTATGGTAATCGGATAGTGGGATCGTGTCCTGCCATTCTGAATACTGAACTACTATCTCCTCCATGTGGTGTCGATACTTGACTAGTGTTGCCTGAACTGGCTCCTCCAGTTGTTGCTCCTTGTGTAGATGTGATTCCTGCTATCGGACTTCCTCCAAACTTCGGTTGTCTAAATGGTGGTTTCCTCTTTGGTGTATTAGTCGCACATGGGTTTATGGGTTCCACACTGACATTAATATGGATAGGATGGCTGCCTTCTCCTCTTGTTCTTGGACCTCTCATTTTCCTCGGATATGTTGCGCACAAGATTTCCTCAATCTGCTCCACAGCCTGGAGATCCTCTACCTCTTCCTCATCACTCGCCAATCCTTCCCTCGCGGCTACAACTCTCTTCTTGGTATTCACCTTATATTGGTAGGGTACTCTACTACACATCTTTCCTGATAACGTCAAGATCCACTTGATCTGGTCATCATCCATCATGATCGGGTGCAAGGGTTCCTCCTCCTTCTCTCCTTTATCTCTACCTCTTTCCATTTATCCCCTCTCTGTTAGTGCTTCCTCCTTTCCCCCCATGCACGTAGGGAAGTTTAGTTGTCTGATTCCATTGTCATTACACCTTTGTTATATAAGAATATCTTAATAGAAGTATACAGTGATCGAATGTACCTGCCTCGAGGTCCACGTAGAAATTGTTTCTTTGTTGGGTTGTATGAATTTGTTGTGTCAACTACAAACTCTGTTATGAACCCTGCAACAATACTGTCAAGCCAAAATTCTACTGCGCGGGTGAATTTGTTGTCTACCTGCTGTAACTACTCAATCTATACTGGAGTCCAATATAGCTATCGAATCTGGTTCACCGCATGGTTATCCTTCAACCGTATTATCCACTTCTGTAGTAGATGCGGAAAATCAAAGAAAAAGACTTCATGTAAATCAGTAAACACGTAGTTGTCCAGATATTTTTGAGGTGTGATTCTAGGGTTTCTATTGTCTTTTTGTGCAAACTCTAGCTCTTTGGTTCTCAACCAACCTTCGATTTCTTCTTTAGTGGGGTTCCACGGTCGGAACATTCCCTTCTAGTAGCTCATTTCTATCTTCTTTTCTTCGTTCTCTTCTCGCTCAGTCTATCTCACTTACTCGGTCCTCTCTCATTCCTACCAACACAACAACAAAACCATTTGTTGGTTACTTCTCTTCTTTCTTGTCTATCATCTGATTTATTGACCCATGGTTCATGTCTTTCAAGTTTCCAACAAAGCCTCTAAAACTATCGGCCCTCCTAGTGAACCAAAAGGAAACACAATGCATAGAATGTGCTGCACAGTCTCACTCGAGATAGCTTTAAATGGGTGGCTATAAGACTTTGGTGCTTACATCCTAGGATTGAGTATGAGATAGGGGTTTAGTATTCAGATCCATCTACTATAAACCATAACGATATCTTGCTATTATTCATGATTAGGCACTGTCTTCACAGTTATTCCCTTACCATGCCACGTATTTCATAACAATATAATAACTCATTCATTAAGCACAACCATTAACTGCTAAAAGAAAGTAAAGACATACATGCATTCATCATATTACACATGTATTACCGTGGTTCACCCCCC
>JZKD02S0990040.1:76212-105948 GCA_000966675.3 Picea glauca | reverse complement strand
CCTAAGTTAGCTCTCATCTATAACATCCCCACTATAATCCTCAATTTAATTAATGCTTAATGTAGATATAATGTGTGGCTATGGCCAAAGCGATGTATATGTGAAATGAATTTCAAGTTTAAATAATAAAATGTGATGTCAGCTGCTAAGGGGACATGGATAGAGATTGGGGTTGAATTAATCCACAAGAGAGGGGAGGGTATATTAGAATGTCTATGATGGGTCCAAGGGGGAAATACCCATGTCTATAAATTCCACCCACATTCCTGAATTTTATTATCATTGTGTATTAAACTCCAGTTTTTTTATTGATTGTCCCCAAAGCCAATAATTGAATACATGTAAGAGGTTGGGTGTCAGAACTCACATCCCATAGTTATTGGAAGCATGGGGGATGAGTACAATCAACTTGAGGAAGTGTGTGACTCAAGCAAGTAAGCTAAAGGAGAGGAAATTTGTAGGGGTTGGGACAACCGTTTTTAGACAATCAATGTTTTTGCATGAACAATAAGTGGAGAGAAAGAAAGAAATATTGGAGACGGAACAACCATGGAGGGAGAATTCTAGAGAATTCTGGAGCATTTTTGGAGCATATTGGAGTTGAAGACTAAAGATCCCAGTTGTTAGGTTGAGAAGTGAACTCTTGTGTGAATTGCATTGTAACAACAAGTGTTTGTTGTTGTTTACTAGTAGTTTTCCTGGGAGCAAGTTCCCTTGAGTTCCTAGCTGAGATATTCCCGGTTACTTGTGCCAGAAAGATCTTGATAAACGAATGGGACGCCTGAGGGACTAAGATCACTGAATGTGTACATTCCTTGGATTGGATAGGTCAAGAGGAAGAGAGCTGGTGGAAAATCAGGATAGTTGTAAGAGAATATCATTGGGTTGTGAGTTGTTTGGAGCTGTGAGTGGACAGTGAAAGACCACCCTCTTTTGTGTATTTCTACCCCCAACTTAGAGGTGACTTGTTGTTGATATTTGGAACAATGGGTCTATGGTTGGGTGGAATGTTCGTCCCAAGCAGCTAATTGCACAACAAAATTAAAATATAAGTGTTTTATCTTGTTGTTGTGTCATTTTGTGAGTTAAATTGTTGTGCATGAACTCTGTGTATGAGACTGATTTATATGTTGTGGTAATGACATTTTTTAGCTGCATTTTCATGTATGTTTTAGTATGGTGTAGATGCATTTAAATAATGGTAACAACCAATAACTAAATCTAGTTGTAGTTCGTAGTTGTAAGCTACATGACATTAATTTAGTTAGCATAAATTTTCCTTTTATGGGTAGTTTGTTATGTAATGTTCCTCAGCTGGGTTGGGGGTGTTACATCATCAGGTTCTCTCTCGAGGCTATAATTGATACATTAAAAGGATGCATAGTGGTGGGTGTGGAAGTGGAGCCCCTTCCATTAGGGGAGGGTAACCCAAAAGGGTTGAGGAATTCAGAGCGAAGACCTCCTCCCAAGGACATTACTAGGCAAATTTAGAAAATCAAGCTCTGAGAGTTTTCTAGGGGTTGTGCAGTAGACCTTGCTAAGGCATGGTTGGAGTGCATGATAAGGTGCTTTGCACTAAGAGAGTATGCCTCCACCTCAAAGGTCAAAATAACCATCTTCCATCTTCGAGATAGTGCCTTGAATTGGTGGGGAAACCTTGAAAGATGGTTGCATCTCACTCCCAACACCACCTCATGGGAATTATTTGAAGAGAGGTTTCTAAGAAAGTACTTTCTTGCATTCTATGAATAGAAACAAGTAGGAACCTTTCGTGTCTTGGTTTAGGGAGGCTAAACAATGGAGGAATATGAGATAAAATTCATGGAATTGGTAAATTATGTCTCATACGTGGACATTGATCAATGTCATGCAAGTCATTTTGTGTACGGGATGAATCATAAGATAAGGGCCCTTATGCAAATGTGGAAACTGTATTCAGTTTCCAAAGTAGTTGAAAATCCCAGTTATGCAGAAGAGCTTTTGGATATGAAAGGGAATCAAAGAGGGGGCATGAGATCTATTGTTCCATAGCTATTAAGATTTGTGGGGAAGGCCCCTCAAACCTTCTCCAGGGGAAGAGATTCTAGTCCACTTCCTTATGGAAATGGAGGTGTACCTAGAGTTGTTGCAACAAGAGTTTTAATGGAAGCAAGTGTAGCATTTCATGCATCATCAGGGACTCCTGAGATTCCAAGGAATTCATGGAGAACTTTTGTTGGAATATTCACCAATACTAAGAGGGGGGAGGGGGAATCAATATTGAGAACTTTTTACCATTTTAAACCTTAATCACATCATGTAAACATTAACCATTAACAATGTCATTCATCATCACAAAAAAAACATACACATAACACAATGATTTTTACGTGGAAACCCAAATAGGAGAAAACCACATAATTCTTTTTGTATATCACGTTAAGATTATATTCGTAGGAAGCACCAATTTCCAAGATTCTCCAACACCAACTGGAAGGAGGAACCAACTCCCCAATTTACAAGCACCACTCTAAAGGAAGCTCCAACTCCCTGATTTACTAGCATCAACTGGAAGGAGGCACCAACCCCCTGGACTTACCAGCTCCAAATGGAATGAAGCACACACTCCCTAAAGCACATGCACCAACTAGCTGAATGAAGACACCAATATTATCAACTGATCACCAACTCAATAATATATCACCAATCTAAGATCTTCATACAAATAGTACTTCTGAATTCATTTGCATGCTTCATTATGTAGTTAATCCTTCAAACCCTGGCAAGCCACATAACATCACTCCCAGAATGTAATCACTGACGACAACATCTATTCACGACAACGTCCATTAACAACAACATCCACTCTTGGCAACATCATGACAACATCACAACCTCATAACAATGTATACAACAACATCACAACCTCACAACGGTGCATACAACAACATCACAACCTTACGCCAACATCACAACCTTATAACATACCTTGAGAATAAGAAAGACGTTAAGAGAATCTCTTAGACTTCTATTGGACACCAAAAAGACACCCCAATACCTTGAGTGCACCTCAGACTTGATCTCTTCATTAGTTCCACTTAAAATGAAAAATTATATCATGTATTTATAATAATTTTGCCCCCAAAAATTAGCTGAGTCGGCCTCAATTTTCTGGTTGGGTTATTGAATGAAACAAACTTGTATCTCCTCAGTCTTAGGGAGTTAGAGGGACTTACATATCCCATTGGAAAAATATTGGAATAAGCGTTTCGACCATGTAAATCGTGCTCCCATTTGAGTTATCTATGTAGGGTAAAAATTCCTTCAAATATAGGGTATCCAATTTGACCAAAAATAATTCGTTCAACAATCTCCATCTTGCAATCTTTATCTTGGACATTTATAGGCATTCAATATTTTACTTGGACATCTTGTAGGATCCCTCAAGGCTCCATTTTTGTACAACTCAAAGTGGGCATGTGGAAACAACCACATGTTATCTCATCCCATGAGGGCTATGCTTAAAAGCTACACCATAAGGGGACCACTTTGGAGTTATATACATTGATGCCAAGGCTCCTTCAAGGCTCTTCAAGGCTTCTTCACTACTCAAACAATCTCCCTTTTTCACTGCCACATCATCATTATCATTTTTACATCCTTATTATTACTGCCACATCATCATCATCATTGCCACTTTGACATCAATGACAACATTTTCTCAAAAATATCCCCCTTTTTCATTTATGGCAACACCTTCTACCTTTTGCAATGATGCATACTCACTCTATCCATCACCATGCTCGCTCTATCCATCACTTTGTTTCTCTCCCCCTTTGACATCAATGGAAAACGAGATCTTTTATTATTATCATGTGACTCCCACTGTCACCAACAATTTGTTTCTCTCCCCTCTGACATCCAAGATAAAGAGTTGCTCCCCCTTTGGAATTTCATGATCATTCTCTTTCTTATTCTATTGCTCCTCATGTCTTCATGATTTCATCCATTGTCATTTAACTCATTTTGTTTCTCCCTTTGTCATCAATGGTTCCCTCTTTTGATTTTAATGCTATCTTTGTGAGCATCTTTCCTTTTTGACAATACTCCCCCTTTGAATATGCTGACTCCCCCTTAGACTAGGCCATTTCTTGAAGCTTTCTGAAGTAGCTCCCCCTGTGCTCCTATATGATTTACCAAGTCACTGTATTCTAGTTTGTGCAATCCTATGTTGTCCTTTCTTTGGTCTTCCTTTCTAGCTACTTAGACTCCCCTAGAATAATTTATAATGTTGCTCTGCTGCAAGATCATCATTTGTAATCCTGACATCTTCCTCTTGACTTGTAGATTTATCATTATTACTCATCTTTGCAACTCCTATGGGCATGTCCTCTCAGAATTCTCCATTGACATGTTCTTCTTGTTTTTTTTTTCTTCTCCAAACTTTCTTATATTTGATATGATCATTTTCTTTCATGGAGGACTCCATCATGCTTCTATAGTCCTGAACTATGTGTCCATAGTTGTGGAATTTTCAACATTCAACATTATTGTAGATACCTCTGTTACGAGGAAAAACTCTCTATGGCTAGGGGTAAACCACAACAGATGGGAATGACTGCATAAATCAACTCTATTCTCAAGTATGCTATATGAACAAATATGCTAGCAAGGCAAGATAAAAGGCCTACCTTGTCCAGACGTTCGATGAAGTCCACCATTGAGCACTTGACCCAAAGAAATATACCTGCAACTAGTCCTCAACAACCAAGCAAAGAAAGAATATGGTGATAATATATGATGTTAGCACATTCAATATCACAATCCATTAATATACATAACAAATACACCCATTGAATAATAATTCAAATATTTTCAAGATATCAATTGGATGGGAAAAGAGTATTTCTATTAATATATGATCTACAGAAGTGAAAATGTTATAGAATTTTGTGTCATCACGGTTCGGAACTGAGAAACTAAGTTCCTTCCAGCTAGGCCTCCACCAAAGGCAAGCTCATAAAAGAGAAACAATGAAGTTCTCAATCAATAAGTGAAGAGCTTGGGGGCTGAACACTGGGTTCAGACTTAAAGGACAAAGGGATGCAGACTCAATATGAAGTAAATAATTTCTTGAGAGTAACTTTGCTCTTAAAGTTGAATTCTTTCTCCTCTTTTCCATAGCTCAGAATTGTCCCATTTATAGCCTTCAAATGGAACTGAAGGGACAAGTTGGAACGTTTCAAGTATATGGAAGGCCAAGGATCATAGATATCCTGTCGTGACATGGAAACCTAACACCATTTTTCATTTTTGGGCACAAATCCCGATGTACGCGGGCTGTAGTGGTGCAACCTGTGTATACGCATGCTATATAGTAGGCAAGGTGTGTACATGTGGAAAAATGTATTTTTTAGCTCTAGACTTTTGCAAAAAGGGATGAAAAGTTTGCATAGGGAAATGGAAAAAGGCCCTATGTGCAAGATTGCACAGGGTGAGGAAAATCTTGTTATAACAGATGCCCCCTAATGTGTGAGGTCAGAGGAGTATCTACGATGGCCAAAATATAGTATAAAAAACCCAGAAGTGGAGTGATGGGGAACCATGTAACATCCCCAGCCACCAACAGGTTGGGCCATGCCACTACTCAAATGCTTTACTTAGCTCTGAACTCGTTTTGTAATGTCCTCGACCATCCATGTTGGGTCATGCTACGCCAAAGATCACAACCGTTCTCTGTGCGGAACATACTATAACATACTCAACATCCAAACTGAGCTATGCCACATACAATTTTTCTAACTGTATGCAATTAAAAATATATACACACAGAACTCTTGCAAAAGCTTTATATATAAAACGTAAACATAAAAATACATCTGTAAATGCACAAATTCATATTGAAATAACAATAACCGCATACATGCAACATATACAAGAAATACCCATATAATATAAACACAGTTATAAATCATACACAAGATAAATCCGTAAAACTAAGCACAAAAATAATAATACAGCATGTAAATTTATCAAACAATTGAAACTTATCTTGGTAAGAGTATCACTAACTGCGTGCAGACCTTCCATGAACCTCCCATCCTTAGACCACACTGTTCATCACTCTCAACAGTGAGTCACCCCCGAGCTGGGACTAAACTCCACTCGGGTAAAGAGTTCCTAACCAAGCTAATGGATCATGGAAAACAGGAAAGACTCCATCACAGGTGCCTACTCGAACTAACAACCTACAGTCTCTCATTCCCCACATGCCTGTCCCACCCAAGGAAGTGTTCCCCTTCTCTGCTCAATAGTCCCTCAGCCGCCCCACTTCCCTTCAAGGGCTTCAACAACAGGCCAGACAGGAAGTCTCAGAGCCCTGTAGCTATAGTTTAGCACCTTCAGGAAGTCATCTCCCCATAAATTCTCTCCCCTAGAGAGAAATTACTCACGATCCTGACAACTCGCCTCTTCAATATCCCATGGGCCTGACAACCCGCTTCTTCAGTCCATCTCCCCGGCTAACCAACTACACAAACCTATATGGCCATGGATACAAGCTCTGGTACAGTGATAGGAAGTATGGAGGATAAATGACTGTGTGAGTGAAAATAGTCATGGCACCATGGTTGAATGAATAATAGAAAGAATGATGGAAGAAAGTGTCGAAAATGAACTAAGTCCCTACAACATGTATGCATGTCCCCAACTTGACACTTGTCATGTTGGGAGCTACTTTGGTCCACTTGTCCCCAACTTTATAACTTAGGATAATATAATTATCCATACTTTATACTTTAAGAAATATTAATGTAATATTCCTTTTTGGCTTAAGCTCCCTAGCTTAGACCTTTTCCTTAACTTTTGGCCCCCACCCTTTCCCCGACTAGTGGAGTTTATTCCCCCATCTCTTTGATCGTGGTTGGTCTGCGCGCAGTGATGTATTTTATATTAATCACGAGACATATACAAAAATAGGTGCACTGGCCTTTAGCATCTAGGCTCTCTGGCCTTAATTCAAAACATAAGCATCCTAGCTTATAATAACTAGCTCACCAGCCTATAAAACACAACATATACATAAAGGCTCTCTGGCTTCATTATCGCACACACTTAAGTTTGCTACGCGTGGTGTCTTGGAATGTGCCCATTTCATCATTTTTACTGTGCAGTACCTGCGCGCACTATGCCATGAAAGGTGCATACAAAATTATATCAAAACAACTCACTAGCTTAAGAATATTATTATATTTACATTTGGTTCAGCCAGGGGATATTACAATCCCCTCCCCTTATTTATGCACTATCCTCAGTGCATCATGTATACATATACAACAAAATTTTCAAAAATCCCCAGTGCATTATATACCATGTACCATTCAAATTCTTTAAAATATCCAAGCTTTAGCTATTGAAATCTTGTTATCCATCTGGTGCTCTACTTTCCGGCACCAATTCTGGTACTTATACTGCAACTTGAAGTCAATTGCTCTATTCCATAGAGATAATTCAAGAAATAATTTAGCTCATTGTTCCTTATTACATGATTCAATTAAACTTCATTGAAGCAACAACTGGTTGTAGATCCATGGCATTCCACCCAACCTTATATCTCACTGCTGATAAACTCTCAGCAACATATCATCCCCAAGAATGGGATATGACTCCACCAGGACAACGACTTCCCAAGATAACCACGGACCACAATCCATATCAACATAGTCTCAGCCAAGGTACCAAACCTCAGCAACACTCCAACCAACGGTCTCTCTTCCCCACATGACTTTAAAACCCAAGGGAGTATGCACCTTCACTGTCTAATAGTTTATTAGCTGCTCAACTTCCCTTCCAGGGCTCCAACATAGGCCGGACAGGAAGTCTCAGAGCACCATGGCTCCAGGATTTCCCACTTTAATCATTATCATCTCATCTGCATCATACATATGCAATTATAACGAGAGAGCATTATTAAAATTCCATTTTATAAATCAATTAATTTCATAAGGAATTCGACTTTTCCCAAATCTGAAATTCTATTTATATTGCATACAACCAAGAAATTGTCAGCATTTTTTGTATATCCTAATTCAACATGTATAACACCTTATGCCATGATCTTAGAATTGCCTACACCTAGCAATTCAATCACAATTACCAAACAATTTAACCAAATAGAATGACTCGTCATTCTATGCATATGCATTTTCCTAATTAGCAACGACAAGTTCACTTCTTCAATTTTCTGAACATAAATTTTCTGTAGTCACTATTCCTATGACCACCTCACTTGCAACTTTCCTGTTGCAATGTTTATTAGTTCCTGAAATGTTCTCAACTTCACGAGTTAGAATATTTCAACCATTAGTAAAATTATTTCCATGTAAAAACATATATACATGCACTCATAAAATGCATTCAACAAAATGCATTTAAGTATACAATTCCATCATGTATGAGTGCAACTTTGCCACTTACCAGGCATGAGTGCAACTCTCAATGCCTATTTATTCAATGCACCCTTACATTGATTTTCAGAATGAGCTTTATCTAAGTCATGCATCTCACCATTCATAAATTGGAAATCTGACCAATGTCTTGACACATCTCCCCACACTTCCCATTGTCTTCACAATTACTTGGATGCCTTCCTTTTCGACCTAAACACTACACCAAAAATACAATTCTGTAGTGTTTATTAGTGTTAGCAAAAAGGTTGCAGTCCAAGTTTTATTTAAAGTAGGAAGCTCATTGGGTATTTATGTGGCACATAACCTTTCTATAACCACACCTTGCCATATCCAACCATATCCTGGTCTCATACATGACTAGCTTTCTTAGCATCATTCCTATAACAAGTTATTATCTTTTATTTTCTCTAGTTATTGCCTCATCACCAAATTAATATGACATGCTACTATGTCAGTGTGTGCATTCAAAAGCTAAAAGCTTTGATAAATATAACATGCCTCTAGCCTTTACCACACTTAGTGGTAACTTAATCCTGTCAATGCACTTAAACAATACCATACATCGTAGTTTAAAATTCAATTTGGGGAAATTCTTACCTATATTTCCCTTTGGCAATAATACAACATAATTTCTAAATAGGAATACTTACCTGCATGGCTACCATTAAACAATTTTAATGCTACTTTATTAGTTGATGACAATAGAAGCTCTTATGCCTCCTTATTAGTCTTATAATCAACATTCCATCCTTCTGCTGCTTTCTTCCACATGCAGAAACATTATCAACAACACTTGCAAACATGCAAGCATCCTCACTTTATGGCTGTCCAAACAGGCCATAAAATACTTGTTGCTACAGTAATTGCAGCAAATTCTTTCTTCCTGTATCATGTTTCCTTGTTTATCCCAGAAGTCTTCCATTCTCCTGGATTCCTGAACCTTCAAGTGCTCTTCACTGTAATTACTATGCATGAGTATTTCTGATCTGAGCACTTTCTAGACAAAACACTCTTGCCTGCCTTTGTTTTTTCATCCAAATACTAAAATGATATTAACCTTCAGATTTTATTTATTTCCTGGATCCATCTATCCCATCTTATACTTGAATGAATTATAATTCCAATCTTGTTGTCTTATAGACTTTTGGATCTCCAACATCCATTTATTTTTCAAACTAAACTATTCCAGTTCTTCCTTGACTGAATAATTTAGTATTTGGGTTTTCTTGCATTCTTCTCCACTCTTTGCCAACTAACCTCAAACTTGGCTTGCATAGCCAATTCTCTTAGCATGTTGTAAGGATGGACATATGCCTCCTTCCCTAGCTGCATAGAATTAATTAAAAGCACTTAATACCGATTTTAACTTACCAACATAGTTTCAAGTGGTACCTCCACCCTCTGGGAATGTCACTCATGGCTCCATGCCATTTGAGATGGATTCTTCTCAGGCACCATCTCTTTTTCATTCAAAACCATGCATGGAATCATTTTCTTCTTCATGGTTCTTTACTGACTCTCTAYARAGATTCATTTCACCTTTAAGTCTTTCTTGGCTTTGACATCTTCATGTTATTGTGGAAATATCTTCAATACTTTTGGAATGCATCAATAATATCTACTACTATTCTTTCTTTCCCTGTTGGAGGGTTTTCATGGATTCCCATTTGCTTGAAATCTACCCCATGAATTGTTCTTCCATTATTCTTGGATGTTCATGGACTTGCAACTCCATATTATGTTGATATTAATTTTCAGCATCTCTCTATTATTCGAATCCCTCTGATCCAACTCCTACATGACCCAATTATATTTTTAGTCATGTTTTCTGAGTAGCCTTGGACAGTTAACATCAACTTCCTTCTTGAGGTACTTTATTTATCCCTTCCTTAGTTGATCATATCAACACTTGGATTTGCTTGATGGGTATTACTTTTACCAATCTGATTTCAACCTACCTTGCACAATCCAGTTCTATCATGCCATAAATAATGCCCTTCATACCATGCTTCCACTGCGCACTTTGATAACCATAAGGGAAGAATTACTCTCATTTCATAGCTAATCCATGGATATGATGCACTCCTTATCCAATATGCAATAAGCCTCTTTCTTTATCTGATTACTATCATTCAGGTAGTCAATTCCTTTTTATAATAGATTTGACTCCCATGTATTACTTAATCTATATATTGGTTTCTTTGGGAGTGAATGCACTTTCACTAATTCATTCACTACATGATCTATTCCTCTGTCTGGATTCCATTGAATACTTGTAAGGAGGAAAAGGTAATTGCACATATAATAACGACTAAGTTCCACACAGATCCTACTACAGACTCGAAATTTGAAGTTAGGCTAAATCCCATTATGAGGGATCTAGTCATCAACAGGGGAGCTGTTAAGAAGAAATAGAGCAAGCGACAGAAGAAAGAAACCACCACTGAAACGACTGAAAGTGTCAGAGAGGATCAACCGGTCTGGTTAGATACTCTAAAGGAGGAGATCGTTAAGCTGAAATGAGTCCTCAAATAAAATTAAGTACATTTCAACAAATTTTGGACAACTGGTAGTAGAGGAAAGGGGCCCCAGAGATGATAAACCTGTTCTTAAATGGTCCCTTCAAAATGGGTGACTGTTATTTTAAATTATTCCCTTTTTGTAACTTATCTCTATTTTTGGAAATATGCAGAAGTCTGAGTGTTTCGAATTCTACAAATAATTCCTCTCTCACTATATATATATATATATATATTATCTTGAGGAAGAAAAAGGGGAAAAGGAACCTGCCCTCTGTGTAGGAAGACTTTTTGTAATTTTGGGATTAAAATGAATATATAAATGTAGAAGCGAATTTTGGACTATTTGTGAAAAGATTCTGACCGGTGGTGATATGAGTCTTGTTTTCTTTCATGTTATGTGTTTCTTGTAAGCTTATATTTCACTTTCATCTGTCTAAATCGGAGGAATATAAAACCCATAATTCATCTCTGAGATGCTCTCGGCTTAGCAATTTAGACTGTATTTATTTCTTCTCAAACTAAATCTGAATTCATTTTGAATAATGCTCCGATGTGGTTGTGTGTTTCTTTTTCCTCTAATACCATGCAAATTTTCTATTAAACATAGACTCATTGCCTTAATTAGCCTTCTCCTCTTGATAGTTCAATGTTCTGACAATGCATTGTTCATTCCAGACCCCATAGCCCAAATGTCATCTTCGTTCCTCCAATCATTCAACAACAAACCCCAAAACAAATCAAATCTAGCCAATGTTTTCTATATATATACCCAGTGACACGAGACAACCCTAAAAAATGCGCTACAAAAAGAAGATGACTTTCAAATAGTATAAAATGTCACAAAAATCCCCTGCTTTCTGTTGTTGTTCACCTTCCAATTGACTTTGCGCGCACAAATTTCAATCAGTGCACCTGTATTTACCATGTGCTGCAACATCACAAGGTAAATCGTGCTTCGCGCGCTTCAAAACCACTGTGTATCACTTCTTTGTTGCACCAATAACTTGCACACACTACTTTTGCGTTGCGTGCCAATATCCACTATGCACAGTTTTTGTATCACACACTGATATTCCACATGCATTTCGCTCTATGCATTGCACCATGCCAAAGTTCAATATACCTCCACCGTGCACAATAATATGTGCGCACCATTGATTATACTGTCGCGAGACAACTTATACTCACTCTGTGCGTGCACCAACCAAACTCCTATGTTCTTTGCAATATTGCGCACACCACGTGCACCATTACTATGTGTGTGCACATTGCACAATGCTAAATTTAGCGCGCACATCCGCACACCAATATCTTTCTGCACGGTGCCAAAATTTTCCATGCGCACCCTGACACCATATTTTTCTGCATGGTACTAAATTTTTATCGCGCGCACCTGCTCGCTATCATTTTTTAGCGCAACACCAAAATTTAACGTGCACATCAGCACTCCAATACCTTGTTGTGCAGTGCTGAATTTTACCTATCCCGATCTTTTCATTGTGCCACATGAATTTTTCGTGCGCCCAATTGTGCACATTCACCTTTATGCACATAGATTCCTTGTGAATTCTGCTAAAGAAATTGGGGCTTTTCCCCAATTCACCATAGACATTCTGCAACTATGAAATTCGTTCAATTTCACCCCGATAACATCAACTCACCTTTGTAACGACAGATCACTGTGAGGGAACAGATTTTTCCCAAACTCAATTCACGAATTGGAAATTTTAATTATAAAACTCGCTCCCACTGTCATGGATTCACTGTAACTTCAAATTCGACCAATTCCAGGTCTGAATTTAATAGAAAAGATATTAAATCAGTGATATCTCATCGCTTGGCTGAATTTATCCATTTTCTCGTGAATTCAACCACAGAAATTGGGGCTTTTCCCCATTTCCGCCTAGTTGTTGTTTACTTTTTACCATGAACATTCTACAAACTGAAATTTGACCACTTCAAAATTAATCTTCTGTGAATATTCACTTCAACTGAACGTTTCCATCCCATCTAGGCTCAGTGTTTGTACTGAGTCTCTGATACCAATTTGTAACATCCCCAACCACCAACAGGCCGGGCCATGCCACTACTCAGACGCTTTACTTAGCTCTGAACCCGTTTTGTAACGTCCTTGACCATCCATGCCGGGTCACGCTACACCAGAGAACACAATCGTTCTTTGTGCGGAACATACTGTAACATACTCAACATCCAAACTGAGCTATGCCACATATAATTTTTCTAACTGCATGCAATTAAAAATATATACACACAGAACTCTTGCGGAAGCTTTATATATAAAACATAAACATACAAATACATCTCTAAATGCACGAATTCACACTGAAATAGTAGTAACCGCATACATGCAACATACACAGGAAACACCCATAAAATATAAACACAGTTATAAATCATACACAGGATAAATCCGTAAAACTAAGCACGAAAATAATAATGCAGCGTGTAAATTTATCACACAGTTGACACTTATCTTGGTAAGAGTATCACCAATTGCATGCAGACCTTCCATGAACCTCCCAGCCTTAGACCACACTGTTCATCACTCTCAACAGTGAGTCACCCCCGAGTTGGGACTAAACTCCACCCGGGTAAAGGGTTCCTAACTAAGCTAATGGCTCATGGAAAACATGAAATACTCCATCACAGGTGCCTACTCAAACTAACCGCCTACAGTATCTCATTCCCCACATGCATGTCCCACCTAAGTGTTCCCCTTCTCTGCTCAACAGTCTCTTGGCTGTCCCACTTCCCTTCCAGGGCTTTAGCAACAGGCCAGACATGAAGTCTCAGAGTCCTGTAGCTGTAGTTTAGCACCTTCAGGAAGTCACCTCCCAACAATTATCTCGCCCAGATAGAAATTACTCATGGGCCTGAAAACCCACCTCTTCAATATCCCATGAGCCTGACAACCCGCTTCTTCAGTCCAGGTCCTTGGCTAACCAGCTACACAAACCTATATGGCCATGGATACAAGCTCTGGTACAATGACATGAAGTATGGAGGATAAATGATTGCGTGAGTGAAAATAGTCATGTCACCATGGCTGAATGAATAATAGAAAGAATGATGGAAGAAAGTGTCGGAAATGAACTAAGTCCCCACAATATGTATTCATGTCCCCAACTTGACACTTGTCATGTTGGGAGCTACTTTGGTCCACTTGTCTCCAACTTTATAACTTAGGATAACATAATTATCCATACTTTATACTTTAAGAAATATTAATATAATATTCCTTTTTGGCTTAAGCTCCCTAGCTTAGACCTTTTCCTTAACTTTTGGTCCCCACCCTTTTCTCGACTAGTGGAGTTTCGTCCCCCATCTCTTTGATCATGGTCGGTCTGTGCGCAGTGATGTATTTTATATTAATCATGAGACATATACAAAAATAGGTGCACTGGACTTTAGCATCTAGGATCTCTGGCCTTAATTCAAAACATAAGCATCCTAGCTTATAATAACTGGCTCACTAGCCTATAAAACACAAAATATACATAAAGGCTCCCTGGCCTCATTATCGCACACACTTAAGTTTGTTGCGCGCGGTATCCTGGAATGTGCCCATTTCATCATTTTTACTGCGCAATACCTGTGCACACTATGCCATTAAAGGTGCATACAAAATTATATCAAAACAACTCACCAGCTTAAGAACATTATTGTATTTACAATTGGTTCAGCCTGGGGATATTACAAACCAGCTGGAAGGACTAGTTGCTCATTACATTCTGCACTGACTTTGCATACATGGATGCCAATTTGATTTACATTACAGATCCATGTGAAAATATACCAAACAATTGTCTTTGGCCATGAATAGGCAAATACAAATGCGGTTACATGCCAAAAGTTGTCATAGTCACGAACAAGGCCCAATAGAACTAGTCTCAAAATCAATCTGAAGATAAATGTATACAATGGAGTACAATCTGATCTCCCATGATCACTGAAGTCATATAGGTACTGGTCCAATGATAAGGAAGCAACAACTGAGGAAAGTTACAACCACATACTGATGTCTTCAATTCCTCTACATAATCCACCAAAGGTGCAAGTCTACATCATGTGAATAAAGGAGTTGAGGTCGAACACAATGAGACATCGTTTGATTATCGGTCATTGAGGTATACCATTAACAAATGCGAGACAACCTATCGATAATGAAAGTAGGTATCAAGGTGTTGAGTACATTCTTACAAGTGTGAATAAAGGAGTCGGGGTCGAACACTTGAAGAATTCATCAATCAGGAGACATCGATGTATTCCCAATTGTCGATGGCGAGAGAACCTACCACTAATGACTACAAGCCTCAAGGTACTCATAAGACTCTAGGTCTCATTTCCAGAATTGATGTGTTGAAGTCGATGGAAGGAGACCCGCTGAAAGGAGAGATTTAAGGCATCTCTCATCGTTCAACACGAGGTACAAAGCAGGAGCTTCATGATTTGGAGGAAATCAGACGAAGACCATGTTCACGAACCAATGACCCTGTGCGTTTTTCACATGTGCCAAGTGTAAGCGGTCCACTAAAAAGACCCTCTAAATAATAGCCCATGAGGAAAACCACTGAGAAAGGTGAGGAAACCACCAATAGGGCTAATGGCATCCAAGACACTACACAAATCCTAATGTGTGAATATATGTCTTGTCGTCTAACATAGGGGAAACCACCCAGTCAATGACCAATGATGAAATGTCGATTGCTGGTTTCAAGGTTACCTACCAATGATAAAATTAGGACCAAGGTGTGTGATAGGGATACAATATCATGTGATTATGAGACAAACTAAGGGTATGGCCGACATGCAAAGTTAAGAGTTCTGAGGAATGGATGACACAAGTTGATAAACTTCCTTTGAACAAGAGCATGAGACGTATGGAAGACTCTGACAACATAGACTCAATGATGGAACCATGAGATGCAGGAGGCATCAATGAAATTCTCCATAGGGACTGAAAGAGTAACTAGTCAGTAGAGAAAAATCTATGTAATGAGCTCAGCTTCCTAAGGCCATGCTAAACCTAAAATTATGATGACAAATGGACTCAATAACTTTTTTCTTTGTTCAAATGCGACACGACTATTGCCAATATAAGATAATACGCCCTTCGCGCCCGTCTTTTTTTGTTTTTTCATAGACAAATGAATGTTATGATACATAGTAGGAAATAAGTGTTGCAAGTAAGCAAAACTAGTTCCAGCAGTGGAACATACCTATGCTCAATGCAAGGAGATGCATGCGGGAGATGGACACTCGGTGGATTGTTCTCTCATGGGTATAGGGTGTCAAATTGCAAAGAATATAAATGAGGCTTTGCTTGGTTGAGGATACAAAAATTGCCGAGGCGAATGATTTATAACGCAAAGCGAGAACCACCTATAGGCTCAATACTCCAAGCAAGGGAATGAGATGCAATCACAACTTAACACCAAAAAATGTCATTTTTCATGATCTTTAGTCTAATTGGTGTGAAAAAGGGATAAACTTGTACCAAATAGACGTCCTTTCAAATTCAATTTACGAGTGTGAAAGAGACAAGTTCACTCGACAATCTTTTCTCTTTTTGAAGACGAGTTGGAAAATAGCTTAAATTAAAGTCAGTTGGGAGTCCTCTAGGTATAAGGCAACATGTTTATGAGTGAGAAATGAGGCTTAACATAAAGTCATGTATTAGTTATAATGGATTCACGGTCCTATGGAAACAATCTCTGCATGGGCACCAAATGAAGTAGAGGATCTAACTAGGGCACCCATGTTTGGTAAGTCTCTACCACTTGATAACGACACATCTTATAGCAGATGGAAGGTTCTATGTCGCAACAAATGAGTACGTACCTAAGGCATACGAGTGACAGTTATAGGTTAATGCAAAAGTGCATTGTGGAATGGATACCTATCATATATGCTGGGTATTGAAAATACCTGCCCGTGGTTATGAACGACCAACATAATGTTGAAATCCGCAAGCATCCTTGGTAAAAACTACAAAAACCAACTCAATCCACTGTTGTATTAGTCCATTAGGAGAAAAAATGACTCAAAACTATAGAAAGTGGGTAAAAACTGTTATAAATAGTAACAAAACCAAAAATAACTATGTCATTTTGACATTTTACCCAAATAGTGAAAATTGGAACAAAATACCTTTGATTTTCAACTGGTGATTGCGGCAGCGTCGAGCGACGAAATCAGAAACCGTCTGGACCAGGTAATTCCTCTTTCCCTCCTCTTCCTTTCTAGTGGATTAAATTTTTAGATTAGGTTTCAAAATTTGAGTAAATTAGGGCACAAATTGAGTAATTTGGTGTATGCGGGCTACCATTCATCGGGTCGCGTATACGTGAGGTTATACACAACTGTGTAAAATAAAAGGCACATGTACTCAGCCCTATACACGATTGTAAATATGGCAACCTGCGTACAAGTTCGTAATAAATGTTTTCTATGGTTGCTAACTCAAAAATCGCCTTTTCTCTGGAAGGATGGTACTAGAATGGAGGAAAAGGGAGAACAAGGAGGTAGATGTTGTTGTGGAGAGAGATCCAGGAGCCCAAATGGCTTTGAAACAATGTGGCTTATATAAATTTTGGGCACTCAAAGGGATGAGGGCCCAGGTGAGGTTGCTTGAGATGCTTGTGGATTACTAGGATCCTGACAGTGAGAGCTTCAACCTCGATGGGAAACCATTGAGGATTGAAGTCAAGGATATATACTTTTTGACTGGGTTATCGCGTCGGGGTGAGGTGGTGAACCTCAAATCCCAGGGAGATGGGAGTGGTATGAATATAGAGGAGTACATATAAGCTCACTGTGTAGCAGGGACCCTGAAGGTCGCGAGTCAACTCCCCATCCGAGTGATAAACAATCTCAGCCTCAAGATTGCTGTCCTCGTGTTGACCAGGATCACAGGATCGACTTTGTTGCACCAGGCATCGAGGTCACTCATGTTCTATGCTATAGAGTGCTTGAGACCCACAACATATGATTGATGTACCTCACTACTAGCTAATATGAAGAGCCAGTTGACATAGTGCAAAGAGGGTAGCAAGAGGAACTTCGGGTTTGCCTCTATCTTATGCAGCTTTTTCTTTGAGCGGGTTCTAGGTTTGGGACCTAGAGTTGAGATTCTTCCCAGAGGACCTCACGATCCAACCATGGCATGGTGGACTGAGGTAATGAGATGACAGGGGGGAGGTAGGGTGCCCACACGCTACAATGAGGATTTCTTCTACTAGTGGAGGCATTAGGTCATTGCTCTGGATGATTAACCCTATGCAGGGATCAACTTCAGAGGGGACCTTGACATGCCACTCCCACCAGGGATTGCCTATGGGGACATAGGTATGTCAAATGTTTTTAAATATTTTATTTTTTTGTATTTTTGTATATTGAAACAAAAATATTTTTGGATGATGCTTAAGTACTAACTAGACACTTGTGTAACACAGACGTGGGTCCGCGACGACTAGATGGGCTTCTGCGACATCGTCGGAGGCACCAGGGGGATGAGGCAGAGGGAGGAGAAGCAGAGAGAATCCTTCAAAACATGTAGGGAAACCTATCTCATTTGACTCATAGGATTCCAATGGTTCAGGTAGAGGATTTGTCGGAATCCATGCAACAAAAAGTGGTTGGTGTGCCTAGAGCTTGGGTGCGACTCTTTCAACATCTCGTAAACGCCGTAGTTTGTTATCATGACACACATTCGGTGCCACGTGCATAGATGTCATGGATATTGTATTATTGGTTGTATATGTGTATTGAGAGTGTTAGCCCCAATTGTGTACTATAAACATCATATATATTTTTTGAAATCTATATAAAACATGGATCTTCGACTTTACTTATATTACAATGTGTACATTTATGAGATTATTTTCTTTTCTTTAGTTATGTGACAAATGCCAATATAAAATGAAATTATCACAAACATCAAATACATAATTAGAACTTCTAGGTATGTGATAATAAGTAATAAAATCAAACTGTCATTCTAAAAGATGTACCCATAGAAATCTCCAGAGTAAAGTAGGATCACGCACATGGTAACTGTCGTTCATACTACTAACTAGGAATCTAGGCGAACCTCTAAAGAGAGAATACCATGTGAGATAACATCGCGCAAAAGTTTTATAACAACTCTATATTTAGCCACATTATTCATGGATGGCCTTAGGCATACGCCACTTGAAGACACTAGTATACCCTCATGTGAGTAAACCACCCAAGCGGTGGAAGCTAAGTTCCATGTATGACGATTGGCTCCATCTGTGAATCCTAAGTAGACCGAAGACTCTGTTGACATGTGCCAACCAAGGGAAAACTTGATAAGCAAGCTGAAGAAGAAAAATAAAGGGAAAATATATATACACCAACTTACATTAGTATATAAAGAATTCCACCCAAGAAGCTTGGGGCTCAAGCGTAATAACGTTTGAAGTAGAGCCCATTCCTGGGCTCGACCAACATATTCCCTTCATAATCTTCTAACTCATAGGCTCCTTTTTCTAAGACACGTCACACAATATAGGGACTGTGCCAGATGGGTTTAAATTTGCCTGCCCCCAAGGGTTCTTTCGATTGATCATATAAGAGGACCAAGTCACCCTCCGCGTACAACCGAGGACAAAAAAACTTATCGTATTGGACCTTGACACATCTTTTGTTCACCTCGATAGTTGTAGAGGCATCTCGACGTTGCTCGTCAAGACTCTCTAGGTGTACAAGGCATCACTCAAGATTAGAAGTGTCAGGTAGGAGCGTGACTGCCAACTTAAGAGAAGCAATTTCACATTCAATAGGTAATAATGACTCCACATCATGTACTAACTGGAAAGGGGGAATTCCGGTGGCAGTCTTGATCGAGGTTCGATATGCCTAGAGTGCGGGATATGGCATAATGTGCCAGTCAAACTTACTCTGGTTGACAGTTTTCTGCAAAATGGTCTAGAGAGACTTGCTGACGGGCTCTACTTGTCCATTTTCCTGAGGGTAATAAGGGGAAGATTGACCATGTTTAAACCCCATCTTAGATGCTAGCTCTTCCATCATTTCCTTCTGAAAGTGACTACTATGATCAGTGATAATCTCACTCGGGATACCGAACCGAGAGATAATTTGATTGAATACGAAGAAGGCAACAGTGTTCTTGTTGGATTTAATTGTAGGTATGGCCTCATCCCACTTAGTAAAGTATTCAATGACCATGATAATGTGTTGGTGCCCCCCAGACAAATTTGGGTTGCAATCCATGAATTCCACCCCCCACTTGGTGAAGGGACTGACGATAATGATTGGGTGAAGAGGGGTTGGATGCGAGCACATTTTTCGAGTGAACAACTAGAAGGGGTGACACTTCTTAACCGCTTCAACACAATCTTTAAAGATAGATGGCCAGAAATAACCAGCTCACAAAATTTTATGGGTTGTCACAAGCCCGGATAGGTGACTACCACAAGACCCATTGTGGAAATCCTTTAGGACTGACTCGGCTTCCTCGTGATTTCAACAACGATGCAGGATATTATCTATTGCCCAATGATACAAAGTGTCGCCAACGATAGTGTAATTCTTAGCTTGGTATCATACACGTCGTCAATCATCTCGTGAGAGATGCTGAGGGAAATTCAAGGTTTGAAGATAGAGAACGATGTCTCCATACCAGGGGTCAAACGAAGAGAAAAGGAAAATGTGTTCGTCCACAAATGAATCAAAATGGATAACATCCTCATCTAATTTTGGAAAGTCGGATATTAACTCCGCGAAGACTAGTGATTTCTTGGATTTCGCAGAAGCGAAATTGAGATCAAATTCTTATAAAATGATAATCCATTTTTTTATATTTCCCCCCTATGATACACCTGGTAAGGACATATTGAAATGGATTGACATTGAAAACCATAGTAGTCTTGTAAAGCAGTATATAATGGCATAAACGTTGGACTACGTTAATGACAACCAAAGCTAGCTTTTCAACGTGAGAATAATTAAGCTTAGGACCAACTAAGTTTCAACTAAGATAGTAGATGACGTGCTCGCAGAGTTCATCATCCTCCTGAACCAAAACCATACCAATCGTCTCTTCAGACGCGGCGATATAAAGCAAGTAATCCCTACTGTAGTCAGGAGACTTCAGCAGAGGCACTGATACCATGTCTTTCTTCAAAGCATTGAAGGATTCTTGGGCTCGATCATCCCAGATAAAAGGGGTGTCCTTCTTCAAAAGATGCATGAAACCCTTAGTGATATTTTCATAGTTTACTATAAACCGACGTTAAAATTTAACTTTCCCTTGTAAACCTTGAAGTTGTCGAATAGTGCATGGGGGAGGCTATCAAAGTATTTCCTCAACCTTTAATGGATCTACCATGATCTCGGTCTCAGAAACTAGAAATCCCAAAAGACGACTAGACCTAACGCAAAAGATGCACTTAAGAGGGTTCAATTGAATTCTAGAGTAACAACATCTTTCAAAAACTAGCCGAAGGTGCATATAGTGATCCTCTCTCTTACGAGAGTGACCAACAAGATCATCAAGGTAAGTTTCAACTATATGCTTAATATCGTGGAAAGAGAAGGTCATAGCACGTTGGAAGGTTGCTCCGACATTTTTAAGGCTGAAAGGCATTTTATGGTATGCGAAAGTACCCCAAGGACAAATAAATGTTGTCTTGTGTTGATCCTTAGGTTTAATTTGAATTTGGTTATACCTTGAAAATCCGTCCATGAAAGAAAACACTTCGCTTCTCGCACACTCGTCGATAATCTGATCGATGAAAGGTGTCGAGAAGTTTTCTTTAGGATAGGCTTTGTTCAGGTCACGAAAGTCCATGCATACACTAATGCTTCCTTGCTTCTTATTCATAGGAACATGATTCGATACCCATTCAGTCAAGGCAATCGGGTAGATGAAACCAACATTAAGTAGTTTCTCTACCTTTTTCTTAATAGCAGGGGCCTTCCTAGGATTGACAGCTCTAAGACGTTGTTGAATAGGTTTATCATCCAGATAAGTTCTAATCTTATGCTCGACAATACGAGGGTTGATTCCTGACATCTCTTCATATGACCAAGCAAAAGCATCTCAGAATTCTTTGAAGAGTTCGATGTAGATCAAAATTTATTCTAGCGAACAATCTGCACCGATATGTATGTTTTCAATATTTCTAGGGGTACGAGAGATATCGATCGTGACAGTAGGAGAGATAGTCGCCATATTTCCTTTAGCATAAATGTCATCCGTATCAAGTGGAACTACGACGTGACCGACTATCTCACTCAAAGTAGATCGAAAGTCATCTTGTTCGATTCTTTCAAGCTCTAGGAGGAAATAAGAGCGATGATGCATATCATCCCAATGTTTGTCGGAACCATTCATGGCTTCGATGATAAATTCATCTGAGGGAAAAATATCATCAAGGAATTCATGTGAACAAGACAATAAAGTGGTCCACACAGGCCTAAGAACATGATCCTCCCCATATGTCAGCGAGGTAATCGGATCAAGATCAATGGAAGAGTCAATAACAACTTGATACACAATCTTTGTTGTCGATAGTGGCATGGACATTCCAACATGTGACTAACCTTCGCAAGATGAAGTCGAGGAAGGTAGGGTCCAAGGATCGTAAAATAGGAAGTGCGGAAATGAACGGACCTTTCTGACGAAATAGGCCTACTGGACATGGAGTAAACATGATGAATAGATGCCATGAAGTCGAAAGTACCCATAAGGGAATAATACATTTCGACACCAATATTCTTAGTTGCCGGCTGAGAATTTTTTACCATGGGGATCGACGGTCCAACAGATGCATTGGGACTAGCATACGCAAAGGACAATTGGTCGATCATCATGATCTTCCCATCGAGTGGAAAACAAAGAGTGCAGAAAATGGATGACACAATGATAATCATAACATAGGTCCAATTGCATCCTAGTAACAAGTTATAATCAAGATCCGCATCAACTACCTCAACATCCACCTCTACTGTCTTCCCACCTAACTGGACCAGAAAGGTAGGAAGAATACGGTGAGGGCGGAAGGAATGATCATCAAAAGAAGTCAACATGGTCAACGATTGAGAGAGAGTCAGAGAGCCGAGATCTTTCCAACAAATCAGGGACATCACACATGTAGTGGTGCCTTCATCAACAACCACATGTTTGATGGTATAATTTGAGTACCCCACATGGATTTGGAATGCCACATGGTAAGGAAAGAGAGGCTTCACATTCGTGACGTCAAATTTGATAACTTTCGAGCCACTAGGTTTTAGAGATCCTAACACAGATAGCAAGGAATTCCTCTATGAAGGACACGTCTGGAGTACCTCCAGAGCCGACATCACACAAGGGGTTTGACCCAGGTCCTCAACAATAGAGTAGTTATGGGTGGATCTAGCATTTGGATTGTGGGTAGAGCGCTTGAGTACTCCTTTCGGAGTACGAGGCAGTGGCTCTATTTTTTTGATCTGTAAAGTCATCTCCGAAGGAGGAGTAGGAGATTCTAGACCAGTTATATCATGTGAAGAACTATAATCGTGAGATCGAGTGGATACATGAACTTTAGCATCGACCATATTGATACACAAACGATCATCGTCTTGCGACAACGGGTTTTGACTCCCACTGATTGCATTTCCAATGTTTGAGGAGCTCGAGGCCGTGTGTTGGTTATGTGGGAAAGGATTTGTCAACACGGCGGGCCGTAGAGATAATATCCTCGCAACTTCCACAAGTTTGGGGCATAAATGAGTAAGGTGATCATCTATACAAAGCTTACAGGGAAATTTCACCTTACGCTTCTCTTTCTTGCCCTCTTCAGCATTATTATTCGTCTTCTCATTATTACCATTGTCCTTGGGTTTATTATTATTTTTCCCACCCTTACTATTATTATTACGTCCTTTCTTCTTATTCCCGCCCAGTTGCTGGTTACCATTTGGGCCGGTCGACGATTGCACATAATGCACATCCGTTGACTGAGTGGGATTGGAAGACACAGACGAATATGGCCGTCCTGTAGGCTGGTTTAGAGACAAATCTTTCAAATGGCATGTCACTGAGTCTATGGATTTTACATTGGTGGAGCCTATAATTCCATCGGCATGAGGTCTGGGATTTTGTCTAGGGTCATAGGTTGACCTCGGTGCGTCTAGAAGAATGTGGTATAACATCCCAGACTGAGTGTATATAATATCTAACTGCTAGGCTTTGAAGATCGCTTCTTCCTCAGTGGTAACCCTAGATGTAGCAACATCCTTCGAGATAGGAGGCTGCAAAGACTTAAGGAACCATTATAAAAGAAAGGCTGGGGGTATGGAGGTCTTAATCAACCTCTTCCGTCTACACCACTTCTGGATATGATCTAAGATATGAGTGGTTGTGTCCTAGCGTAAAGTCGACATAATTTCTAGGCCAACATCGCAATGAATCGGCAATTGGAAGTGGCTAAGGAAGACTAACACCATCTGACTAAAGGTCCCATATGCCCCCCTAGGTAGCTCTATATACCATTTTTCAGTGACCCCAATGAGGCTGCATTGAAATAATCTCAACTGAATGGAATCGTCATTAATGGAATTCGAGGAGTACCATAGGTGAAAGGTAGTAACGTGATCACCAAGATCCTCGACATTCTTACCTTCGAATTTTGGAATGTCTAACAGAATCTTGGTGGGGATGATGGGCCATGTAGGATCATGACACACAGGGTCATTCATCAACTTAGACAAGTCTGGAAAATTAAGCATGGACAGAAAAGGGAGACGGGGTTGCGACATCTGGTCCCAAGCTCCGTGGAAATATTGTGCTTGAGGAACTGCAACCCATCTAGGGTTTTGGTAAGAACCATGGCCCTGTCCGAGATTGTAAGACCCTCCTCCAAGATGATTCAGAAGAGGTTGGTTGGGCATCATTCTAGTAGGAATGTTCATATGGGGGTTATAAAAGTTCTCCCCAGCTGGATTAGATTTGGGTTGGGGATTGCCCAAGGTGTGAAACTGACCTCCTCTGGGAGTGAATATGGAGGATAGGGGTGGATTCATCATGTCAAATGTGTTAGTCAGAATCGACACCAAGGAGGTAAGGGTATAGGATGAAACTTGAGCAGAAGCTTGTCCGCCAGGTTGGTTGCTCCACCCAGAAGTAAGAGGATTAGACCTGGGGTTAAAAGTAAGAATTCCTCCCATATTAGGAGTCATTTGAGGGATTTGAGAACCTCCAAATGAAAATGGAGTATAAGGAGGTGTAGTTCCCCCAAGTCCAATGCTAGCATTAGGGCCAACAACTGGGATGGAGTTTTAAAAATGTGAAGTAAAATTCGACATATCATAGGAAAAAAGACTAGAGGCCGTAGGGATGGAATGAACATTATATCCCTGTGAGTGACCATGAGACCCAAATGGGTTCGAGTCAAGAGATTGAGCATTCACTATAGGACAGGCCATAGTAATGATAGGTTCCTCTGACACTACAACCAATGTGGTTGCGAGAGTCTAAGGGGTTCCATTAACTATAGTAGGTGTGGGAGTCGAAGGGTTCCCAATGTTCTGAAGACTCGGTTCAATAATCATCCTTTTAGAATTACAAGTTTGAAAAGTGGAGGTGTGTGTACCACCTCTAATAACTCTATGCCTTTTAGAAGGAAAAGACTCGAAATACGGTGGTAATTGTAACAAGCAATGGGACCGGTGGGAAGGATGGTCCAACTCCATGATGACTTAAGACTCAAGATACAAAAAATAAATCCTAGGGCCAACTAGTAATCAAAGAGAACACCAAAAATCAAACGACCAATATGCACACAAATGGGGTAAAGTGGCTGAAAGGGGCTTCCCTCCCTAAAGAAGGTATGTCTCGCCCAAGAGGGGCCTGAGACTCCCTACTAAAGATCATAGGTAACAAAATTAGTTATAAAGGCCCTCATGGGCTTAACAACCAGTCAGTCAGATCCCCTTGAAGAGGTAATCCTCCATAAAGGTTGTGTGTTGTCCGACCCTTATCTGACCCAAGGTACTTGAAAAATAACCCCTGCAAGTAACCTATGTGGCACCTAAGTCAAGGAACTAAGCAATCAATGTATAACTGATGCACATGCGAGCAATCATAAGTCAGGTCCATCATATGGGCAGGGTAGCAAAGCTCGAAACCTTGAAAGTACTGCCTCTCACGGAGGTAAGGGAACTAGCAAGATCCCCAGATATGATTAGATCCCCATAAATATCTCTGACGCTAAGAAGGTATCAGGGGGATATCCCTTCAACCAACCTTGTACGACCTCATGATTAACTCCAGTGTGAGCAGAGCCTCCTGATATTACCGATTATACAATGGATTTTTCCACTCCCTTTGTCAGACGCATATGTTGATTTAATAGCCTTGGAGAAGTTTACTCACAAAATCCTATTCCAAGGCACTAAATCCTAAGCTAGTTTGTTCACCTTAGAAAATAAAATCGTGAATAATCAATTTTAAATTATAGAATTAATTTTAGTGGTCGTGCTTACTCAAAAGGGTATGGTAGTGAAACTCATGATGCTATGACTCAACAAGTAAAGTAAATATGAATACAATGTAAAGTCCTAACTTCAATTTTCAATGAATGATATGCTTCTTAAAACAAATGCAATTTTCAATTTAAGCTCTGCAATTTTGAAGTAAAAATGCAATCTTTCTTTACATGCGCTAAGCTAATGACAGAGAATTAAAAGATCAAAATGCCAAGCAATGAAAAATGCCTAATATTTTTGTATTTTCAATATAAGAAAAATGAAAATGCATGGACTGAACAACAACTTGATATATAAAAACTCTACTGTGTATAGAAACAAACAACTCAAGTAGGATACCAAGGAGCAAAACACCCAGCCCAATGTACAAGGACAATTAAAATGAAAAGATGATGAGAAATACTCTGCCCATAAATTCAACCAAAGACAGGTTTCATGTCATCCCATAGACACTTAACAGTCACTACAGAGACCCAAGAAGACTCAACAATTGAAAAAACCTACCCAACAACCACCAAACCCAACAAACAAGAAAAGAAGTCTGATGTATGTGATTGTTCAAGGAAACAACATGTATGTACGCATCTTGCAGAAGGATAACACGTGTTATATATGCGACTGTCAAGAAAAAAACCACATATATGTTTCAAAAACAAAGCTAGGCAAGAGAGAAAGCTGAAAAACTCAGACCCAAAGTGAATAGAGGTTGTCAGGCAATGATACGACGAGAAACACAATAGGAACGAGAGAAATCTAAGGAGAAAAACACTCCAAACCCCAAGAAAGAAGATTCAATCCCCAGTATGGTCGCCAATTTTGTTACAAGGAAAATCTCTCTCTGGCTAGGGGTAAACCACAACAAACGGGAATGATTGCAGAAATCAACTCTATTCTCAATTATGCTATATGAACGAATATGCTAGCAAGGAAAGATAAAAGGCCTACCTCTCTAGACGTTCGATGAAGTCTATTATTGAGCACCTGACCCAAAGAAATATACCTGCAACAAGTCTTCAAGAACCAAGCAAAGAAAGAATATGGTGATAATATATGATGTTAGCACATTCAATAACATAATCCATTAATATACATAACAAATACGCCCATGGAATAATAATTCAAATATTTTCAATATATCAATTGAACGGGAAAATAGTATTTCTATTAATATATGATCAGTAGAAGTGAAAATGTTACAGACTTCCATGTCAGCACAGTTCGGAACCAAGAAACTAAATTCCTTCCAGCTGGGCCTCCACCACTTCAATCCTCCACCAAAGGCAAGCTCATAAAAGAGAAACAACAAAGTGCTCAATCAATAAGGGAAGAGCTTGGGGGATGAACACTGAATTCAGACTTAAAAGACAAAGGGATGCAGACTCAATATGAAGTTAATAATTTCTCCAGAGTAACTTTGCTCTCAAAGTTGAATTCTTTATCCTCTTTTCCATAGCTTGGAATTGACCCATTTATAGCCTTCAAATGGAACTGAAGAGTTGAGTCAAAATGTTTCCAGTATATGGAAGGCCAAGGATCATAGATCTCCTGTCATGACATGGAAACCTGACACCATTTATCATTTTTGGGCACAAATCTCGATGTACATAGGCTATAGTGGTGTAGCCTGCATATACACATGTTGTATAGTAGGCAAGGTGCGTACATGTGGAAAAATGTATTTTTTAGATCTATACTTTGCAAAAAGGGATGAAAAGTCTGCATGGGGAAATGGAAAAAGGCCCTCTATGCAAGATTGCATAGGGTGAGGCAAATCTTGTTATAACACCTCTATTCCTTACTTGAGTATTTCTTGCATAAGCTCTAAAGTCTATAGTCTTATGTCCAAAATTGTTGCAAGAAAAACAATAACCAGTAAAGAAACTTTGAGGCTTGCGAGAAAAGGGTCTTCTTTGAAATGGAGGTCTTTGATATGCTTAATTGTCATGTCTTGATTGATCATGGTCTTTTACTGTGCTATTGGAATCCTTTGAACCATTTGTACAACTTTAGGTTTTTATTTAGTCTTTCTTGGTATTTTGAAACGCTTTTCTTCTTCAATGTGTTTCTACTTGTTTTCATACGCTATACATGTCTCATCATTGAGAGATCTTTTCTAGTTGAAGATGTCTTCTAAGGTTGATGAACTTTTCTCAAACTTGAAGTTTTTGGCAGCTGTCCTTTTCACTTCTTCTCTTAGAGAAACAATTTCAAGTTCTTTTGCTTCACATATTTCTTCCTTCTCTTTTAGTTGACTATTTAGGACTTTTTCAATTTTCTTGTCCTCTTCTATTTGAATCATAGCATTCTGCAAGTTTGTGCTTAGTTGGTCATATTTCTCCTCTAATTTATTCTTCAATGTTTCTTCAATATTTTTAGCTACTTCTACTCATGCCTTTAAAAAATGACAGTCTTTTCAGTCTCACTTAGCTTCTCTTCTAATAATCTATTATTTTCTTGATACATCTGCAGTTGTTCCATTAGCATTTTTTTCTTCTCCTTTGCATTCCTCAAATCATCTAGAGCACTAATCAGTTCCCCTTCAAGGTCTACTTCAACTTCTACTTCATCATTCTCTTCTTCTTCTGAGGCATGGATTTTGCTTTCATCTTTATCTTTATCAAAACCGCTTTTATTTTCATATGTACATCTAATGTCACAAGGATTTAATTTATCACTAGAAGAATACTTACTTGATTCAACTTTCTTCACCTTTTCTTCATTTGTTTCATCAACTACATGTTTATTTGGGTTGTCATCCATTTTCTTTGATGTTGCTTCTTTCTTTGGTGTATCTTCCTTTTGATATTATGCACATTCATGCATTACTTCCTTTGTGTAGTTTTGTTGTAGTTTGTCCCAAAGCTCATTAGCTGACGAATGCTTTCCAACTTCATTTCTTTTCTTTTCAGACTCTGATAAGCCCCTTAGAATTATGTGCAATGCCATTGCACTATATTTTTGTAGCTTCTTTTTTGTTTTACCCTTTGGTATTCCTTTTGGAGTGGTGTAACCATCTAATACTGTTTGCCAAATTCCAAACCCCTGTTCCTATAAAAATGCTCCCATCCTTATGCTCCAATGAGCAAAGTTTGATCCATCAAAAAATGGAACTCCATATACAAACTAAAATTCATGAATATCCATGATCTTCCTTCCAATGGTTAGACTGTTCTTGAAGTAACATGCTCTCATACCAATAATTGGAATATTCACCAATACTAAGGGCT
>JZKD02S0990040.1:49918-61119 GCA_000966675.3 Picea glauca | reverse complement strand
TGTGATGTCCCAAAACAATACCTTCAGTGAGCATCATTTTTGATTTTTCATTACTTAAGGAAAGGTTAGTTTCCTTACACCTAATCAAGACTTTTTCTAAACTGGCCAATGCTTCTTGGAAGTCTTGCCCATGGACTGTAAAGTCATCCATGTAGACTTCCACACAATCATTGGTCAAGTCAGAGAAAATGGCTAGGACAGCTCTTTGAAAAGTGGCTAGGGCATTGCAAAATCCGAAAGGGAGCACCCTATAAGTATATGTGCCCCAAGGGCAGGTGAAAGTGGTCTTTTCCTAGTCTTCAGGTGCTATTTGTATTTGGTTGTAACCACTAAACCCATCCAAGAACGAAAAATACTTCTTTCCAGACAGGGTATCCAACATCTGATCAATAAATGGTAAGGGAAAGTAATCCCTATGGGTGGCTTTGTTTAACTCCCAGAAGTCTACACATATCCTCCACTTACCATTTTTCTTGGGAACTATGACAAGTGGAGATACCCATTGACTATCTGAAATGGGGTATATGAGATTGGCTTGGAAGAGTTTTTGCAATTCCTCTTTTACAATATCTTTAAGGGCTAGATTCATCCTTCTCTAAGGCTGTCTGACTGGTATGATTTGGTCATTAGTGTAGATATGATGTGTGCATGTGTCAGAGTGAATGCCTTTCATGTCTGCATAATCCCATGCAAAGGCATCAAATTGTCTTTGGAGCATTTCGATTACTTGTATCTTTTGTTCTAGTTCCAAACTAGAGTTGATATACAAAGGCTTTCCTGGGCTAATCTCAACAAGTTCAGTAGTTTCTTCCTTATCTAAGGAGGCTAGTGATAAAACGTATAATTTAGTGATATCAGGGTGCCAAGTTTGTTGAAATTTGGACCTAAAAATATGTGACAATTCTGCAAAAAACCTTGGGTATTCAATGCAATTTGTGTCAGCCAAAAATAAGCTTAAGACTTGTTCATTTGATTGTTCTTGTATTCCTTTGACCTGTTCAAGTGTTAACAGAGGTCTAATGCAATCTTCCTCTCCATAAGAGTTTTCTAACCAAATAGGTATTTCCTATGCCGGTTGGGCAGGAGGGAAGAGAACAAGTTTTTGTCTATGTGTGCCATTGGATATAGTCATCTCACCAGACCGAAAACTAATAAAGGCATCTGTTGTGGCCAGCCAAGGGAGGACAAGAACCACAGGGTGTCCTGGTTTGGAGGATGATTTAGAATAGATGGCTAAAAAGTCTACTGGATATTCCCAAGAAGCTAGGGTGACTGTGACATCATCTAGACTTCCTGCAGGGCTAATGACTGACTTATCTGCCAACTTGACCATTGTTTGGATTGGTCTTAGCTGATTGATTTGGAGCTTCTTCATAGTGTCAAAAAGAATTACATTAATAGCTGCACCCAAATCAATGAGTGTGTTTGGTAGAGAAATGCCATTAATTTCAATAGTGACAATTGGGTTTCCAGGGTCATTATATTTGTATGGCATTTCAGAAATGAATTCAGATAATTGTCCCACTACCTGAACAAGAAAAGGTTCCTTCTTCTTCCTTCTTGGTTTCTTAATACAAAGATCCCTTATAATTTTGGCGTAAATGGGGATATCCTTAATAGCTTGTAGCAGAGGTATTTTTATGCACACATTTCGTAATTCATCTTCTATATCTCTGTGCAAGGGTGGGTCGGGTTTCTTCACTAATAGTATTTCAGGGTAAGGTGGGAGATTAATTTTTTGGGGTACTCATATTGACTGAGAAGTGATTGGGATAGGAGGAGAGGCCTCTTCTTCTAAAGGGGTGGTTTGGGTGTTTTCTTCCTCATAATGATTATTGTTTTCTTCCTGAATTATTACTGCAGGATTTGATTAGTTTACAACTTTCCTTGATCGTAGTTGAATTTCATAGGTGGGAAAGGTTTGAACTTCTGTATTCTGCACAGGGTGGGTGGGTCGATTATTGGGGTTAGGGATTGGCTGGGCAGGGATTGTTGTTGGTCTTGGAGGATTGTGGGAATCTTGGTTTTGTGGTTGTTGATTGGGGTTTATAGATACTTGCTGCTGCTGATTAGGATTCAAGGGGGTTGTAAATTGTTGTTGTATAGGAGGTGGGAGTAAATCTTGCATTTGTGGTGGGTTGAATCCAGGGAATAAATGGGGAATGTTTGCAGGGTACTGTGGATATGTAGGGTAAGAGGGATTTCCATACATAGATCCCCTCCAACCTTGTTTCCAAGGGTAAGTTTGCTGAGGTGCCCATTGTGGATAAGTCATTGGGGAAGGACCCCATTGTTGTTGTTGATATTGTGTATTAGGATCATAAAATGTATTGGGATTTTGGGCTCTCCAAGGTATTCTAGAAGGGTATGGCTATTCTTGTGAGACTCCTCCTCCCCTATACATGGCTTGTAGTTCAAGCAAGGTTGGACACTCAGACATGGGGTGTTCTAGTGTACATAGACTGCATATTTCTATGACATTTAATGGGCATTCTTTCTCGTTGTTGTGCTTCTTTCGACATCTATGACAAAATATTGCTAAAGCATCTTCTTCTTGTTTTTTTTTTAGTTTTAGAGTATCTAATTGGTTACTTATTGTGCTCAAGATGTCTATTTTAAAGTTCTCCAATAAGTTTCCTAACTCAGTTCTGGTGACAGTCCCTGAACTTTGTTTTATATTTCTGCTAAAAGGATCTCTTGGTCCTTTGCCTATTTTAGCTTGTCCTCTTGAGTATCTCCTACAGTAATCTGCAATTTCTGAAAAAGGTTTTTGGTGTACATCTCCTGAACTCAACAAGTTTAAAAATTCTATGCAATCATCGCTAGTACCTTTCAAGAATACAATTCTTACTACAGTTGGGTCTGAGGTGAATAGTTTTGACTTTTGATAGTTGTATAAGAACCTTTCTAAGTAGTCTTCAAGACTTTCATCTTCTGTTTGATGCATTTTAAAAATGTCGTTTTTAACATTATCCTTACAATAGTCTTGGTATTTTCGTAAAAATGTGTCTTTCATTTGATCCCAAGAAAGGATTGTATTTTCTCCTAAGCTCATGAACCATCTTAAGGCTAAATCTTTCATTGTAGCAGGAAAAAGATTAAGTTTTTGGGTATCGTCTGAGTAGTTATAACTTCTACATAATATGTCAAACTCAAATAAAAATAAATCTGGATCCTCAGTTGACATACCTCTGAAAGTGGGTAACGATGATAGTGGTATATTCTTCATGTTGGTGTTTTTGGAAATATCCAATATTGGAAACCCAAAGGTCTCAGTCTCTGTAGCTGCATTTCCTTCTTCTTCTGCCATTCTACTGATGGATGGTTCAGAAAATGGATTTTCTGTGTTTCCTAAATGTCTAGTAGACTCACGTTTTGCCTGTCCCAATATTGATTCTTCTATTTTAGGTTCTCCTTCTGGAGCCTCACTGGTTCCCCTTGAATTTTCTGTTGGTGGAATTTTTCCTACACCAGTGTCAATTGGATTAGTGGAGGGGTTTGTTTTTGAATCTTTGGAGATTACAAATCTACCCTTGTTATCTCTATATCTATGCATAAAATGGAAATTTGATTCTTTGGATGAATTGAAATCCTAATTCTATCTAGAAGTTAAGAAGGGAACCTAGCTTCAGAGAACCCCACTCTAGTGGCCACGTGGCTCTTCACTTATGTCTTAAACGTTTTATCCTCCTCCCTCAAGCAACCTTTTAAAACATTAAAATTTATGCAAACAATCTAAGCTAAAAATTACTTCCTACCGTTTGCAACTCCCCGACAACGGTGCCAAAATGTTGTGCTACTTATATGTCTAATATAATGCACTCATTAATTATCAATCCAGGATTCGTAATCAACAGAGTTACAAGACACCAGTAAGAAATGTAATTCCTAGTGTCACGATTATAGAATCAAACTAGGTTATGTATGCTGGAAACAAATCAAAATAGTAAACTACAATGCACTTTGGTTGTCCTTCACAGAGAGGCTATCTATTCCATTATGGCACATGCAAGTATGAGATGGAATTGGTTTGATAGATCAACTCTAATGTCTGACCCAGAAAACTAATTATGCAATCCACACTTTCTGAAAGGAAATCACACATCAATCAGCATAGCATGGGTAGTTCAACAGTCAATATGTTGATTCTGCTGTGGTTCACAATGAACTTCACTAGTTCTTCTCCAAGTAGTTTTGACTATTGCTGCCAACAACTATGATCACTCAAGGAAATAAAATTCATGAGAACAAAAAATAGAGCATATGCAAAAACAGAGCAATTAAAGATCTAAGCAATTATAGAATGGAAATCTTAATCTAAGCTACACTGCTATCATCTAACAGAGTTAATGCTTTAGCTAATTCAATGTTTATACTATTGAAAACAAACACTAATGCTAATCTACAAAGAGGCTGAACTTTGTTGGGTGGTGGGCCCTTGCCGCTTCAACAGGTTAGCTGCTGAAGTCTATAGAAAGCTTGCTTTTAATACACACATTACTCTCACTCACACTTCAAAACATAAAATCAAAACTCTCTTTAACAACTCAACTCATTCTTAATCATAGAAAATCATAATATGGAGATAAAATAACATTCCATTAATCTTCACTAAAAAATGTTCTGTACTATCATATGCTGCTTACATATTGATGATATGCTAACTCTCCTACCCTTCTACCTTCCTTGCCATGGCTATTTAATAGTCTGAATTGTGAAACACAAGGAGGCGAAGTGATTTGCAAATCAATCATTTGTTAAGTTTAATCATTCGGTTACATCTTCAACTTCATCCTCATGACACAAAGTGCATGAGGATGAGGCAATTAACAAACTGTTCTTATAATAGCCTTGCTAAACAAATAGACATCCACCAATTGACTTAGGAAAGATCTGGCACTTAACTTAATGCATTAGGATCTTCCATATCAGTACCGAATCGTAACAGGAAGATGGTATCGGATCACGACAGGGCGCAAAAGGTGGTACCGGATCATGACAAAGCATGGCCGTTGGTACCAGATCATCACAGAGGGTGTTTGTTGGTATCATATCACAACAGGTAAGATTTAGTACTGCACGCGTTTGGTACCGGATTGGACAACAACAATCTTGGTGCGCAGGTATCGGATTATGACAGAACTGGTACATGAACGCTAGACATCTAGGGGTCAAAGATTCACATATGACAAATCGAGCATTAGTACATGAAATATTTAATTCCTTAACTCAATAAACCACAAAATACATGAATTAGCCATACTTTACCTTATGACCTTATTAATGGAAATTGGTAGCATTCTTGTCATTCACTCAAGCTTTAGGTAGGCCAAAAAGTTATACGTGAAGAGTATAATAGGGTAATGGGAATGTCAATTTTGGGTCTCAACAGTAATCATATGGCCAGTTGTAATCTAAAAAAATACGAACATGAGGAGTCCCCTCAGGAAAAAATGTTTCGAGGGGTAAGATATTACCCAGAAGTTCAGAGCCAAGTTTGAGCTCTACGACCTGGTGAAATGGTCGAGTTTTACAATTTCCAAAAACACTGAAGAAACAGTCTTCCAAAATTATTACAAGGGGAAAACCTAATGCCTCCTGCTACACAACAAACAAAGTCCCAGAATCTAGAATTCAGGAGCTCTAGAAAACAAGAATCCCCAGAAAACCCAGATAGTTCTAAGATCTCGACTCAGAAAAAGGATATCCCAACAACAGAGGTATCTGATGACCAATCCAAAGATCAATCATAAACATTAAAAAATCAAGGAGAAGATAAGCCACTGTATTCACCTAATAAATTAAATATAGATGGAACCGGAAAACAATTATCCACAAAAATAGGTAACCCTATCGAGGCTATCACGCCATTACAATTCACCAGAGGAAACCCTAATGCAGAGGTAATATTCATAGGAGATATCACGCCGATCCCTATGGAAGAAATACCTCCTACTAATTTATTTTTCAGTAAGAAAAGGAAAGCTGTGGTAAAGAAAGAAATGCACCAGAAAGAGGGTGAAATGGTAAAAAAGAACAGAGTATTATTGGATGGACAACATTTGGAAGATGAAGACTTTGCTACAAAGGTAGCCAACTCCTTGGGAGATTTTGCAACAACTAACCTATTCTCAGTTGACAATTTGAAAGAAAGGCCGAAGCTGAGAAATTAGATGATAAGTCAATTGCGAGATCAAATAAGGAATACAGAGAAGAATATTAGAGATAAGGTCAATAAAGTACTTGAAAAGGATAGAGTCGTCGATAGACAATAAATCCAACTACTCAAGTCTAGTCTTGTCCAACAAGATGAATTGGTTAAACAATTACAAAACAGGGTAAGTTCCACTGAGAAAATGCTTATGGATATAGTAGTGTTCCAAGCTCAAGAATCAGAAGTGCTAAAGAAACTAGAAATAACACAACAAAGACTTTTGGCTAAGGTAGAGATCATATAAAATCATTTTTAGGAAGTAAATCAATCATTAGATAATATCAGTTTCAAAGAAGGAGAGTCTACTACAACTTGAACCACCTTTCAAAAAGAGGTCGTGTCATTGACTAGAGAAGGAGTACCCATAGCTCCCAGATTGACTGTTGCAGAACAAATTAGAGGTGATATAATATTGAAGGCATGGGAGGCCAATATAGCCGAGAGTAAAAGAATGGCCAAAGAAATAAAAGAGGATTGTGAAGAGGTTTTTGATTTGCTAAATAAAGAATCACTAGGCATTGGAAAGGATGATTGTTCTGAGATACTAGGACAAATCAACATTGGAAAACATAAACTTGAAATCAAAGAGAGCTTAAAGGAAGATCATATTGAAATTTCACAGCTAAAGCAGGTTGACATCGCTCAAATAGATATATGGATGGTAAAGCCAAATTTACAGTTACAGTCAATGACTTTTGAAGATAAAAACATAGAAGACACGTTACCACAATTACAAAAGAAGTTGTATCTTTTTGAGGTAAAAGATGTGACAGAACCTTCTAGAATATTAGTACAATTTCTAAGTAGGTGCGTCAAATGTCTCGAGCAAGGTGAAGGAAGTAATTCAAAGAATCAATGAAGTAACATATGTATACTTGTTCTACTAGTACAAGAAAGAAATAGAAGAGAACCAAGTCTAACGGTTCAAGTTTTCATTTTGTAATTCTTATTAGCTATGAATAACGAGAATTTCAACCTCCTAGGGTTGAGAACCTCTTGTATAAATATATTTTCAAAAGACTAAAAGAGGGCTGTTTTTTGCCGATTGCAGTAGAGAAATCTCTCCTTTTCTAGAATTAATACAAGTACAGACCATAGACTCCATATTTCGTGACTCTTGTGAGTTATTTGTTCTTCTGTTCCTTCATATTTCAAAATCTTTATTCATATGTCTTTGATGAATGCCTAATCGCAACTTAATACAACTTCTACTGTGGTTATATATTTCATTTAGTTATCTGATTGCTTATAGATTTTCTTCTGTGTTTTCTATTAGCAAATACAAGACCTGAGAGTTAGTTAGATTGCTACATTTTATGCTTCATTAAAGGTTTCTCATCTATTTTCTTCTTCTGTAGCAGAGTGAGATTCTTCTATGATTGACGCCTTGCTTTGTTTAACAAATTTATGTTTTTCTCTCATCACATTCGTTATATTTAACTCAGATACGAAAGACGACCTCTGAGCTGTTATACCATTAATTCAATTGTAAGAACTTTTCTTGTTTAATTGAAATAGAAAAAGCAAATATTAAAAATAACAGATCCTTTTAACCGTTTATTTTCCCCATGACTCTACCCATCACAATACAACCCAATATTGAGCCCGGCCTTAATGATTAGACCAACATTTCTTTAACCCTCTTCAATACCATCCTAGAGACCGCTAATACCTGGGTTGAGCTTGAACGCTCATGGGCAGTGATTGAACATGACATAAGTGTCTGTGAACATTGGGAAGCTAGGAAAAGACAACCTAGGAATCAACCATAGCTTCCTTTTCCTACAATATTGATCTTCTTTTCATATTAAAAACTATTTTAATCATGGATGCCTTGACATTATACTTTGAATCCTTAAGTATAAACTCAGGAACAACATCTTTTTGGCGTCATTGCCGAGGACGGAGAATCGAAGTTATTTTTCTCTGGGAGAACGACATTGGTAAGTTTATCTCTTTGATAGTGAAAAAATATTGAATACATTATAAGGCTAATTTTTATCTTTCACTTGGCGACTCCACAACTAATAAACTGGCATTTAATCAAAAAAATACCAGAAAGAATCTAGACAATAAGCATACCTCGCCTGTATCCAATCCTGAAAAACTTTTGAAACCAAGAAGATACCTTAAACATACTACTTCATCAACAAGTAAGATTTATCAACCCAAATCCACATAGTAAAAAACTAAGGGTCTACTTGAGCGGTTATCTTCACAAGAAGGTTCCACCCAACTCTTTTTCAGAGAAACATCTAGCGATAGAATCAAAACCCTAGAACCTGAGTTGGTTTTACCCGAGTTTATAGTCAAGACTTTTCCAACTGTCTCATTTACCAATAGAGGTAAAAGATCTATCTCACTTCTCGCTTCGATTGACATTTCATTAGTTTCCGAAGTTTAGCTTCAAAACTCTCAAAGTTCAGAAGAATATACTTTATACCTTGACTCGACTCCTGTTGGTTCTCCTGTGTACACATCTTGTGAGTCCGAAGAAACCAGTCCTCATTTTCTAGTTCCTTATTTTTCAAATTTCCTGTCCCTCGAAGGTCAGTTCCCTGAAACCGTTCCGCTTTATCCAGACGCAACCGAAAGGTCACCACACATCTTTAAAATTTTTCTCTATAATCTCCAAGTTTCACCCTCTAAATTATCAATGGATGCAGCCAGAGGAGGTGGTGTTGGAGGTGGTGTTTTAGGTGGTGGTGGTGGTGCTAGAGGAGGAGGAGGAGGCGGTCAAGTACCACACCGAACCCCTAGAATATTTTCCAAAGTAGCTACTAGGTATGATCCTTTGGTCCTCCTAGTCCCTCTCCATGATTTACCAGAAAATTATATGAAAAACCTGTTGAAACTCACAAGAGAGGGGGATTTAACCGTGATTGAACACATTAATTTCTTTGATCAATTTGTTGACATCCTTGGTCTTGAACACGAGGATATTTATTCAAGAATCCTAGTTCAAAATTTCGAAGGACAGGTGAGAACCTGGTTCCGAGGACTACCGACAGGATCCATAGGATCATATGATGAGTTGGAAAATGATTTTATCAGACAATGGGGAGAAAGGAAAGATCATCTTTATTATCTAACCGAGTTTGGAGCTTTGAGAAAGAAAAATTCAAAATCAGTTCTTGAGTTTACTCAAAGATTTAATAAATTATATAATAAGATTCTAGCTGAGGTTAAACCTTCCCAACCTACATCAAAAGTAACTTTTGTTGGGGATTTTGATTCAGATTTCGCTCTATTGTTAAGAGAAAGGAGATCTGTTGATCTCACTAAAATGCAGGATGACACTGTAGAGATTGAATCAAACATGATGGCATCAGGAAAGTTAAAAGCTAAATTTGAAATGGGAAATAAAGAAACCAGGTGATTTAGGGAACAAGCAGGACCCTTCAGAGTTGGAACATCCTCGGAAGATAAGATGGACGACATGGCTAAAATAATCAAAGAATTGTCAAATAAAATATCCAGAATGGAATTGGACCAATCAAAGAATGATCAGTTCCCTAGAAAGGATTTTAGAAGGAATCCTAGCCCTCAAATACAACAAAGATAAATTGAGAATGAAGAACAAAAGATTCAAGCCCCTTTAATAATGAAAATTTTATAGGAGGAGAAGACATGGGAAATTTTGAGGAGTTTGAGGAAGATATCAATATTCTTGGTGATGATTGTCAAGAAATTTATTTGACGAGACAAGATTATGAAAAATCTCTAAACGCAGAAGGTTGGTCTAATAACAATGAGAGCATGAATATTACAAATGATTCTTCTTATCAAGGAATCACTGATAATATAATGGCCGAGCTCCAACAAAAATATAATCTAAGGCGTAGAAACAAAAATGTCACAACTACCCCACCGAAGAAAATCTTACCGAGAGGGGAAACAGACGAGGCAGCTCCAAAAGCTGCTGAAAGATAAACTGTTAAAACCAAGGCTACTGACACACAATCTACCAAGACAAAGGCATCATAAACACCAATTGCTAATACAAGAACAACGAAAATTCCCATAGTAGAAACAAAAACAACTGAAACAAAAGCAACACAAATTAATAAATCATAAAAAATGGAAATAGAAATCCAAACTAGAGAAACTGATAAGACATCGGGAATTTTTAATCTAGAGAATGAGATTAATAAAATCAAGATCCATGTACCTCTGGTCGAACTAGCGAAAAACCCTATATACAGGAAACAAATTGTCAAAATGATAAATTTTTCAGATACTGAAAGTTAGGCTGACGTTATAAATTTGGAAGATGATAAACCAAATATAATATTTGGTCCACACTCTGAAGGTACCAGAGATACCACTGCTCCCTTTTTTATTGCGTTAACTGTACATGATCATCTGCTTCATAATTTCATGTTATATTCTGGAGCTTCTCACAGTGTGATGCCCAAAGGTATTATTGATATACCGGGTCTCAAAATTACTCGACCATACGAATATCTGTATTCTTTTGATTTGAGAAAAGTCAAATGTATGGGTATGATTAAATATTTAGTGGTTAATCTTGCTCAGGTTCTTGTAAAAAGTGTTTTGATGGATGTGGTTTTTGCTGATATACCTCCAAAGTATGGCATGTTGTTATCCAAGTCTTGGGGCATTAAACTTGGAAGATCCCTCCAACTAGATATGACATATGTTACAATCCTGGTCTTCAGCGGATAGTTCACCCACTTGTACATAGAAACAAGGCTAGCATTTACAGTAAGTGATCAGCTGAATCCGGATAACTGTTGAAAAACAGGACCACGGAGCAATAAAATAAAACAAATGAAGAAACAAAACACAAAGGACACACAATACAAGAGAGACACAGATTTACATGGTTCACCCAGTGTGGGCTACGTGCACCAGAGAAATTGCCAGGTCCTTTCTTTATTATTATCCAGCAAATGAAGGGATACAACCTACAACAAAACCCACTGTAACTTCCTCTTCTTTCTCTCACAGTCTCCTCTCTCAG
>JZKD02S0990040.1:5762-29058 GCA_000966675.3 Picea glauca | reverse complement strand
CCAGAATTGGACGCACAACTCTCGAACGATCGATATTAATTCATCATGATCAACGGCTCTTAGGTCGATTCCGGACCCCCCTTGCCATTCTTCCTTTAATGGTGGGGGTTTTCGTAATAGTGTGGCGTGTGAAGTGGGGCCCTTCCTGTCATGTCGACCACCGTTCCGCGTTTCCCTCTCTTCCACCTGTGTTCCACTTAATCGCACAATGGGGCCGTTTCTCATTGGTTGTTCTCTGACCCTGTTGGGATTTGTTCCTATTAGCCATTTGCTAACCCTGTAGGGATTCGTCCCCATTGGCCGATCACTAGCTCTGCCGGGATTCAGCGGTGGCCAATTCAAACTACTCGACCTCACTGTAGCACCGAGGCGCGAAATATGAAAGAGGTATTTCATTTATTAGAACTGTGATCATGATCCGCGACCACATGGGAGCGGAGAGAGGGAAAGAGCCAGCTTACGCTGGTCCTCCATGGATGTTTAGAGCTTCTGATTCGGCAGAGGACCAGAAAAATATGATTTAGGTTGTGGGTGTGTGACAATATCTATCATGTTTGTCTTATTGTAGGATACTTGCCATTAGACGAGAGACTTGAGATATCAAAAAGGTGACATGCATAGATACTCACGTAAAATTTCTCTCGAAACAAGTAATAAACTAATTTGGAAGGTATTAACTTCTGTCTTGTAAACTTAATTTAAAATTTTCTAGGAGATGTTAATCAGTAAGACAAAAATATTATGTTTACTAATATCATCACCAAATATTTAATCAGAGAAATGAAAGCTCTTTTTAATTGTTTAAAAATTTTCTCTGAACCAAAATAAAATAAAATAATATATATATATATAAGCAATAAAAAGAATTTAAAGAAAAGTTTCAAGGGTTGAGTAAGAAGCTTATTTAAGAATGACTGTACCTACAACCGAACATCTGGAACTTCGTTTTGTTCCCCTTTTCATTTTCAAGCTATATCTTCACATGATTCTTGATGTCATCCCATGAGCTTCACAAAAGAGAAAGGTCTCACATTAATTTTGGAAACTCATAAACAAATCTTCAAAACGAGAATAGGCAAATATTCTATAATTCCTCTAATTTTAACTAAACCGGAAGTATGTTTAGGTTAATCCTAACTATCTTAGTTCTTCTAACATGATTAAACTGATTAGTTTCTCTCAAGGAAAGTCCCTAATAAAAAAAAAAATAAGAGCTCCCCTTGAGAACTTCCCTGAAGGCAAAGACATTTTGAAGGTCAAGGAAGGATTAGTCCAAAGAAATCAAAGTGAGTTGACAGACCTCTATTGTAAAATTATAAACATATATCGTCCTGGGTATATTACATACCGATTGATTTCGCCACTTCATGTTTTAAAACAAGACAGATGGTGAAAGGAAATTCATAAAATGATTGCCCCCATCTAGTCCAAAAGAGATGATGAAAGGAAATTCATTAAGTGATTTCCCTCATCTCAACATTTAAATGCTAAATTACTAATTGAAGTGGTGAAAGGAAATTCAATGTGGGAAATCTGATAAATTCACCAGGGTACTAAATAGGCTTGCTGGAAGTGAAGCAATGTCTACAATATCTGCTAGGATGTTATACATGAGTTATAAGGTGCTCTGGTAACTAGTTAGTTTTGACTAGATCTACATTCTAAGCTAGATAGGGACTCCCTAACTTAAATATTAAAATTACTTCACCTTGATGCGAACAAAATCAAATAAACTTTGGTAGAACGATTAAGGTTGCTTTGATTATCTTATACAAATCTGAAGTCAGTTTTAGGAAAGGAAAGCCATTGATAAGCCTAACTCGAGAATCATAGAATGATTAAGTTTTGAAAGTTTTCAAAGATAAGGATGAAATTCTAAAATCCTTCTTTGTGTCTTTTTCAAATGTGTTTCACAAAAATGCAATAATGACTCCATTTACCCAATAAAGGCACTTGGTCTGCTATTCTTCTCGTCCCGCAGGGAGACAAGATCCCTAGATGGAGCCTATGTTGAAAAATACATATTATTCTAAACTTTAGACTAAAATAAGTTTCATTTTTGTTTAAATAAAAGCCAAGAAATGCACTTGGATAATCATCGTCAAATGAAACCTTCTGATTAATACAACGGTCTAAAATTCTTAAGAGATTATGGAGCCACCTATTTATTAATAAATCAATTTATATAAAGGTTTTCTTTCTTGTCTATCAACAACTCTAGCCTTTTCACGTCCTTTATTGACCTCATCTCTGATATTCTTCTCTGTATTCCTTATTTGATCTCGCAACTGACTTATCATCTGATTTCTCTTCTTTATCCTTTCTTTCAGATTGTCAACTAAGAATAGGTTAGTTGTTGCAAAATCTCCCATGGAGCTGGTTACCTCTGTAGCAAAGTCTTCATCTTCCAAATGTTGTCCATCCAATAATACTCTGTGCTTTTTGACCATTGCACCCTCTTTCTGGTGCATTTCTTTCTTTACCACAACTTTCCTTTTCTTACTGAAAAAGAAATCAGTAGGTGTTATTTCTTCCATAGGGATCGGCGTGAGATCTCCTATGAATATTACCTCTGCATTAGGGTTTCCTCTAGTGAATTGTAATGGCATGATAGCCTCGATAGGGTTACCGATTTCAGTGGATAATTGTTTTCCGGTTCCATCTATAGTTAATTTATCAGGTGAAGACAGTGGCTTATCTTCTCCTTACTTTTTTAATGTTTTTGATTGATCTTTGGACTGGTCATCAGATACCTCTGTTGTTGGGATATCCTTTTTCTGAGTCGAGATCTTAGAACTATCTGGGTTTTCTGGGGCTTATTTTTTTGTAGAACTCCCGACTTATGGATTTTGGGTCTCTGTTTGTTGTGTAGCATGAGGTATTAGGCTTTCTCCTTGTAATACTTTTGGAATACTGCTTCTTCGGTGTTTTTGGAAATTGTAAAACTCAACCATTTCACCAGGTGGTAGAGCTCGAACTCGGCTAAAAAATTCTTGGTAAGATATTACCCCTGGGAACATTTCTTCCTGAGGGGACTCCTAATGTTCTTATTTTTTTAGATTACAACTAGCCATATGATTACCCATGAATTTTTGCGGGTCATGCTTCTTGAATTCAATGTTAACCAGTTTTATCTCTTCTAAGGCTGCAACCTCCACTATGGAATGACTGAAATCTAACATAGAAAATGCACCAATCGGCAAAGGAAAATATGGCCATACATTTTTTTGCATGACTTTGAGCTCTTTGCTAATCCTGTCGAGTACATTTTGTCGTGCAACCTTGCAGCATACCAGTCAGTCTGGTAAAAATTGTGGTAATGCATATGGGGGAAGTGAATAGCCGAAAACTCTGATATAATAGAAGTATTCCTCTATGTACCAGTCTGCCACTTTACCCAGGTTAACCATAATGTTGTTTGAAATTATAGGAGGTGGGTGACCAAATATAACAATATGCATTGACACCACTACCCAATTACATATTTCATAAAAGAAATCTTTTTCCTTGTCTTCCTAGAGCTTTGAATGATAATCATGAATTGATTCTTCACTATCTGGAGTCCAACTCCAACTCATCAGTGGTAAAGGCGTCATGAAACAAATGGCATCCATAATATAGGCTGACATGAAGAATGGAGTTGGTTTCCCTTTGGCTTTCTTTGTTTGGTATTCTGTAATTTCACTGGCCAGACTAACCGACAAGGTCTTGGCTTGGTCGAAAGAATAACCTTCTGCCACTGTGTGTATAATGGGTACCCATGATAGAAATAAATGGGTTGTGTTCTATTTTCCACAAATTTTTCACATCATCATGGCTATATACATGAACTGTGGTTCAAGTGATGAGATTGAATATACGCCGTGAGAGTCAGATCTGAACTTTTCGGGGCATGAACACCAGTCCTTGATCAAGTCGGAAAGACTCTTTCCATATTGATCACACTCCTTATTAAAATTCACTAGAAAACTGGCATCATATATGAAGTTTGATGTTGCAGACAATTTATACATCACCTGTATGTGTTCCGAACAAAATGCCCCAACAACTAACTTCTGAGAGTTGAATATAGTTCTAGTTGGGATATTTACATGATCTAGTGCCCATCCAATCATGTCAGTGTAGGGTAAAATCCTCCACCTCGTTGCTACCTTATGCTGCTTAAGTTTACAAGACAGAAGTTCATACCTCCAAATTTGTTTATACTTCCAGCTAAGCAGACTATTAGTTTATTACCTATTTGGAGAGAAATTTAACGCGAGTATCTATGCATGTCACCTTTTTGATATCTCAAGTCTCTCGACTAATGACAAGTATCCTGCAATAAGACAAACATGATAGCTGCCAGGAACTCCTGTAGATTAGAAACCTACTTATTGCATATTTTGATATTTTGAAATTGACTAACCTGTTTCTATTTACAGTGAAAATAACAATAAAAACTTACCGAAGGAAAGGTAATTGTAAACAAAACATGAAACCAAACCGGTATGTACAATGAGAGTTTGGAAATGTATTACTGCATGAAATGCTTGAGGTAACGCCCATTTATAGGGGCATTAAGAATCTTTCTGTCGAAATTTTCTACAAAAAGACATTCTTTACAAGGTAATTTCCACTGAGAAAATGGTTATGGATATAGCAGTGTTTCAAGCTCAAGAATCAGAAGTGCTAAAGAAACTGGAAATAACACAACAAAGACTTTTTTCTAAGGTAGAGATCATCCAAAATCATTTTCGGGAAGTAAATCAATCATTAGATAATATCGGTTTCAAAGAAGGAGAGGCCACTGCAACCCATACCACCTTTCAAAAAGCGGTCATGTCATCGGCTAGAGAAGGAGTACCCGTAGCTCCCAGATTGACTGTTGTAGAAAAAATCAGAGGTGATATAATATTGAAGGCATGGGAGGCCAATATAGTTGAGATTAAAAGAATGGCCAAAGAAATAAAAGAGGATTGTGAAGAGGTTTTTGATTTGCTAAATAAAGAATCACTGGGCATTGGAAAGGATTATTGTTTTGAGATACTAGGACAAATCAACATTGTAAAACTTCAACTTGACATCAAAGAGATATTAAATGAAGCTCAGATTTAAATTTCACGGCTAAAGCAGGTTGACATCGCTCAAATAGATAGATGGCTGGTAAAGCCAAATTTACAGTTACAGTCAATGACTTCTGAAGATAAAAATATAGAAGACAGGTTACCACAATTACAAAAGAAGTTGTATCTTTTTGAGGTAAAATATGTGATAGAACCTTCTAGACTATTAGTATAATTTCTAAGCAGGTGCGTCAAATGTCTTGAGCAAGGTGAAGGAAGTACTTCAAAGAATCAATGAAGTAACATATGTATACTTGTTCTACTGGTACGAGAAAGAAATAGAAAAGAACCAAGTCTAACGGTTCAAGTTTTCATTTTGTAATTGTTATTATCTATGAATAACGAGAATTCCAACTGCCTAGGGTTGAGAACCTCTTGTATAAATATATTTTCAAAATACTAAAAGAGGGATGTTTTTTTGCCGATTGTAATAGAGAAATCTCTCCTTTTCTAGAATTAATACAAGTACAGACCAGAGAATCCATATTTTGTGACTCTTGAGTTATTTGTTCTTTTGTTCCTTCATATTTCAACATCTTTATTCATACGTTTTTGATGAATGCCTAATCACAACTTAGTACAACTTCTACTGTGGTTATATGTTTCATTTAGTTATCTGATTGCTTACAGATTTTCCTCTGTGTTTGCTATTAGCAAATATAAGACCTGAGAGTTAGTTAGATTTCTACCTTTTATACTTCATTAAAGGTTTCTCATATATTTTCTTCTTCTGTAGCAGAGTGAGATTCTTCTGTGATTAACGCCTTGCTTTGTTTAACAACTTTATGTTTTTCTCTCATCACATTCATTATTTTCAAATTTAACTCAGATACGAAAGACGACCTCTAAGCTGTTATACCATTAATTCAATTTAAATAAATTTTCTCGTTTAATTGAAATAGAAAAAGAAAATAATAACAAAAAATAGATCCTTTTGACCGTTTCTTTTCCCCATGACTGTACCCATCACAAGACAACCCAATATTGAGCTTGACCTTAATGATCAGACCAACATTTATTTAACCCTGTTTAATACCATCTTAGAGACTGCTAATCCCCGGGTTGAGCTTGAACGCTCATGGGTAGTGATTGAACATAACATAAGTGTTCGCAAATGTTGGGAAGCTAGGAAAAAATAGCCTAGGAATCATCCATAGCTTCCTTTTCCTACAGTATTGATCTTCTTTTAATATTAAAAACTCTTTTAATCTTGGATGCCTTGACATTATACTTTGAAGCCTTAAGTATAAACTCAGGAACAACAAGTTCCACTAAAAATGTGAAATTATATCATGTATTTATAGTAATTTTGTCCCCCAAAATTAGATGAGCCGACCTCAATTTTCTGGATGGGTTATCGGATGAAAAAACTCATATCGCCTCATTCCTAGGGATTTAGAGGGACTTCCATATACGGTTGGAAAGGTATTGGAATACAATTTCCAACCATGTAACTTGTTCTCCCATTTGAGTTGGGTGTGTAGGGTAACAATTCCCTCAAATATAGGGTATCCAAATTGACCAAAAATAACACTTTCAACAATCTCCATCTTGCAATCTGATCCAGGTGGATCTCGGTGGCCATCCAACTTTTCCATTGAATCAAAATTTCAAGCCTATGGTTTTGATAAACCATGATATTCACCCTTTTGATGGGGAATGGAATGTAATTCCATCTTCAATTGTTAATTACAAACATCATGTCATGATTTCCTAGTGGTCTTATGTACATGCTTACAACATAACGTTAATGCACTGTATCCCATTGGAACTAGGTAGTTAATTGCACTCACGCTAGAGTATTACTCTAATGGGTGATCGCTCGAGAAGTAATATTGTTTTACATGCCTATGGAATTTTATAAACTTAAACTAATTTATCCCACATGCATCATAGGAATTGTTATCCTCTCACTCTCTCATATATTATTGAGGTGAAGGAGGCCTTTTAAGCATGTAATGGATTTTGATGTAAATATTGTTGTGAATGAAGCATAGCCAACATATCTTTCCTTTCAGAGATAAGCTACCCCATTCTGCCAATTTTTGTTCTACAATGTTTTTCTATCTTATTAATTAATAGAAGTTGGGTTTCATTGTATTTATGTGTTCTCTGCTATATTTTTGTTTTTGTCTCATTTCGTTCTCAACATAATCCGAATGAGTGGTATCAGAGCAGTTTGCTCCTTGTCATTTATTAGAGTAGGACCCCGACACGGTCATGGTATAGATATTTTGGTCTCAAGCTAGTTTCTCTTGAGGATAACCTCTCTCGCTATCCCAAGCGACCTCCCATGGCAGAAGAAAAGAGAGATAAAAGAACATGAGATCCTTTCAAGACATTGCTCGTGGACACCCTTGTGTGATAGAGGAATGATATGATGGAAAAATTCACTCAAATCCTTCAAAGACTGATGGCGATGACCGAGGAATATTCGACAAGCAACCATTTCAGAGGCACGACACCCTTCAAGGTACAAGTCAATTTTTATATCCCCTTATTTGAAGGCTAGATAGATGCAGATACTCTAGAAAAATGGTTGAATTTGCTAGAAGTTTATTACTCTGTCCAAAAAAAATTTGACAGTGAAAAGATCACCTTCATGCTCCTTAAATCCCTTCCCCATGTTAGAGCTTGGTGTTGTGTTGGTTTTGTCACATGGGTGAACAAAAAAACAACACTTGCATGCTTAGTTAAGCCAACTAAATAAGACAAAATTTTGTGAGTAAGTTATAAAAACCAAATACACATGAAAATAAAGAAATACAACTAAAAACAACTAAGAAATAAATGTTAGAGAAGCATGAGAAACTAGAACCATGAAAATAAAAAATTGGCCAACATATAGCTACCAATGGATCACTGTATTGATAGACTAAACACCGTAGAGAAAGGAACGGACTTATGAGTCCCCTCTTCCTCCTTGGTTGGGCTCTTGAATTCCCTAATTGAGATCTCTTCTCTTCATACAATGAAATAAATGATAATGGTGAAGAAATACAATGCTTATTCCCTCAAGAGGTGAGTGGAATGGCCTATTGCAATGGTTCTTGAAGGCTTCAAAGAGAAAAGAGGATTCTCAAAGAAGAATTCTTGCAGCATAACAATACCTTGAAGATCTTATTTTCTTAGCACACCCATGGCACATATTTATAGCATCCATACATGGCAAGATATAATTGGTTCATAGTGTGAACAAGGGGCCTTTTAGAGGACTTCCTATCCCTTGACCAGCCTTCAATCTAGATTTCGCTCAAATATGAGTGTCAAATCGTGTTGGGGGTCGGACTAGAAGTGGTCGAGGGGCCAACAAAATCCATAAATGCGTCATTCATAGAAGTGTGCAGATTTTCCCGTAGACAGTCATACATTTTGCGCACAGTGTGCACTGAGGCCTGTGTTAGCCTACACATTATGCCCATTGTGCACGTTCTTCCTTTGGTGAATTTGCAGACTTTTATTTTTGACCCAAGTATATAGTTTTTTTCCTTTTGATGGATTTTGGTGCTGTAGGTGGGATAATTGTTTCTCGCATTGATGTTTTTCTTGAACCATTGTGTGCAATGTTGCAGACGATTTTTCAGTGATCATAGATAACCCCTGATGTGTGAGGTTAGAAGCATACTTATAGCTGAAATACATAAATTTGTGTTTTGCTTAGAGTGCCATTGTAATGAAGAGTGAAGAGATGAATTTCAAGAGTGATCCGTTGAAGGGAGAGGGAAAACAGTGGGACCCAAACCATTCTTTAGGAAAAAATAAAATATGTGTACAAACGAGGCATGCATGCCCCATGCTCATGTCATGAAACCAACATGTGGGACTGTAACTGATGATGAATGCTGATGTAGATAAATGCAATACCCTCGGGGGTGGTTGATAAGGACTGATGAGAATTTTGAATGGTGAGTGGGCTCTGAAGTGAGGCAAGGAATACTGTAAGAATTTTTGATGACTCGTAGGCATTGATGGCCTAACAAATTCATAGGTCTTCGACCAGTATGAAACAACTGCAATAGTCGCATAATAAGACCCACTGTAACATGGGAGTTTGTTGAATTTGAATGTTATGGGGGTCAACGGAATCATAAATAAATGATGATTCTCTCTGTGTCGTCCAAGACTCCTCATTGAAACAGGTAATGAGATTCAAGACACTGTCTCTCTTCTGGAAATTGTGTTGATGTTGATAGAAAGGGACACACGACACCAAGAAGCAAAGGGATTCTTGAGATCCACTGAGTGATAGGTGATATCAGGTACTGATAGGTAACATGAATGAAGTAGAGATGTTGTGGGACTCAAGAATGCCCTTGGTTGGGTAATTTTGAAGGATGACTGGAAACAACCATAAAACTGGATCTAGTGTTAGGGGTATGACTAGATATGGGGTTAAACTGTGCTAGAGGCTAACAAGGTAAGAAAACTCAGAGATCGTGAGGTACATGGACTTGAGATACTAAGGGTTTGTTAATGATGTCAATGTGAAAAAAGGGTGGATTCCCCAACTAAGGGCGACATGGGTTGCTTTGCTAGGGAAACAAGGTCATCAAGGACGACGATGAAAAAGCTATGTATATGCTAGAAATAAAGGCTTTATACAATTACCAAATAAATAAATAATAATTGGGTTGATTATATAGATACAAAAATGGGTTCCCCAGTGGAAGATGGCTTGGCCTATTGAGGGCACAAGTTTGTGAAAGATAACTGGTGGAGGCCCCATGGGTGGGTTTCTGTATGAGGTAAGTGGATGGAGGACAATCTGCAGATGGGAAAACTGATGGTGGATGAGATGGAGGGATAATGAAACCGCGGGAGTGAAGTCAATATAACCGGGTGTAGGATGATATGACCTGGGAGTCCATTGGGAAGGTTAGCAATATGATGAGAAGAAGTATGGGGTTCATTCTCGGAAGTGAAAAATACTATCGACACTCCCAATCCTAGGGGGTGAAATCAACATGAGTGTGAAGTTGTCGAGGGAAAGTATGAATGGGACAACTCATGTGGAGGAGAGTGTTGTCAGATGACAATATCAAAATGTGGTAGAGGTGAAGATACTACAGAGACAAATGTAGGGATCCTAAAGGAAAAAGTCAGAGGGTGTGACTGGGGTATGCAATTGATTTACAGAGGGAATAATTACATGCCAGTGTTAAACATATACCTGAAGGGGTTGCGACACTTTGCTGAACATGTACCTGCACAGAAAAAACCAAATACCCGACGTGAAAAATATCTGATGATAAAGACTATATGACATCTATTTGATTAAAATTGAAAGTGAGCATGCATACCTGAAGGTGGCATGAGAAAAATGCTTCGTCGGGGCCAAGTGCAGATGTTGACCCGGGGAATGTGAATGTGTAGATGGTAGGATCATGATCCCGTGGTTGAGAAAGGATCGGAAAATGGAGGCTCTAGGCTCCTGTAACAGAGTGTGGAAGTTGGGAAAAAGGGCCTATATATGGATGGTGGGCCCACAATGCCACTTCATTTGTACCTATCACTATTGTTGAGCGAACGAGATAGCTGTGAGGAGTTTTTGAGATTGTGGGAGCATGAGGCTACTGATAAGGGAGTGGAGAGAGACAGGTTAGTGGTCCTATCATCCCGCACCTTGTGAAATTCATAGTTTGTAGGTAGGGGATGTATGAAGGGCCGTACAGGAGTTTTTAAGGGTAGGGTCCCAAAAGTGTGCAAGAAAAGGGAGAATATGATACTTTGGAGAGTACCTCATTCGCATGGAGACTGATGAAGAAACATAACAAATGTCAGTAATGTGAGCCTCTATGGGGGTGACTGAGAAGGATGTGTTCGAGACGTGTGGCGTACTGCGTCTAATGTTTGGAAAAATTGAGGTAGAGCTGGGAAATGATGAGTGTAGTGGCCATATTCTAAGCATATGGCGCACACAAAATTAGTTCGTATCACTTTATTGTGTGTGGTGGAGGACTTCGTAGTAGCAGTGGATGTACTCGGTGGAGTAGCAAGAAATGGGGTTTCTTTAGGGAGCTGGATAAGATTGTGTAACTTGGGAAGAGTAGGACATTTGTTAGTGGGGTGTCTGTCTCTTTCGCATAGTGCGTAAGGATGTTGAGCTCCGGGAGGAAGTGGATATATGGGCTCGTTCTTTTTTCATCTTCCTGCAGTGGTTGTGGTGTTGCTGCTAGTTGGGGGCAGGGGTGGTGTGGCAGGAGCATGTACTGGTATATTAATGGATAATCCCTCTGTCTGAGGAGGGAGAGATGGTGTAGGAACCATAACGGGTGGATGAAGATACCATACAAAGATGGCAAGCACCATGTTGGGAAGGGTGAGAGTAGTAACTACTTGGAATGCTTGGACTCTAGGTGGGGGGTAGAAAAAGGGGATTTGGGTAATGGCTTGGGGGATTATCTCTCAAATTGGGATTTTCCCCTGGAGGGGGGGGGGAGGGGAGAATCCGAGACAAGTGGTTCGGTGGTGGTTTCAGGGAATTCCTGAGGTAGTAGTTCTTCGATTGGTGGAACTTCGATGTTGGGAGGGGCCTATGTGAGAGGAGTATTTTCTCTGGTATCAGTTCCATTAGAGGAAACTACACACACTTGTGATGAAATGGAAGGATGTAGGAGAGGTGACGCTCCATGATAATCCCTTAACAAGTATGGGTCCTTGAATATTCCTGGACCCATGTCGCTGACAGAAAAAACATCAGAGCTAGTTCGAACAAGGGGGAGGATGTTATCAATGTTGGAAGAATGATTAGGATCATAATGTGTAAGTTGGTCGATGGTGATGATTTTCCCATTATGGGGGAACATCATCATACGAAACACATAAGAGGCTACAACCTTCATAGCATACATGTAGCTATGCCTGAACAAGATATTGTAATAAAGTGGGGCATCAATAACCTCAATGTTGATCATGATGGTTTTTCCCCCAAGCTCTATAGGGACATTTTTTAAGATCCCTTCGGGAGATGATGGTCAACCGTCATAAGCTCTAAGGGTGATGGTAGATGGTACTAGCTTAGTTGAGCCGAGTTTTTTCCAGACTACTTTGGACATGATGCATGTGGATGCACATTCATCGATGATACACCGATGAACTATGATATTCCAAATCTTAACTAGTATTTGAAATGCTACTAGGGTGGGGAGGCGCGGTTCCCTGTTATCTAGATCAAAGGTGATGAATTGAGTATTAGCTGGGTCGACTACCCCCAACGCGGAAATAAAATATTTGTGTTGTGATGGGCATGTATGGAGGACCTCTAGTACAGTCATGGATGTAGGGGACTATGCTATATCATCGACTAAACTTTAGTTATGGGATGCCCTAGCATGAGGGTTATGTACATTCCGTCGTAAAGGTACACAAGGTATACGAGGAATGGGTTCATCGTTAGGGTGTGGAATAATCAATGGTTGTCCGACTGTATCAGAAGTTGTTCCCGAGGTGGTTCGGGTGGAGTCGGGAGGGACTCCATATTGTCGACCACGATTTTGTAGAAGAATCTCTTCTTCGCTGGTAAGGAGGATAATGCGATTGATCGGATTTCCAGGTTGATTGATACCTGGAGTTTGATACTACCCCGTTTGCAGTGGGGCATAGGTAACCTCTTATTGGTTATTCATCACACCTTGGTGTGGAATAGGGTTTTGAAAAACCGTTGGAGGTGGTGGTTGCAAAGAATGTTGTGGGGCCTACTGGGGGGCAGGCGATGCTGGAGGGAATTGAGTGTTCATGGATGATTTCATCTATTTGAAATCGACAATTTTGGGGGAAATGGTGACTATAATGTCCATACTCGCCACATAAAGAACAATGGACATTAGTTCTGAGGTTGTTGTTCTTCCCTTGTCGTGGTTGGTTGTTATTGTTCCCCCCTTGGGGATTTTGGTTGCCTTGATTCTGATTGCCCCTAGTGGGACAATTTTGTTGGGGGTTATTTCCTCCAGGTCCTGGGTCGTTATTGTTTTGGTTTTTTCCTTTCTTCTTGGCATTATTCAACTGATGGGACTGATTTGTCGTTTCAACTTTTTAAAAGCATGAAATTGTTGAATGGGAGAGAGTTGAACAAAATTAACACTAGTGTGTGGTTGTCCTGGTGGAGGAGCAACTTGTTGGGTGGGACTAAGAAATTGAAAATATGGATTGTTTTGTGGAGATGATCCATAGGGTGTGTAGGAAGTTGAGGTACTTCCATCACTGTTGGGGTTGTATGCAGGGATTCAAGGTGAACTTGCACTTGGTTGAGAGACCAGATGCATCATGGGTACCTGTGCGGGTGCCCCCAATGGTTGAGAGGGACCCACAAGATATGATTGTTGGTGAGTGGGAGGAGGGTAATACAACTTCCCTCCATATTGTTGAAGATATTGATTTTCCCCATAAGTAGGTGAGGGGTGGTTGTAAGGGTTGCAGTTTTTCATAGAACCAATCAACCCATTCACAGCATGAGAAGCCCTAGGTTTGTCTTAGCCACATGGTAGGGGCCTGGGTGCATCAAGAAAAACTGTGTATAAGTAACCTGATTAAGCATATATGAGGTCAAATTGTTGGGCCTTGCTGATGGCTTCCTCTTCTGATTGAGGAAAAGTGGATGCTACATCTTTGGCAATCACAGAGACGAGCAATTTAAGAAACCAATCAAGACATTGTTCTTTGGTGGTTTCAACTTTACACAAACTATGTCTCTGACACCATTCATGGATGTGGTCAGTGATATGGATACCAATGGTTTGCTTGAACTCGGAGAGAAGTTATAAACCAGTTTCATGATTAATTGGTAATTGGAGAAAGGACAAAAAGGCCTTGGCCTATGATTCAAAGGTCACATGGGACCTTGATTTTTCATCCACATGCCATTTGGTTGATGAACCAGTGAGAATCCTTTGGAATAACCATAAGTGGAAGGTCATAACATGGTTAGCGGGATCTTCCCTTGGTTTTCCTTCAAACTTCAGAATATCTGAAGGTAACTTGGTAGGTATATTGGACCAAGTAGCATGATGCAAAATGGGATCATTCATGAGGTTGTTTAAATCAGGAATGTTGAGGAATGCCAAGTATGGAATATGGAGATTTTTGGGAGGATTAGTTCTAACCATTGTGTGTGTAGGTAATGGACATGTCCCTTGAGAGGGATTTGGTGGGTGTGTACTTCTCCCTTGAGAATAAATTTGACTTGCGCCCCCTTGTGAAGGAGAACCAATAAATGGATGACCTTGGGTATTCGACCCAGGCAAAGTGGAACCAAGTAAAGATGATCCTAAAATAGTGGCACTCACAGGGGTGTGAGATGGTTGAGCCGGTGAGTTGGAAAGACTAAGAACTCCTCCTAGAATAGGAGGAAAATTGTGAAAGCGTCTAGAATGATAAGGATTCTGTGGGTCCCCTATGTTTCCGACTAGCGAAGTGAATGTGTGAAAATGGTGACAAGAGAAATAAATGAACAAGTGATTTTATAATGTTGACCTTCACAAAGTAGTATAACTCACAATTGCATGTAATCAAATGAACATCATACATAAATCAATTGTAAAACAAGCATGTGGATAGGTGGATTTTGTCCCCGTGGGGGAACAATAAATATAAATCTCGTTTCCTAAAAAACTTATCGTCCTTCCTCTCAATTTAGAACTGGGCCTTCCAAGAGCACTAAACGGTGGGGTTTGAAGCCACCAGAAGAGGAATTAATGAAGGTTAAAGTAGTCAGTTATAATGAGGGGTAGAGGGTGCATATCCCGAAAGAACTGACGATATTTCCCAATGGCCACACAAAATCCGACCAAGGTGTGATTGTAGCCCACAACCCCCACCTATGTAGATATCCTAAGTTTGGAAACTAAGTACCTTGGTCAAAGTGAGACATTTAGATTTTCAGCCTAAAAAATGGGTCACGTGCTGGATTCCCTCATGAGAGTTGGGTGACTTAAGGAGGGATGCACAGAACAATCAGACCTCGGCCTTGGACCCTCCACATGTATCTCCCTACCTTATGGTATAGGAACACTTGAATTGGAGGATTTGAAGGATCCCTATTATCAACTTCTATTGTTTCAAAATGTGAGAACCTGACAAAGGGGGGTTATTTGGATGCCTACCCCTGAGATCCTACTTAGACTAAAATTTTTATTTTGGCACCTCCCGTGGAGGAAAATTTAGTGCGTTATTAGAAAATTTTTAGATGTGGTGGGTTGAGAGATTGAGGGTGTGAACCAATCTCATTTTAATTAAATGGGTGTGGATAATTTCCAAAGAAGTAGTTGGATCTTTCAAAATTCCTTTGAAGAAAGCCTACTTTGACCTCCACTATTTTAATAGAAATTATGTGTGTGAGGAGTGGCTTTATGTGCAAGGAAGTGAAAAAGTGTGAAAATATTTTTAATAAGTTAAGTGTGAGATTGCAACATGTGGACTTCCTATGGTCCTTACAAATCTTCTTACCTAGCTTACTATGTGTCTTTAGTACAACCTTGCGAAATATTTAAAGCCCTAAAGAACTAGCAATGTGGACATATGGGTCCTTATTTAATCCTTTAAACTCCCTAGAATGTTGTTTACACTAAGAAATCTTTTGAAAACTATCCTATAATTGAAAACATGTGGGCATGTATGGGCCCGTTACTTGACTTTTAAGATGATTTCCAAAACTAAGAGGAACCCTAGGGGGGTGTTGGTTACAATTATTTGAGTTTATACCTTTAACATGATTGACCCAAGGTTCAGTCTACTAGGGTTCCAACAAGGCATCTAAAACTATCAGCCCTCCTGGTAAACCAGAAGGAAATGCATCACATAGAGTGCACTGTGAAGTCTCACCCGAGATAGTCTTAATGGGTGACTGCAATACTCAAATGTTTGTAGTCTAGGATTTAGTGGATACCTGAGAAGTGTACGCTGAGAGTTCTATTTAATTTATTAAAGCAATATACTGTCATTCCCGATTATGCATGTAATATAATCCATTCATTCATTCATCATGCTAATATCTATTCATAAACAGAAAAAGAGACACAAGATTTCAATCACATAAAACATGGTTTACTGTGGTTCACCCCCTCCTAGGCTATGTCCACAAGGATTTGGCTCTTAAACTCTTCTATTATGGAAGTTCAAAAATACAGTGCCATGCACTTTACAACTCATCCTCAATCAGTTCGAGATATATTATGAGGCGGACTAGATCCCACCAGGCTCCTTAGCCTACAATTTAACCTTCAAGATCTACCCTCCTTACTCCTCTACAACTCAACAACTTACAAAAAGGTTACAAAAATTCTATCTATGTTGTTTTCTATTCTCTCTTAGCCGTCACTACTCTTAATAGTTCTATATATTCTTCTTTACAACCTCCCTAAGCATCTATATACATACGTTTTTGGCTCATCATCCATTACAATGTTGTTACAAAAACCCTAACCCTAATTTCGTTAGGTCTTCCATGCATGCGCGCGTGTTGCTCTTTCTTCCAGCCATCGCTTTCCTCGTGCATGCCTTCCTTCCCAAAATATATTTTCTTTTCGCTTTGGTGGTCTGCTTCCAACGTGCCCCCAACACTTCCATGTGGCTCGTCCCGAGCCACCTAACCTCTGTGTACTTCGTCGATCTCCCTAGTGATTGCTTGGAAATTTTCCATGAGTTTTGTTGCGTGTGTTTGGGCCTACGCAGTCTTCTCCTTGAGTGAATCCAATACCTGCACTGTAATATTGTCACTGACCAACATTGCACATTCTTCCTAGGTCTATGCCATATATGTTTTGGCTTCCTCTTCCTGTGCAATGACCTCTGATGCTCACTCTTGGAGCGGTTCCATTTCAGCCTTACGCTCCTTTTTCTGCGTCTGCGCAGTTATGAGTTATGCCTGTAGTTTCTTCATGTCTTGCATCCCTTTGACGTGATCTATGATTTCCATTGTCTTATGCCTTTTCTTGAGGTCTTGGATAGCTGCACTTATTCTTTACCCTTCCTGGTCCCACTACTGGACTTGTAAATCCTCTTCTATCTTTGTCTAGAGTTGTGTTGCTTTCTCAAACAAGTCATCCACTGCGTGGACTTGTCATTCTATCTCTTGTATCTGTGTTGTTGCTTCTTGTTTCCTTTTCCCCCTCACCTCCGATGGAGTGGTAGGTGTGAGATGCTCACAGATATTCTTGATCTCCTATTTTTATTGATCGATTATCTACACAATCTGATCAATCTTTTATGTTGCCATGAGTTCAGCCGTATGCACGGTCTTTGGAATCTTCTCATAGGCTATAGTCAATTTCTTCTCCAGTCCCTTCACCCGTTCCCTCTCCTCTTTGGTCTTGAGTTTGGCCTTCTCTAATACCAATTCCATATCATCTTGTTTATCCTTTACCTGGTGCAGTTCGATTGTATATGTGCATGCATGAGACTTTACCTCCTTAGTAATACTGAACTGCAGTTTATATAAGGCCTTGGTTTGTATTCGCGGCAATACCAACTGCAATTGATCCAAGTCCTTAAGGGGTGTATACCCCACAATTTTGTCCATGCAAAACATGCCAGGTGTAACATGAAACGTTGAAATTGACTGAGGTATTGTCTGGACTGTATCCTTCTCGTTTGCTTCAGGTTCTCCTCCTGTCTGTGATGTAGACGGGCCCATTTCTATGCTTCTACCAACTGCCTGCACTTCCCCGATCTGTCTGAGGAGTTGTTGCATGTATGCTAGCGCTTCTTCAATTTTGTCCCTTTTTTGTGCAACATTCTCAAAGTCCTCAAATGTGTGATCCTGGACCATTTGGACCACCATTTCTGCATCATCCTCCATGATCATGTATTCTAGAGGCATTCTATGTGCCTTCGTCTTCTTGCACGCACCCCCCGTCTGGGTGGTTGGTCGCTTAGTCTGGCTTGACTCTTGTGGAATAGGACATGATGTAGTCCCTTGTGCTACTTCGGCCTGTTTTTGTTGTACTTGGGGTGCTTGTGTATTGTTCTTCTTCCCCATCTGGGATCCTGTCTTGGATGTCTCCCCTTTCTTCTACGATGGCTTGTTCTGACCCGTCCTTGGTTTCTTGGGCACTGTTACTCCCTGGGGTTGTGTATGTTCCTCCCCTACCTCCTCAACATGTGTATGTTCCTGTCTTGCCTCCTCATCTTATATCCATGCAAGTATGTATCAAGTGATGAATGGAATCCTCCATTCATCGTCCCAATCCTTGATGGCCATTTCTATGTCCCCCTTCGTAATGAAATAACACATTTGTATCCATTTCTTGTTGGGGTCCTTCTGTGCCTGGATCCACATCGCATGTATAGTGGCTTTGAAGTTGGCTATACCCTGATATTTTGCAACAACATGCAGTGTTATCCTCCACATGTTGGCGATGGTCTCCTATAGGTCGCAGAGATATCATTTGAATATAGTTGCATTCATTCTTCTATTCTTGGCATCCGAAGCAGCTCTAATCGATAAGTATCTTGCTCTGTGATTGGGCTTGGGTCTAGTGGCACGTAGTTCGACTGCTTCCATCCCATAATGGCTATCAGGAGGAGTAGCCATGAATAATGAAATTCTATCCCTAGATCCTGTGCATCCTTGCAGTCGTCTAGAAATAGATTCAACAAATAAGGGGCCTAACTGATTGTGGTGCCCTCAACACACTGTGCTGCAGCTGCGACAACCCCGACCATGACTTCCTCCTTATGAAATTTCATGAGCAACTTGCATGCCATGATTTTCATGGCCATTCTTGTTGTGATGTCACTAATCCATTTGAGAATGGTTTCATGCATCCCCCTTTTGGTGTCATATTTCTTTTTCATCTCCGCAGCGAGGATTTCTCCTTTGTTTTTTCCTCGAGGAATTTTGCAGGATCCATGCCCCGCGATGGCAGCATTGTGATGTGTGCAATGAGATCTACATCTATTAAATTGAGCTGGTCTAGCCACAGATCTTCGCCATGTGTGACCACCATCAACTGATTGTTGCAACTGTTTGCGTACTCGCCTCTTCCAAAATGTGGTAGGTCAAACGAACCTAAAATCCTAGTTTTAGCCAGTCCTGCTACCCATTGGACTGGTTGATGAATTGGTTCCCCAAAGGGATCTACACCCACAATCTGTAGGTAGACTTGCTTAACAAACTCCAAGAACTTGTCTATGTCCACTACGTCATGGTATGAGTACCTTAAGTTTTCTACATAACCTAACAAATCTGCTTTTACCCGTACCCCTTCTGGTATGTGTAGCAAAACAATTATTGCGGAGGTTTGTCTGTGCAGTGACCTAGGTACAGTCTGCTTGTCCTTTCGTGGTGGTGGATGACTTGAGGTTCCTGCCTCCATTATTCGTTTTTTATCATACTACTCTGGTCAACCGGTGACATCTTGTACTGCTCCCTCCTATGGGTGTTCCAACACAGTTGTCTGTGACTCTTCTAGCTCAATCGCTTCTTCCTAATTTGGAGTCGTCCCATTGAATCTCAGAGCTTCTTCAGGGTTTTCTGGTTGCACTTGGCTGCCTGTGTCCTCATTTTGTCGGCCCTGCCCCTTTTTTGGCATATCAATGTCTATGCCCATTGGTGCTATTTGCTGGGTTTCTTCTACCACGAGTGTCATGCTTCCTAGTGTTGTATCTGATGATGGTATTTCGTCCACATTGATGACTTCTGGTGGTTGATATGGTGTCTGTTCGTTTCCCTGTGATTGTGATTGTGATATGGTCCTAACTCCCAGTTATCTAGTTTGGTTTTCCTTGTTTCGATGGTGCCATGGTGGTAAAATTTGGTCGTCCACCGAGCTCAGTAGCCTCTACAACCTCTGTAAGCTTTATGCTATGTTTCCTATGTTCTCTCACTCTTGCTTTTCTAATTTTGCAATAACATTTTCGCTCATGCATCCCTGCTTTGTATGGGCTTCATGTGAAGCTTGCCGAGGACGTTACCATGATTACGGATTCAATTAACCACCGTTCCCTTCATACTTTCCATTAATTTCCCTTAGCATGTCCAGTTGGTGCGATTAATGCGACATCTCATTAGTTTTTTTTGGCATTCAATTCTGCTAGCCTTCATCACTTAGCGCTTCTTTTGTCGTAGTCTCCTTTCTTACATGTCTTCATTTTGAACTGACTGTTGGCCTTGTCTTCCTCGGGATCATATTATCGAGTGTTCATGCTCCTTCTCCTTTCTACGCACTGTGCTTATGTTGGTACCATTTGATATCCTTCTCTCTTTTTTTTTTTCACTGTGCGGTGTCTTTCAAGTTGCAGGTGGTCAACTATCCTTGTACAGTTTCAGTCGGCTCCCATTGATGATCCCTATAATTGTTGTGCCTCCTAAGTCCTTCAAATGTATGGATCCTCCATATGTGACATTTTTTACTTCATATGGTCCTAACTAGTGCATTTTGAGTTTTTCAGGATGCTGAATAGATTTACTGTCATACATCGACACTAAGTTGTCTGCCTTGAAAGTTTTCCTCTTAATATGTCTGTCATGACAAGATTTGTCCCTTCATTTCTGAACTTGTTGGTGGAATCATGATAGGATCCTATCTTCCTCCATGATCATCAGTTGATTCCTCCTATCCCACACTGCGCCTCGTTCTGTCATGTTCGTAATCGATGCTACGCGCAGACTGGGTACCAAAAATTCTAATGGCACCACTGCTTCTTGTCCATATACCAATCTAAATGGTGTGTGTCCTGTAAACTTCTTGCATGTGATCTTGTATGCCCACAATACTGTTGGTATTGAGGTCCCAATCGTCCTTGTTGACGTTATAGATCTTCGTCAATGCATTTTCAAGGATTTTGTTAAATGATTCTACTGTTCCGTTTGCTTGTGGATGATATGGTGTACTTTTTAGATGGTAGACTTCAAATTCTTCAGTCGTGGCCTTAATAGTGCTGTTAATAAAGTGAGTGCCTATGTCACTCATCAAAATCCTTGGGCAACCAAATCTAGTGATCACTTGCTCAAATAGAAAGTGTGTTGTTGTTTCTACGTTGTAATCTTTAATTGGTGCTATTTCTGCCCATCTTGTCAGGTATTTTGTAACACTGCTAATGTACCTTTCTCCTCTCCTCTTTGTTGGTGGGTTAACTGGTCCCACAAAATCTATTGCCCATTTTTCGAATACCTGCAAATTTACCTATGGTAGCAAGGGAATCTCGTCACTTCTATTAGGTTTACTAACCCTCTGACAGACATCACATCTCTAACATTACTCTTTCAAGTCTCTGTGAATGGTCGACCACCATAGTCCTATGCAAAATACCTTCTACACTATAGGTTTTCCTGCGTAATGTCCTCCTGCTATCCCCTCCCGGGCTTCTACTAAAATCCTTGGTCTTTCATGTTGTATCACATATCTTCGCAAGATGCTATCGGTGCCCATTTTGTATAAATGTCCTGCAATCAACTGATAGTATGTAGCCCAGACTACCAGGTTTTTCTTCAGCGTGGTGTTATATTCCTGTGGAGCAGTACATGTACTCAAGTACTGGATGATGTTTGCAAAGTATTCATCGATGATCTGAACTGAAAATAACTGTGCGTCCAGAAATTTGTCTTCTAAATTTGTAGGTTCCTCTCCATTTGTGACCCTTGATAGGTGATCAAGTCCTGCATTTAAATTCCTTGGCTTGACTATTACTTCAAAATCAAATTCTTGAAACAGTAGTAACCATCGACATATTCTCCCTCCCAACGCTGGCTTGTTGACTAGGTACATAAGGGCTGAGTGATCGGTGAACATCTTAAAATGTTTTCCCAGTCAGTAATGTCTAAATTTCTGCAATGCGTAGACCATATCTAGGCATTCCCTCTCTGTAGTGTTGTAGTTCTACTCTGATTCTGACAATTTTCATCTTGCAAATGCTATCAGATGATCCAAATCTCTTGCTCCTGGCTGCGCCAAAATAGCTCCAAGTACTATGGTTGATGCATCTACATGTGCGTGGAATGTCTTCTCCTAGTCTGGGAATACTTGTATCGACGCAATGGCCATATTTTCTTTCAGTGTATTCAGTCTGTGTTGAAAATATTCTTTCCACTGAAACTTTGTATCTTTCCTTAACAATTTCTCCATTGGCGTGGTGATCTACGCATACCCCTTGATAAAAATTTTGTAGTATCCTATGTGTCCCAATGTTTCTCTTAGTTGACAGACTATTTTTGGTGGTGGAAAGTTAATGATTACTGAAATATTTGCAGGATCTACTAGTAAACCTTGCTTGCATACTATATGGCCCAATAATATCCCAAACAACGTTTCAAAGATACACCTCTTGATGTTTAATGATATCTAACATTGCCTACATCTTTATAACATTATCCATAAGACCTCTACATGGTATTTCAACAAACTATAGACTGTCCAATCGTCCAAGTATACCTCTAGAAATTAGTGGACAAATTCTTTAAATCCATCTATGACTACTCTGGAAAATATTGCTGGTGCATTCTTCAGTCCAAACGACATGACTGTGTACTGGTAGGATCCCCATTATGTAGCAAAAGTGGTCTTGTATCTGTCTTCCTGTGCTATCTTAATATGGTGGTAGCATGAGAATCCATCAATGAATGAGTAAACTTCATGTCCCCCTACGTTCTCCAACACTTCATCCGTGAAAGGTGTAGGGAACGAGTCATGTAGGCATGCATTGTTCAACTTCCTCAAGTTGATGCATATTATTATCCATTCTAATTCATCCACGAGTTCTATGATGTTGGCTTCGAGCACCCTATCGATCCCAGCTTTAACTTTTTGCTTATATATCAAATTTAGTATGTATGGTTGTTGTCTGATCAGTCTAGCCTCAGCTCTGAGTGGTATCTTCATTTCCCTAGTTCTCCCGCTATGACCTTCATTTATGAAAACATTGTGGGGAACATGTCACTGTACTCTTGAAGTAACTATGGTATGCTCTCTACTGTCTACTCATCCCAGTAGTCTCCAATGCTGGTCATTTTGGGATTCTCAACTGTCCCAATGTTAACTTTCTTCACCTTGAAAAGGGTGATGGTATATGTTATTGCCCTTGTAAAAAATGTTGCCTCTGACGTCCCGTAATAATTTTAATAGCAACAACTACAAAACATTGTAGAAAATATGGTCACATTGATGGCGGATCGAATGAATATCGTCCCATGGTAATTAGCTATATATTCATTATATTTTTTTATTTTGTCAATTTTATATAAAATTATATATATGTATATA
>JZKD02S0990039.1:1810653-1825561 GCA_000966675.3 Picea glauca | reverse complement strand
TCTGCCTCAATACATTCTTTTCTCTGAAACTCTACTAAAAATTCAGCATTAAAAGTATGTTTATGATTCGGCGAGAGTTTATACATTACTTGAATGTGCTCTGGTCTGAATGAGCTGACGATAGATCCTTGCTCGTTTAAAATGATCCTTGTTGGGATATCGACCTTATTCAGAGCCCAGCTGATCATATTAGTGTATTCCACAAGCCTCGAGCGTGCAACGATCTTATGAAGCTCTGACTCATCTATGTCCCGTAAATGATTTTTCAGAATCAGGATGAGCATTCTCAAACTTGTATTCCAGCAAATCTAAGATTTGAGTCCAAGATTTAATAGAATCTATAGCATGTGGAGTGGTATCGGAGATAATATCTCCTTCCTGTGCATCTTCATTATTCTTCGGTGCCTTTCTGGGTGCCATGACTTCTGCATTTAATTAAAAAACTGTCACAAAAAATGGATGAACGAGCTCAGCTTAGATTGAAAACACAAAAATTCTCAAACTCGTATTCCAGCAAATCTGAGATTTCAGAAATCGAGATTTCAAGAAACATGATGACAGGAGACATGTGTTATCAATAAAATCCAATCTCTGAAATCACGAAATCGCGATGGCTTGTTTTTTAAACAGGACTTAACTTATATTAATTAACTAAATAATCATGATTAGGGCCAAAACATAATTATTTTAATTTAACGTGACTTCTGGATTGGCGTTTCGGAAATCAGGATTTTAGGAAACATGATGACAGGAGACGTGCTCTCACTGAACTGCGAATCCCGAAATTGTGACATAATTATTTTAACCCTTAATCTTTCTTATAAGAGACTAAATTAATTCATTTTTAAATTAAGATTCCATCATTTCGGGAAATCGGGGATCGGGATTTCACAATTTGATTTGCATAAAAAATTTGTTTGTAGGAAACCCTGAATCCTGAAATCTTTTTTGTTTTAAAGTTTAATTTAAAAAATCATAAATTTAAATTTCAACACATTTTACATAATAATTTTTAAATAAAAAGCGTCGGAAGTCTTATATTTTTTGTAAACCTTTTTCCGGTTCATTATCCGAAAATTTTTAAAAGAATTAAGAAAAAGGTATCATGTATTTAGAAATGATACGAAACTCTTGTTTTATGAAAAGCCGAAACCCAAAAAAGAAAAAATCTAGGCCTTAAGGGTAAAAAATTAAGATCTGTTTCAACACTACGCATGTACAATTCTAAGCATCCATGTACATGGGAAGAGAGTCTCCCATATGTCCAAAACAGTTACAACATGGCTCTCTATAGTTCCACCAGACATAGCCCATTTTAGGTGGGTCTGGGATTCCAACCCTTGGGACCCATTGATGTTGCACTTCCGCTTGCCACTGCACAAAAAAAATCTTCTCCTGATTAGTCTACGATCGACAAAGCCACCAGATTTAGTGAAGGGATTCAACACATTCGCCAATAGGTCCAGGAGATTTTTCAGAAATCCAATGCTAAGTACAAGAAACGCAATTATAAACACAATGTACCACACTAGTTTTATGTTGGCAACAAAGTTTGGCTACATTTGCAGAAGGATCACCTCACGGGGCCCCATCGAAAGCTTCAACCACTTCGTTATGGGCCTTACATTATCAACAAGGCTGTGTGTAGAAATGATTTTAATCTCAACAGTCCACCCTTCCTTGGTATGTATCCAGTATTCAATGTGCACCTCATTTGACCATATTTTCCATAATTATTGGACACCTCTGAGATCATCAAACAACTGACACCAACAGATCTCAACCCTGACTACATGGAACAAGCATCCACCAATCAGATAGTGGACACACAGGTCAAGGGAACTTGCTAACAAAAAATACAACTTTATCGGGTTGTTAAGGGAGGGAAACTCCTACACCAAGGCAAGTCGCTCACCTGGGGCCAAATCCAGAAGAATTTTCCTCACTTGATGGGGGGAAATCAATGNCAGGTGGGTCCAGGATTCCAACCCTTGGGACCCATTGATGTTGCACTTCCTCTTGCCACTGCACAAAAAACATCTTCCCCTGATTAGTCTACGGTCGACAAAGCCACCAGATTCAGTGAGGGGATTCAACACATTCGCCAATAGGTCCAGGATATTTTTCAGAAATCCAATGCTAAGTACAAGAAACGCCATTATAAACACAATGTACCACACTAGTTTTATGTTGGCGACAAAGTTTGGTTACATTTGCAGAAGGAGCACCTCACGGGGCCCCATCGAAAGCTTCAACCACTTCGTTATGGGCCTTACATTATCAACAAGGTTGTGTGTAGAAATGATTTTGATCTCAACAGTCCACCCTTCCTTGGTATGTATTCAGTATTCAATGTGGACCTCATTTGACCATATTTTCCATCATTATTGGACACCTCTGAGATCATCGAACAACCGACACCAACAGATCTCAACCCTGACTGCATGGAACAAGCATCCACCAATCAGATAGTGGACACACAATTCAAGGGAACTTGCTAACAACAAATACAACTTTATCGGGTTGTTAAGGCAGGGAGACTCCTACACCAAGGCAAGTCACTCACCTGGGGCCAAATCTAGAAGAATTTTCCTCACTTGATGGGTGAACTCGATGCAATAGAGACCATTGCTTCCTAAGGGGGGAGGATTGATCCAGATGGATATTAGTGGCCACCCACCTATTCAAATTGGCTCCTCATGTCCATTTTTGTTCAACACGTCTTTCTGTACTTCTTTATAATTGTGATTTCTACACTTCTGGGGATGTCTGAAGTCTCACACATTCTCCAGGTGGATATGGTTAGCCTCTCGCCTAATCCAACTGGCCTATTTTGTATGTTTTCATGTCAGCACATCTTGATGTACTTTTAGGTATGTTTTGAGGCCCTAAACATTTTTTTTTTTACTCACCATAGTCAAACTATAGATGGAGTTAGATTCTAATAGCAGAATGTATAGTTATCTGAAATNTCGAAAGCTTCAACCACTTCGTTATGGGCCTTACATTATCAACAAGGTTGTGTGTAGAAATGATTTTGATCTCAACAGTCCACCCTTCCTTGGTATGTATCCAGTATTCAATGTGGACCTCATTTGACCATATTTTCTATCATTATTGGACACCTCTGAGATCATCGAACAACCGACACCAACATATCTCAACCCTGACTGCATGGAACAAGCATCCACCAATCAGATAGTGGACACACAAGTCAAGGGAACTTGCTAACAACAAATACAACTTTATCGGGTTGTTAAGGCAGGGAAACTCCTACACCAAGGCAAGTCACTCACCTGGGGCCAAATCTAGAAGAATTTTCCTCACTTGATGGGTAAACTCAATGCAATAGAGACCATTGCTTCCTAAGGGGGGAGGATTGATCCAGATGGATATTAGTGGCCACCCACCTATTCAAATTGGCTCCTCATGTCCATTTTTGTTCAACATGTCTTTCTGTACTTCTTTATAATTGTGATTTCTACACTTCTGGGGATGTTTGAAGTCTCACACGTTCTCCAGGTGGATATGGTTAGCCTCTCGCCTAATCCAACTGGCCTATTTTGTATGTTTTCATGTCAGCACATCTTGATGTACTTTCAGGTATGTTTTGAGGCCCTAAACATTGTTTTTTTTACTCACCATAGTCAAACTATAGATGGAGTTAGATTCTAATAGCAGAATGTGTAGTTATCTGAAATACCTTCCCAACAGGCTATCACGCACTGAAAACGGAGGTCGTATGAAAAAGTTATGATCCTAGGAATTTGAGGTACCAAATTACACCAACCTACCCATAGGGCCCACATGACTTTTGGCATTTCACCTTCTAGGGTTAGGTTTTATGAAAAAGGCCTATGGAGCCTCATTGTAWTCCATTCTTCTCAGACGGATGCACATAGCATCCACATCTCTTCTCATAGATAGCTACCACCATTCAAGCAAGTTTTAGTTCTGTAGTTTTACAATTTCAACCTATTTCATTATTTAATAGAAGATATTGTTCACTCAATATTTGTGTTATTATTCCTATCTTTGTGTTTATGGTATTATGTCTGTAATCAGTTCGTTCCACTCCTAAATACAGGTCAATTTGATTCCCTCTTTGTTTTCCTATGCAACTGATTTAAGCTCTGCATCACATGAGAATTTATCTGATTGTATTCTCTCATCAGCCTCTCATTGTCTTCTTTGTAACTATGTACTTCTAGTACCAACACTGATATTTTGACCTTTGGCTTCTTTATTATGGTTGTAAGCTCCTTCTCCATCTTCCATTGCTTGAATGTATTCTTACCATGGACTAACAAGATTACACCCCCCTAACTCTTTGTTCGCACAGGGGCAGACCCAGGGTACAATGCTACAACAACATACCAGAAAAACCCTAACTACTGGTCCTTTCAGCAACACCTGCGAAGAAGATGAAGTCTCACTCGAGATAGAGGCAGGGGTGGTTGTAGGACTCCAGTGTCTGTAACCTTAGTTGGGACACAAATCTGTGATTGGAATATTTAACAGAGTACTTAGCACCAAAGGTTCATCAATATTCAAAAAATAACTACTTCACAGATAAAACAGAGCATCATGCATTCATCCAGATCTAATGTATCTAAGCACTTAGCATAAAGAATTGGATCAGATCTAGTAGATTCAAGAACTAAGCACATTCACATAGGTCAGATCTAGCATTCAGATTCATCATAAGCATAAAGCATAAACAGATCTATCTATCTATAAATATTAAGCACTTAGCAAATAACACATAAATACACCAACACATTGCACAAATAAGAGCAACACAACATATACATGGTTCACCCCCACCCTGGGGCTATGTCCACCAACTCTTGTTCTTTATTATCTTCGGTCGATCTTCTTACAGGCACATAGCATCAAAATCCTACTCCACAGAAGACAGGAGATTTGTGTGCACTTTGGTAGATCCTCCTTCTCGAGCTAGGGTACAACACCAAGCCTTCCTACAATCACTTGTACTTAGCTTTGCAAGTCTTACGCAATAGGCACATAGCACTTACAACTATTGATCACATAGATCCAACATCTAGCACTTAGCATTCCATCACATAGATGATTCTCGCATCTCTACCACCTCTCTTTACATCACCTAGACATCTATTTATATTACAAAATCGGGCCAAAACATGGTTAAACCCATGGGTCGACATCCCCATACCNTCTCAGATGGATGCACATAGCATCCACATCTCTTCTCATAGATAGCTACCACCATTCGAGCAAGTTTTAGTTCTGTAGTTTTACAATTTCAACCTATTTCATTATTTAATAAAAGATATTGTTCACTGAATATTTGTGTTATTATTCCTATCTTTGTGTTTATGGTATTCAGTCTGTAATCAGTTCATTCCACTCCTAAATTCGGGTCAGTTTGATTCCCTCTTTGTTTTCCTATGCAACTGATTTAAGCTCTGCATCACATGAGAATTTATCTGATTGTATTCTCTCATCAGCCTCTCATTGTCTTCTTTGTAACTATGTACTTCTAGTTTCAGGATTATCACAATCTCTATCAGGGTTACTTGCTCCCCTCTGCCCTTATGTTTGTTGGATTCTGTCTCTGCATTACCAACACTGATATTTTGACCTTTGGCCTCTTTATTATGGTTGTAAGCTCCTTCTCCATATTCCATTGCTTGAATGTATTCTTACCATGGACTGACAAGATTACAGCCCCCTAACTCTTTGTTGGCACAGGGGCAGACCCAGGGTACAATGCTACAACAACACACCAGAAAAACCCTAACTACCAGTCCTTTCGGCAACACCTGCGAAGAAGATGAAGTCTCACCCGAGATAGAGGTAGGGGTGGTTGCAGGACTCCAATGTCTACAACCTTAGATAGGACACATATATGTGATTGGAATACTTAGCAGAGTACTTAGCACCAAAGGTTCATCAATATTCAACCAATAACTACTCCGCAAATAAAATAGAGCATCATGCATTCATCCAGATCTAATGTATCTAAGCACTTAGCATAAAGAATTGGATTAGATCTAGTAGATTCAAGAACTAAGCACATTCACATAGGTCAAATCTAGCATTCAGATTCATCATAAGCATAAAGCATAAATAGATCTATCTATCTATCTATATTAAGCACTTAGTAAATAACACATAAATACACCAACACATTGCACAAAGAAGAGAAACACAGCATATACGTGGTTCACCCCCACCCTAGGGCTACATCCACCAACTCTTGTTCTTTATTATCTTCGGTCAATCTTCTTACAGGCACATAGCATCAAAATCCTACACCGTAGAAGACAAGAGATTTGTGTGTACTCTGGCAGATCCTCCTCGAGCTACGGTACAACACCAAGCCTTCCTACAATCACTTGTACTTAGCTTTGCAAGTATTACACAATAGGCACATAGCACTTACAACTATTGATCACATAGATCCAACATCTAGCACTTAGCATTCCATCACATTGATGCTTCTCGCATCTCTACCACCTCTCTTTACATCCCCTAGACATCTATTTATATTACAAAATCGGGCCAAAACATGGTTAAACCCATGGGCCGACATCCCCATACCCGTTAAAGTATCTAATAAACCAAAGAGGACCCAAAAAGGGGTCAAGATCCCATGATCTCTGCTTCGTCTTGCGCTCACTCCTGACAACGGAACCATTTTTTGGCACAGGGGTACACCCAGGGTTCAATGCTACAACAACACACCAACAAAACCCTAACTACTGGCCCTTTCGGCAACACCTNATCTAATGTATCTAAGCACTTAGCATAAAGAATTGGATCAGATCTAGTAGATTCAAGAACTAAGCACATTCACATAGGTCAGATCTAGCATTCAGATTCATCATAAGCATAAAGCATAAACAGATCTATCTATCTATAAATATTAAGCACTTAGCAAATAACACATAAATACACCAACACATTGCACAAATAAGAGCAACACAACATATACATGGTTCACCCCCACCCTGGGGCTATGTCCACCAACTCTTGTTCTTTATTATCTTCGGTCGATCTTCTTACAGGCACATAGCATCAAAATCCTACTCCACAGAAGACAGGAGATTTGTGTGCACTTTGGTAGATCCTCCTTCTCGAGCTAGGGTACAACACCAAGCCTTCCTACAATCACTTGTACTTAGCTTTGCAAGTCTTACGCAATAGGCACATAGCACTTACAACTATTGATCACATAGATCCAACATCTAGCACTTAGCATTCCATCACATAGATGATTCTCGCATCTCTACCACCTCTCTTTACATCACCTAGACATCTATTTATATTACAAAATCGGGCCAAAACATGGTTAAACCCATGGGTCGACATCCCCATACCTGTTAAAGTATCCCATAAACCAAAAAGAACCCAAAAAGGGTTCAATATCCCGCGATCTCTGCTTCGTCTTGCGCTCACTCCTGACAATGGAACCATTTTTTGGCACAGGGGTACACCCAGGGTTCAATGCTACAACAAAACACCAACAAAACCCTAACTATTGGCCCTTTCAGCAACACCTGCAAAGCAAATGAAGTCTCACCCAAGGTAGAGGTAGGGGTGGTTGTAGGACTCCAGTGTCTGCAACCTTAGCTGGGACACAGATATGTGATTAGAATACTTAACAGAGCACTTAGCACCAACGATTCATCAATATTCAACCAATAACTACTCTGCAGATAAAATAGAGCATCATGCATTCATCTAGATCTAATGTATCTAAGCACTTAGCATAAATAATTGGATCAGATCTAGCAGATTCAAGCACTAAGCACATTCACATAGGTCAAATCTAGCATTCAAGTTCATCATAAGAATAAAGAATAAACATATCTATCTATCTATCTATATTAAGCCCTTATCAAATAACATAAATACACCAACACATTGCACAAAGCAGAGAAACATAACATATATGTGGTTCACCTCCACCCCAAGGCTACATCCACCAACTCTTCTTCTTTATTATCTTTGGTCAATCTTCTTACAGGCATATAGCATCAAAATCCTACTTTGCAGAAGACAGGAGATCTGTGCGCACTCCACCAGATCTTCCTTCTTCTCGAGCTAGGGTACAACACCAAGCCTTCCTACAATCATTTGTACTTAGCTTTGCAATTCTTACACAATAGGCATAGAGAACTTACAACTATTGATCACATAGATCCAACATATAGCACTTANCTATGGTTGACAAGGCCACCAGATTCAGTGAGGGGATTCAGCACATTCGCCAACAGGTCCAGGAGATTTTTCAGAAATCCAATGCTAAGTACAAGCAACACCATTATAAACATAATGTACCACACTAGTTTCATGTTGGCGGTAAAGTATGGTTACATTTGCAGAAGGAGCATCTCACGGGGCCCCATCAAAAGCTTCAATGACTTCGTTATGGGGCTTACATTATCAACAAGGTTGTGTGTAGAAATGATTTTGATCTCAACAGTCCACCCTTCCTTGGTATGCATCCAATATTCAATGTGGACCTCCTTTGGCCATATTTTCCATCATTATTGGACACCTATGAGATCGTCGAACAACTAACACCAACAGATATCAACCCTGACTACATGGAACAAGCATCCACCGATCAGATAGTGGACACAGAGGTCAAGGGAACTTGCTAACAACAAATCCAACTTTATTGGGTTGTTAAGGTAGGGCAACTCCTACACCAAGGAAAGTCGCTCACCTGGGGCCAAATCCAAAATAAGTTTCCTCACCTAATGGGGGAACTCAACGCAATGGAGACCATTGCTTCCTAAGGGGGGAGGATTGATCCAGATGGATATTAGTGGCCACCCACCTATTCAAACTGCCTCCCCGTGTCCATTTTTGTTCAACACGTCTTTATGTACTTCTTTATAACTGTGAGTTCTACACTTCTGGGGATGTCTGAAGCCTCACACATTCTCCAAGTGGATACGGGTGGCCTCTTGCCTAATCTAACTGGCCTATTTTGTATTTTTTCATGTCAACACATCTTGATGTACTTTCAGGTATGTTTTGAGGACCTAAACATTGCTTTTTTTACTTGCCATAGTCAAACTATAGATGGAGTTAGATTCTAATAGCAGAATGTGTATTTATCTGAAATACCTTTCCAATGGGCTATCACACACCAAAAACGGAGGTCGTATGCAAAAGTTAGGATCCTAGGAATTTGAGGTACCAAATTACACCAACTTACCCATAGGACCCACATGATTTTTGGCGTTTCACCTTCTAGGGTTAGGTTTTTTGCATTCACGAGTAATATGAAAAGGGCCTATGGAGCCTCATTGTAATCCATTCTTCTCAGATGGATGCACATAGCATCCACATCTCTTCTCATAGATAGATACCACCATTCGAGCAATTTTTAGTTCTGTAGTTTTACAATTTTAGCCTATTTCATTATTTAATAGAAGATATTGTTCACTAAATATTTGTGTTATTATTCCTATTTCTATGTTTATGGCATTCAGTCTGTAATCAGTTCATTCCACTCCTAAATCCGGGTCAGTTTGATTCCCTCTTTGTTTTCCTATGCAACTGATTTAAGCTCTCCATCACATGAGAATTTATCTAATTTTATTCTCTCATCCACCTCTCATTGTGTTCTTTGTAAATATGTACTTCTAGTTTTAGGCTTATCACAATCTCTATCAGGGTTACTTGCTCCCCTCTGCCCTTATGTCTGTTGGATTCTGTCTCTGCATTACCAACACTGATATTTTGACCTTTGGCCTCTTTATCATGGTTGTAATCTCCTTCTCCATCTTCCATTGATTGAATGTATTCTTACCATGGACTGAGAAGATTACACCCCCCTAACTCTTTGTTGGCACAGGGGCAGACCCAGGGTACAATGCTACAACAACACACCATAAAAACCCTAACTAAAGGTTCTTTCGGTAACACCTGCGATGCAGATGAAGTCTCACCCAAGGTAGAGGTAGGGGTGGTTGCAGGACTCTAGTGTCTACAACCTTAGCTGGGACACAGATCTGTGATTGGTATACCTAACAGAGTACTTAGCACCAAAGGTTCAACAATATTCAACCAATAACTACTCCACAGATAAAACAAAGCATCACGCATTCATCCAGATCTAATGTATATAAGTACTTAGCATAAAGAATTGGATCAGATATAGTAGATTCAAGCACCAAGCACATTCACATAGGTTAGATCTAGCATTCAGATTCATCATAAGCATAAAGCATAAACAAATCTATCTATCTATCTATATTAAGAACTTAGCAAATAACACATAAATACACCAACACATTGCACAAATAAGAACAACACAGCATATACATGCTTCACCCCCACCCTGGGGCTACATCCACCAACTCTTGTTCTTTATTATCTTCAGTCAAGCTTCTTACAGGCACAGAGCATCAAAATCCTACTCTATAGAAGACAGGATATTTGCGCACACTTCGACAGATCCTCCTTCTTCTCAAGCTAGGATATAACACCAATCCTTCATACAATCACTTGTACTTAGCTTTGCAATTCTTACACAATAGGCACATAGAAATTACAACTATTGATCACATAGATCCAACATCTAGCACTTAGCATTCCATCACATAGATGCTTCTCGCATCTCTACCACCTCTCTTTATATCGCCTATACATATATTTATATTACAAAATCCGGCCAAAACATGGGTAAACCCATGGGCTGACATCCCCATACCCGTTACATTATCCCATAAACCAAAAAGGACCCAAAAAGGGGTCGATATCCCATGATCTTTGCTTCATCTTTCACTCACTCCTAACAATGGAACCATTTTTTAGCACAGGGGTACACCCAGGGTTCAACGCTACAACAATTCACCAACAAAACCCTAACTACTGGCCCTTTCAGCAACACCTGCAAAGAAGATGATGTCTCACCCGAGGTAGAGGTAGGGGTGGTTGCAGGACTCTAATGTCTGCAACCTTAGCTAGGACACAGATCTATGATTGGAATACTTAACAGAGCAGTTAGCACCAACGGTTCATCAATATTCAACCAATAACTACTTCACAGATAAAATAGAGCATCGCACATTCATCTAGATCTAATCTATCTAAGCACTTAGCATAATTAATTGGATCAGATCTAGTAGATTCAAGCACTAAGCACATTCACATAGGTCAGATCTAGCATTTAGGTTCATCATAAGCATAAAGAATAAACATATCTATTTATCTATCTATATTAAGCACTTATCAAATAACATAAATACACCAACACATTACACAAAGCAGAGAAACACAACATATACATGGTTCGCCCCCACCCTGGGGATACATCCACCAACTCTTCTTCTTTATTATCTTTGGTCAATCTTATTACAGGCATAGAGCATCAAAATCCTACTCCGCAGAAGACAGGAGATCTGCACGCACTCTGCCAGATCCTCCTTCTTCTCGAGATAGGGTACAACACCAAGCCTTCCTACAATCATTTGTACTTAGCTTTGCAATTCTTACACAATAGGCACATAGCACTTACAACTATTGATCACATAGATCCAACATTTAGCACTTAGAATTCCATCACATAGATGCCTCTCGCATCTCTACCACCTCTCTTTACATTGCCTAGACATCTATTTATAGTACAAAATTGGGCCTAAGCATGGGTAAACCCATGGGCCGAAATTCCCATACTTGTTACATTATCCCATAACCCAAAAAGGACCCAAAAAGGGGCTGAGATCCCACAATCTCTGCTTCGTCTTGCGCTCCTCCTTCAATAGCCTGTCGAAGTCCCCAAAATGGTCAAACATGAACAAGAAGTTTCAAAACTTGGTCAAGGGATAATAGGCCCCCAACACTCACTTGTGAATCATCCCGAGTCACTCTATTCTAACTAGTTATTCTTCGAATTCTTAGATCTTGGATCGAGCTACTTCGACTTGTTGTTGTGTCGCGACCTTCTGTTCAGCAAAGTCTTGGATGACTACATCATTGATAAGTCCTGCTAGGCATTGTTCTACTTCACTGGAAACCTATTCCAGTTCTATTCCTCTGCCTTCTACTTCTATAAACAATTGGAAAGCCTTGTCTTGTACAATTTGGAGCCTTTGGGTTACTTCCATAACCTTGCCTATATAGGGTGGATCTGTTGCTGGGTGATGCGTTGTTCATGAGATCTCTTCATTCTCTCTACAACTCACATGGACTTCAACTGCGCCTATAGTGTTTTGCGTGTTGCTTCACTTCCTGGATTTGCGACTCCATGTTACACATAAAAAATACTCACTTTGATAGTGTCGCAAGTGTCATCATTACAAGGGTTGCAAGTGTTGCATTTTGCTCACAAGTGTCGCAAATGTCAGGAAAATCATACTACCGTAATGCCTATGTCATACTTATAATGACATCAAGCAGACACTTGAAACACCTAAAACACTTGATTTGGAAAAAGAGGAGTGGTTAACTGGATTTATGTACCTCTTTCCATCTGAAAGAACCCAAAAAACTGAGTTTTTGGAGGAGATTTCTCCCCTATACCTCTCTCAGGAGTGCTGGCACCCCCCTATACACTATATGGGAGAATTATAACACTACCTCTTCCCTTTTGGAGGAGTGCTACTACTTTTGGGAGTGCTTTCACCCCCATAAATCCTACTGGGAAGCACTATAATGCTCTGATGGCCCTTTTGAGGGAGCGCTGTCTATTCTGGGCAGTAGTTCGTTTGTTGAGATGAATGGGGGGAGGATCCCTTTAATCCCTGAAGGAAGTTGGATTCGAATCCCTATTCAAGCCATGATCTTAGGTAAGATCCATAACTCAAGGAGGAAAATCCTCAACTCACCCCAAAGATATCTCAAGTGGTTGAGCCTCTCCAAAGCTATATAAGCAGGCTTTCTCATGGTGAGAAGGGGGATCTGGATGAAGAATGATACCAAACTTATGATATCATAAGTGATATTTGGAGAAGGGATGAGAAGCATGAGACCTATGATCTCATAGGGAACACATAGTGAAGTGGATGCTAATCAGCGAAGCTATCGTCATTCCGATCATGGAGCTTTTGAGCAAGGGTTAGACAAGGAGAACTTGACGAAGCTGCTACACTCACATCTATGGCTGTAAGTAACATTTTGTCCTCATTAATGTAATATGCTTGGACTATTTATTTCTAATTTGTGTTTGACATTGAATGAATTTGTCTCTAAGTAGATAGGTTTGCTTCAAACTAATCTCGATAGAATAGGAAGTGGTTGTACTTTGTTTGTCTACAAGGCTTATCGAGGAGCTCAAGATTGGAGTTCAACTCGGAGCGTGTAGGGAAAAACACCGGTAAAAGGTACATCTTTCCTCCTTCCAATTCATGCATTAGTTTGTGTAGACCTAAAATTAAGTTAGTGACCATGATAAGCACCTTTTGTCTTAGAGTTAAGAGTCTAGCTCTTTGAGGAGATCTTCCTGTCCGCAGGAAGATTTTCCTTCAATAGAAACTGGCGACTCCACTGGGGATCGAATCGAAACTTTTTGTTTTGATTTTTCCCCATAGACCTTGTCTTACCCTTTGGTCGTTTTCAGACCTTTTTCATCCCATATGTTTGATTTCATATGCTGATTGACTCTTTACCCCATCACATTCAGCTTGACTGTCAAAATTTGACTGAAATTTTGGGTTTTTGGACATTTTTATGAGTTTTTTGAGCCTGGCTCCCCTATACCCATATTAAATAAGTGCCAACACTCCCTAAAGGTGCTGGATAGAGATTTATAATGCCTAGTGTCCCTTACACCAGAGAGACAACCCCTTTTTGCAAAAAATCTTTTACAGAATTGCATTTTCAGAGGTCCAGACCCTACTTTTTCACTTGCTGAGATTCTTGATGCTTCATTACATCTTCCTAATGACATTTGACCCTCTGCTTTTTGAGAAGTAGGCACTTTTTTGTTCATATTTTATGACATTCTCTCTTATTTTGAGTCTTTTCTCCTGTTGAGAACTTGGAATCGATCCACTGCCTTTTTCTCTCTTGTCTGACTGAGCAGAAACTTTGGTGAAGGACATCAGAAGTCTACGAATCTTCTCATTTGGTTATTTTTTGAGGTCATTGTTCTTGAACATCTCTCTTTTGTGTGAATTGTTTGATTTTTCTTTGTTATCTTTTGTTCTCTATTTTCTTCTTGTTTCAATCACAGCAAGAGGGTGTGTGTTGTGTGTGCGAAATCTGATCATACTTGTCCAAATATCCTTGATCTGAAAGGGTAGTTGATAGGAGAATTTTTTTGCATTGAATTAATCATTAGTCGAATACAAATGACAAAGACAGATATTAGTGATTGGTTTGCATTTTAGAAGGCATTTTTGAATTTTTTTTAGCATTGCATTAGATTCGATTAAGAACCAATTGATAGAGGACATTTCATATTAGTGTTTGAAAGTGAAAACGACTCTTTCTCTTTCCCTTAAATAGTCATTCATTGAAAAGAAACGATTGCTTATCATCTTTCATGCATCTTTTTGGAAATTGAGTCCTCATTCCATTAGTTTCACTTTCATGCACCCTTTGAGTAAAGAATAGTTGTAAAACAAACACTAATTAAAAATTATCTAGAACATTTTTTGTTTTTAGGATCTTCCACCAACAGTAGACTAGGGTTAGCACTTTGGATTAGGCTGTGAGTAAAACTCTCCAAAGTTTTCAAAACAAACATTAGCATCCTGAGCTAGGGAGAGTCAAATCCAATTGTTGTTTTGGTTTTCTGGGATCCCCCTCTCACACAAGGGTTATGCACGAGGTTGCATTCAAGCGAATTACAGAGATTATCCCTCTGTGGTTCAACTGTTTGTAGTGGTCGGATCGTATATTGGGGGTCACTTGGAGGTATACCCACGATTATGTGTGGGAGCCTCTCGGGTTGATT
>JZKD02S0990039.1:1784812-1795177 GCA_000966675.3 Picea glauca | reverse complement strand
AGACTTCAGAGGAGGCTATCTTCTTCATTTTTCGACCGTTTCAGGTGCCGTCAGAGCCTAGACAGGGGTTTTGGCACGCTGCGGAGCCATTGGAGAAGTCATTTTGTTGATTTGAGAACTTTAAGACTTATTTTTAAGAACTTTTGAGCAATTTAATATAAAAGATCCATTTGGAGACTGGACCAGGAGATGTAGCCCGAAGTGGGGTGAACTCCTTTATCAAGTTGCTGTGTTTATATCTTATGTTCAATCATTTCTGATGCTGTCTATGCTTATTTCTACATAAGTCATCTTTAATTATGTGTTGCAAATTGATCCGGTTTCATTAAAACACATAACATTTAACTTGCAAATTTAATTTAATCAAGTTCATCAAGTCTTCGTCATATTTTTAGATCAAGGAGGTCCACTAACCAGTCCTTAGTGATTTCCTCTAGGTCTTCCTCCGTCAGCATGTAGTAGGACTGAAGTTGTTTCTTATGTTCATCGGCGCGCAGTGTAATATAAATGAAATGTCGATCTACACTGAACTTCATCAAAGGCCTGAACCGGTGTAGAGTGTTCGGAGTCATGCGAGGTTCAGATTGTATGGTTGTCTTTAGCTGATTTTAGTAGGTATGAAAAGAAACATTTGAATACCACTATTTGTTCATATTGCTTGAATACCATGGTGTACTGAACTTCACAGCCAAAGGTTCAAAAGCCTGGTTGTCCAGGAAGGTCACACCTTCCGGCATCTCCTAGGTAATAAAATCTATAAGGATCAAGAGCCATCTGAAATTAAATTCATATCATTGGTCCTGTGCCTCTCTATAGTAGAGTTCCAACTGGTTCACCAGGTACTTTTCCCAGTTCATCTGAAGGCCTTCCGCGCACTTCCCTGTGAGGTCGACTACAAAACTGGTGACTTGGGTAGGTCAGTTCTTCCTTACTAACTTCCCTGCAATCAATTGACAGGTGAGGTGCACTTCACCACTCTAGATAGAAGCTACCTTGTAGCCTTGCATTCCCTTTTCGACATCACCATATGTCTCTTTGATTCTTTGTGCTAGTGCACAATCTGTAGTTTTTATTGGATAGAAATCCTATGGATAAGGTCCTTGCGTACTCAACTCTGTGATCCGATGGATCAAGGTTGGATCAACTGTGATATGGTGGTTTAGCCACAATTAACCACCATGGTAACAAGACAGCAGCAGCTTGACACATGGATTGACTTCCTGCTGTCTACCAAAGTGCGGAATCTTCATGAAATTAAGCAAGGTGGACTACGTGAGGTTTATTTTCCATGACTAGGGGATTATCCTAGAATTCTTTACCTTCATCTTAGTTAGGTACTTGTATGGGGTGAGCATGTTATAAAACTTCTGATCTTTGAGGTTGAAGTCACTAAACTTCAATGCTACGATCTTATCCTAATCTTCTCGAACTACGTGTATCCCTTTCGGGAGGTACGTCGTAACAAAGGTGTATTCAAAATCTTTGGGCACGCTATCTCGATTCACTGCATCGCTCAGAGGTGGAATATAGGTGGGTAATATGGTCAAGATCAATTTGGCATTCGCTAAGTCATCTCTGTTTTTGGTTCTCTTTTCATCTGATGGTCGGGGTGGTCCGGCTACGCGAGCAGTCGATGGAGATGCTTGCACTGTTCTTGTGGATGAAGATTGGACCCCTACAAACAATCCTCTCTCCGACATGACTCTTTCATTCATTAGGTCAATTAGAACTCCTTCAACAACTTTCTCTGCAATGATGAGCTCGTCCGACATACACGCTCGGGGTTAACGATATCAGGTTCAATATTAACTTAGATACTGCAATGAACTAGACAGAAAGAGTGCAATGATCACTGTGCAAAATCTACTTAGTCTGCGGGATCAAACTCTTGGTTAGCAAAAATGTTCTCGGTGCATGGTGCGACAGGATAAATAGGTAACTCAGCAACGGGTTGCTTGCAACGGCTATGAAGCCTTCATTAACTTTGTTTGGTCCATTATGGCGCGGTCTAACGGTCTAGTGGTGAACCATAAATGCCTTTCTATCCGTTCGGAGTGTTGGTCAAACGGTTAGAATGTCCTCAACAACTATATTGCTTCACCATGGAGGAGTGCCATGTGACACTGTTCTGATATTCCGGCGAAGCTCCAATTTTGCAAATTTTCCTTCTGCATGGTTCCTTCTGGATCTTTCTGCAGCTTTTCAATCTTATCTCTCTTCTCACTTAGTTTTCTAGCCTTCTTTCTAGTGAGCTTCGTCTCGGTATTACTTTTTCCATTCTGATTCTTATCTTCTTTTGACACATTGTCTTCGTGTTGTTGAGATTCTTTCAAGGGTAGTACTCCTTCTCTATTTGGTATAGGTATTTTAGTCTTCTATGGGTCTTCTAGTGTTCTTGCAGCTTCGACATCTATGTCGTTGTTGTTAAATATCTTCGATATGTTCTCCTGTTCTTCAATCAAGTGTGCGATCCTTCTAGTTATAAAATCTTTTAATTCTTGTTTCTTCTATTCTAAGACTTCTTCTTATTCCTTTTGGTTGGCTTGATCTTTGTCAATCCAAGGATTTCCTAGTAACATGGAAAATAGAGCGTTATCCTCTGTAAATTTAATAATCTTGAAATCTTCTTCTGTCGAAGTTCCATTTGCATTCATAGGTATCCGAGCGAGCCTCCCAGATAGGTTTATCAACATTCCTCTAAATAATCCTATGCCTCCCAATGAAGGAATCATAGTAGACTTCCCCAAAAGTTACCAAGTTATTTCTGTCATAACATTCACCTTTTTTTCCTCATCCAGAACACAGTCAATGTCGAAGTCTCCTATTCTGGCTTCAATGCATTCCTTTTCTTTTAAGATCTCTAATAATCTGACATGTTGGTGGTCATTTGGGGTTTCTTTATCTATAGAAATGCTTCTTCTGATTCTTTCTGTGATTCTTCCATAACCTTAGTTTTTGGATCAGCCTTAGGGTTTTCTTGATTCAGATTCATTCCTTAAAGCTTAGTAATCATTCTAGGGCAATGTGATACTTCATGGTCCATAGCTTTGCAACAAAGAGAACTAGGTCTTCTCCCAGGGAATTACTTAGCAAGATGTCATAGTCTTCTACAACTGTAACATAGGGTTAATCCTCTCTTTCTTTTAAATGATCCCCAACTTCTCCTATACTGCATGCTAGGATCATGGTAGCTGACCTACAAAAAATTCTTTCTAGGATCTTGCATCCACTTGTTAGTCCAACTAGTCTTTCTATGCATACGTATAACATATCTTTCACTATTCTTATCAGATCTACTCATATCAAACCTTCTTTCATCTACCAGTACCTTAGTTTCCAAACTAGGACAGACTCTATTAAGAATACCTAGATTCATACAGTTGAAACAAAAATTTCCACTTATCTTACTTCTATAGAGCACAAAGCTTTCAAATCTAAAACTTTTCACTATTCTTACCTTTATCAAAGCACAGAGCTTGCAGATATTACCTATCTTCTTCAGATCTGACCTCTTTTCTTGGCACAGAGCTTCACATGCAACAGATATATGCATAGAGCTTTCACATTTTCAGTTCAAATCTTTACACAATGCCTCTTCTTTCTCAGTTCCCAACAATCACAGTTTCAGGTCCCAGCAATAGAACCATTTGTTGGCATAGGGGAAGACCCAGGGTTCAATGATACAACATTGCACCAACAAAACCCTAACAACCGGCCTTTTCGGCAACACCTGCGAAGTAGATGAAGTCTCACCTGAGGTAGAGGCAGGGGGGGTTGTAGAACTCCGATGTCTGCAACCTTAGCTGGGACACGGATCTGTGATTGGAATACTTAATAGACCACTTAGCACCAACTGTTCATCAATAATCAACCAATAACTACTCCACAGATAAAACAAAGCATCACGCATTCTTCCAGATCTAATGTATCTAATCACTTAGCATAAATAATTGGATCAGATCGAGCATATTCAAGAACTAATCACATTCACATAGGTCAGATCTAGAATTCAGATTCATCATAATCATAAAGCATAGACAAATCTATCTATTTATCTATATTAATCACTTAGCAAATAACACATAAATACACCAACACATTGCACAAAAAAGATCAACACAACATATACATGGTTCACCCCCACCCTGGGGCTACACCCACCAACTCTTCTTCTTTATTATCTTCGGTCAAGCTTCTTATAGGCACAGAGCATAAGAATCCTACTCCACAGAAGACAAGAGATCTACGCGCACTCCGCCAGATCCTCCTTCTTCTTGAGCTAGGGTACAACACCAAGCCTTCCTACAATCACTTGTACTTAGCTTTGCAAGTCTTACACAATAGGCACATAGCACTTACAAATTTTGATCACATAGAGCCAACACCTAGCACTTAGCATTCCATCACATAGATGCCTCTCACATCTATACCACCTCTCTTTACATCACCTAGACATCTATTTATATTACAAAATTGGGCCTTAATCAAACGTTGAGATGGATGACTCTCCACCAATTCAAAAATTCGACGCTCTGGGCCATTCAGTTCTCATGTATCTCAATTCCCCTAGAGTGACAATCCTCTGAAGTATGTACCCTGCTCCTCCTGCTTGATCCAATGGTCAAGAGAGGTCCTGAAGGGATCTCAGAATGATGGTCTGTGTGCCTTCACAACTTTAATCTTTGAAACTTCTCACTGATAGAAAATTGAACACCCCTGGAGTCACATACTCTCGAACATGACATGACACACTAATGTCACCTAGGGTGACATGGAATTGTGGCATGTGTGCCACATTTCACTAAAAAATGGACAGATCAAGGTCGAAAAGGTGTTGAATCTGAATGACACATGTCCCCACATGACCCCCTACCACGTGGAACAAGACATGTCATCAACCACATAGATGATCCCTGATCACATCTCCAGATCTGATGACACATGTGACTTCACGGTTTTACACCTCCGTGAATTCGACACTTCGGGGCTTCGATGCTCTGAGGTGTTTCTATGCAAATTACGTCGTATTCGTCAGAGTGGTGAAGTTATGAATCTCGAAATGAGCTACCCTTCTAACATGGCTATATTTGATGGCCCACAACATTCCCAAAGTTCTCCCCTCAATTTAACGGTCGAAGGGGATTACGGGACTTTGGCGCTCCGGGGCTCTGGGATGTAACAATTCATCAAAGTTTAAAACTCCCAGAGTGAAAACTCTCGAAGTGGTCAATGTCAGTTGACTATGATCAATGGTGAAGATCCCTCCCTGCCTCCCATAATATCGGATGACTGACAGGGCTTTGTGACTCTGGCCTTCGGCAGTTTAGGCTTTGCCTGCCTACCAAGATCATCGAAGCAGTGAAGTTCCAAAGTTCTTGCTTTCCTGCTTGGATTCAATCCATGACTGATGATCAATAAACCAGATCTGACGGCTGGGACTTAATTAATACCCAACCTCCTATTCACCTCCATTGGACGATCCCTATTCACCCACCTTCCAATTCGACAATCCAGATCTCCCTTGATCCCATGATGGTGATCACTCCCGAATTCAAAAAGAATGGTCATGACTGCATGCTCCTTTACAAAATATATCTGGCATTTTGGATACCACATGATATTTGCAATGCCATTTATCCTGATCTTCCTGATTCAAGGCGTACTTGATCTTAATCGCAATATCCTGTCTAATAGATTCCAGCCTGGTGTTTCAACCTGTGGCCTTGATACCAATATGTAATGTAACTAGCCACCCACGGGTGAGGCTACGCCACTTAATCTGACTGCAACACACTGATCCACCTACAGGTGAGGCACACTGTAGTCCAGGGACTCACTTCACAATCACTTGTCTCAATTCGAATCACTTCTAAGTTAATTAAGAGACATGAAAAGCACAAGTGGAAATAAATATTCATGCCACAACATAAACTAAGTCATGCAAAACAATAACTAACAAGCATGCATATTATAAATATTAAATTCAAAGATAAATAAATACACAATGGAATAAATCATACACAGGTAAATAACCATAACAAAGATCACTTATACTTTTTGAAAACAAGACACCAACTGTCTGCAGACCAAGGAAATTCCACCCAACCATAGACATTGTTGTTCCAAGTCTCAGCAACAATGTCACCCCCGATATAGGGTTATGAGTCCACGAGGATGGATTCCAAGGTGTCACTCAGGTTCCCAAGACAACCATCCCTTAGGCTCTCATAGTCCTTTCAACACTCACAACAATCCAAAGTACACCAACTCTCTTCTACCTAGTCTTCACAATCTAGGAGAATGGACCTCCTTCTCTTCCATGCAACCCCTCAGGCTATCCATCTCTTCCAGGGCTCTCAGGACTCGCAACTGTGAGTTAACTGAAACACGGGCCAAGGAATCACATACATGTAGGCACCAGCTCCTGGTTGGAATACACTAGCAGTCTATACAACTAATGACTATGGGTTTTCTCGGCAATTCGATTTACTTCCCCAAGCAGCACTAGAATCAGATGGGATGAGTAGGTGAAGGTATGAGTGGAGAACACTAGAGAAATGAAAGGTTATCACGATGGACAATGAATGAGAGAGTGCGAAGGAACCAACAAGGTCCCAACAACTAAAAAAACCAACCCCAACCGTAGACTAAGGATGGGTTTATGTACATCTTGGAATTAAGGAACCTGATGGTCTTCCCCCAAGAATCTCATGTAACTGTTATTATCCACTAAAACCATAAATGGGTATATAAAATATAAAATAATTACTCAACCCCTCAAACCCCCTCTCTTTTGGAATCATATCCCCCTATAAATCTTGTCCTTGTCCGTCTAGTAGCTACTGATGTGTTTTATATTAATAATGATCAAAACATTACATTTCCTTGGCACACTGGCCTCTTAATAATTGTTTAGGAACTTTGGCATTTCATAACTTAACAAAATACAATATTTAATACGGGGTTAAAAACCAGGGTAGTAGAGTTGGCCATGGAAGAGACTCCACAATATGAGGAAATGGTTGGGAGCGTTGAGTAGACTTCGCTCAACCCACACCGTTTTTTGGATGACCAACTTCAGTTGATATTTGATATGTGTCAGAACATGGAGGACCAACTCCACAATTAGAGCATCCTCAGTTGCCACATGGGCCTCCTGTTCGACTCCCTGTATAGAGGACCAACCCAGAAGTGTTTTCTAACTTGCATCCAAATGTCTGTCTTCACTTACAACAATTATGGATGCTCGGGTTCACCGCACCTCTAGTTTTTCATTCATTTTTTTATACAGGAATAAGTTACAGTCAATTTTTGTTTTTTTTAAAACCTTGGTTTTTGGCAATAACCACATCTATAGTTTTTGCAGGCCACCTGTTCTATTTTCCATGCATGTGGAAGAACATGTGGAAAAATATGAACAATGTATTGACATGACATTTCTAATGCCATGTACATCATCATTATATCTAACCCTTTCTTATAAAGTTGCATGAATGACTAAATTGATGATGATGATAATTAACGCTCATTGAGACCAAATTTAGTGACCTTAAGAAGATAAGATATTAATTGGAATTTTTTAGAATTTTATTTCTATGCTCAAAAACCATTAAGAGAAGTGTTCCATAATCACCATGGTTCTCTTGATTTTAAAAGGTTAGGAAGGTTGGTAGTGTGAAAAATATTTTGAAATTGAGATCTAGTTTGACTATAAAATTTTAAGAGAAAGTGATTTTCATATTCAACCCTTTTGGTGTCAGAAAGGTGACAAATTCTTTCATCTCGCGTCATTTTGGGAATTGACCAATGATCAGTTTCACTATGTAGCTTATGGGAATTTTTTCTTATTTTATAAATGTTTATTTTTATTAGGGTTGATCACCTCCTTATAATATATTAATTTCCATTTTCCCTCTAACTCTTTATCACACCACAAATTTTCCTTAAATTTTGTTAACAATATTTTATATATTATCCTTAATATGATCTCTTCCTTTACTCCCCAATCATTTAATCAAGACTTATGCCATCTTTGCTTGAGCAGAAGGTGCTTTTGGCTTTACAACTTTCCCATATATTTTTTTATATAAAGATGAGTGCAATTTTTATATGTTTTCAAGTAATTTCTTTTAATAGAGTTTTAAGTCCACTAATAGTGATATACACATAAAAACAAATAAACTAGAACACAAGAACATATATAATAGAATATAACAATAGATAAAACAAATATATTAGAACATAAAAATAGATATACTGAAATAGAAGAATAGGAACATAATAACATATACACTAGAATAGATATAAGATATACTTAGTACCAAAATATAGAAAATTGAGTATTTATATCATACTTTTAAACCATTATCATGGCATAGTATTCAATGTATTATTTTTTATATATTAATAAAATATAAGATGTAGATGTATATGTATCTCTACATGAATATGAAATGGATCATTATGGAAAATTATGGCATTTTGAGAGAAATATGTGAACCATATACCATAAGTGAAACCACTAATGCGAACATAAGAACAACAAACTAGAATGTTATGAATTATATCTCACATGGATCTTGTTGAATACACACCAAAATATCCCTAGGATTAGCCTAGTAATTTTGTATAGAAAGGGGGTGGATTCCTATGGTTTTCCTAGTTTGGATTCAAGCACATATATTTATAATTATCTTGAGGAGTGGTGAATATTTGCATACCTTTCTTTAGAGGTTGTCATTCATATCTCCTTGTTGTTGTATTCCTAAAACTCTAGCTCCAAGATTCACAAACTACTTCCTATATACAAAAGACAAGAAATACCTTCTCTACCTCTTTACTTAGGATTAGAATCCTAGATCCAACTTGCTTCTAATTAGATCTATAATGAGATGAATCAGATCTAAATTTTTTTATAATGGAATAAAAATATTTCAGGGGAAAACCAATGATCTATTTGATAACATAAGATAAATTAAATCAATCATACCTTAGGTGTTGATACATGCTCCCTTGTTTTCTTTTCTCCTCACTACTCCTTTAGCTCCTTGGTCATGGTAGGCTTCACAAACTTCTAGATGTAGTAGATAGAACAAGTAGCTTTGCAATTATACAACATAACATTGCTCTTCATTCTTCCTCCTCTTGTCTAAGGATTTCCTTTGTTATATAGATCTTTGGAGGAGGTTTGGGATAGACTTATAGATCTTCTAGAGACCACTAGAGACTCGATTGATCTGATTTCCTAGGCCTTTTCCATGTATATCCAACTCATCCCTCGCCTATCAACTCATAACTCCTTGATTCTATAATTTTTGCAATGCCTTTATTGTTGAGCCACTAGTGACCAAAAAGGGCCTCACTAAATTTGTCTACTAGGTGTCAAAAAAGGATCTGAAAAAATGGGCTAAACCTTATGAAAAATATGTAGTTTTCCTTCTACCTTCATGTGGATTCCTCTCTTTCCTATAGGGTGGAAATTAAGGCTATAACATATGCCTTCTAATGTGTCAGGTCATAAAAGGAGTGGATGGCTAGAACACGTTACAATAGTGTCGATGTGAGGTAGTGTGAGGAGAGAGAAATGTTTTTTGTAAGTCAAAGAAGTTTTGTAATCAAACACCAAGGATGAGAGAATATATAGACCAATCCCCTAGGTAGAAATACTCATACTCTAAATGGGCATGGTCTCCAAACAATACACTGCATATCCATGAAATGAAATGCTAGACCATGGCCACGAAATAATACACAGTGGATCCATGTAATCAAAAGGACTGTAGCCATGAGACAATACAATTCAGATCTACATCATGAACACAATCATATCCAACAGAAAATACAATGCGGATCTATGACACAACATATATATATATATATATATATATATATATATATTGATCTCTAAGAATATTTCCCCTAAATTATTCAAGGTAATCATATACAAGTGATATACTCTATTGCAACTTGGGAGAGGATTATGTAAAGGAATGATGTGTCCCCAAACTGAAGGTCTTTGTCACATGCGAATGGACGAGTTGATGTCAAGCATGGTAAAAACTGTCTGATTACCAGTCATTGATGTATATCATTAACAGACATGAGGGGACCCACCAATGATGAAGATGGACCCTAAGGTACCTAGTACAATATAGCGAGTGTGAATAGAGGATCTAATGTTTAACACTAGTAGAATCAATCAATCAAGAGTCAATGATGTAAATCCACTTACGATCACAAGGAGGCCTACCACCTGTTGATACTGAGAGGGGGGTGAATCAGTATCAAGTAAAATTTAAAACCTTTTTCAACTTATACTTAAACCATTCAATTATATCCAATGAGAAATGAACAATAGTATAAGAG
>JZKD02S0990039.1:1749568-1764792 GCA_000966675.3 Picea glauca | reverse complement strand
CTTATTTACTCTGCAGTTATTGGATAATAATGCTTCATTGATATAACACTTGGATTATATGGTTAAATTTCTCTATTACTGATTCACCCCCCCTCTCAGTAATCCAACAAAACCAGGGTCAAAAAGTCTATAAATAGAGGTAAAAGGGTTATTTTTACCATTGCACTTTGAAAACTCCCAAAAATAGCCAAAACCCTCTTGCTTCAATTGGACATTTGGAGAGGATAAGTGGATGAAATTGACTCATTCTTGGGCCAAGTAAGTAATATTTCCCTTTACTTGCAACTTCATTCATCCATTTCAATTTTTTGACGGATTTGGGGGCCGCGTACTCCAAAATTTTTCTCGGATGTGCATGTACACATGTTTTCCACAATCAACGCACATATGTACGAAGGATGAGACACTCTCAACAAGCATACATATGTGACTGATACCAAAGAATGGCGTGTACATGCTCCAAAAATTTGAGAAAAGAGATGCACTAAGTCCCAAAAATGTTTGCATGACTCAGGATGTATGTGCAATGGAGAGAAAGAGAACATGAAGAGGTTGAAAAAATAGTCAAGGAAAACCCAAGGGAGGTATCCACACTTAAACAATGTGGATTGTGGAAATTCCTCTGTTTACCCCTTATGAGAGCTCAACCACGACTTCTAAACCATCTGGTAGAGTATTGGAACCAAGATGTAGAGTTCTTTATGATAGAAGCCCAATCACTAACACTAACCATTGAAGACCTATACTTCTTGACCAAACTTTCTAGGTGGGGTGAACTGGTAAACTTGGATACATTGCCTCCTAGGCCATATAACATATCCTACTATATTGATATGTATTGTGAGGCTGGAACAAGAAAGCTAGGGTCTCAAGTGTCGATACAAAAGATAGAAAATATGAGTTTGAGAGTGGTACTATATATGATTGGGAGGATGACAGGATCCACTGCTCTACACCAGGCCTCTCAAACTCATATGCATTTTGTAGTGCAATGTCTACAGCCAATTATATTAGATTGGAGCACCACTATGCTCAATTATATGAAAATTCAACTGATAGAATGCAAGTTGAAACATAGGAGAAAATTTGGATTGAAGACAGTGCTATGCGCATTCGTCTTTGAAAGATTTTCAGGGATGAGTTGAAGGGAGGGTATGTGGGGGAACATATCCTCCTTTCTAGCAATGTGTAGATTTCATTCTTTGATCTCGCGCCAAGGAGGAGGAGGGGTATGCGAGTCTTATGATGAGAAGTTCTTCGATTGGTGGAAACGCCAGATTCTCGCCATCGAGGACTACTCATATGAAGGTATTAGTTTCTTGAGGGACCTAGACATGCCTATTCCCCCTGGCGCAACACTTGGCGACATAGGTACATACTCATACTTTGAATTTTTAAATTTTATAATGTAAGAGAAAACATGTTTTTGGTAACGTCACAATACTAAATTCAAACCTGTTATCTATAGATGTGGGACTAGTGCGGCCAACAAAATTACATCAAACTCGACGTCATCTACGAGAGAAGATCCATCTCAGAGGAGCCATAGCAGAGGCATGACCATCATTAGCAGAGGCTGAGAGAGTCCTGAGGCGGGTAGAGAGTAACATGACATCCCTCACCTGTAGTGTGCCCATGGAAGAGATCGAGGATCTGCCACCATCCATGCAGACTCATCTATTGGGAGTACCCAAAGCATGGGTCTAGTTATTTCGGCATCTAGCCAACATCGTAATGTACTATACTAGGGCCAATAGGCCTAGACCATAGAGTAGTATTGGACACTATGCATGCCGCATACACCCATTTTTTGTATCTCCCATATGTATTGAGTGCTTAAGCCTGACAATGTATATTTGACACTTTTTGAGGCTTTATGGCCTACATTTTATACTGTGACATCATTTTGGATATATTATATATATAAATCTTTTTTCCTTATGGAGTACATACATTTTGTACAATTATATTTACATGTGTGTACTTTTATACTTATGTGTGCAAAAGATTCCAATCTAAAACATGATTTTTCAATGTATCAGTTGATTGGTTAGATCATCTAGGAACATGAATATATGTAATATAATCAAAATAGCGTTCAAAGAGACGTACCCTAAGTAATCGTTGGTGCAAGTTCGGATCGTAGACATGGTAGATTCCATTTAACTATGACACTACCATTTGAGCATCCAAATGAACCCAAAGGTGATAAATACCAAGTGACAAATCATCACGTAGAAGTTCTATTATGACACTATACTCAACAACATTATTGGTTTCTTCTTCTAGAAAATCACCTCCATAAAATACCAACTGACCAATGGGCATGCAAATCACCCAAGCTATGAAAGGGAGCCTCCAAGTGTGTCGGCTCACATCATCCGTGAACCCAACATAAACCTCGGATTAACTTGACATCTACCACGATGCAGAGGCACAATAACTATACATCCATAAAACAAAGATAATACTATAGATACAATATATACACTATATACAAGAAGTCACACTCAAGTGACCAACCTAAGAATAATAATTCTTTAAGTAAAGCCCATTTCTGGGCCTAGGAAAAACATTGCCTTCAAATTCAACCAACTCATAAGTGCCTTTTTCCAAAACTTTCTTTATAATAAATGGCTCGAACCACATAGGTTTAAACTTACCTACCCCGAAGGTATCCCTTATCTTGATCATAGATCAAAAAAAAAATTCCTTTGAAGAAGACCCTAGGATGAACCGATTGATCATAATGACACTTGATGCGATGTTTGTGAGCCTTGTTAGACAAGGCTGCATCTCGACATTGTTCATCAAGATGTTTGAGATAGAGGCGACACTCTTCAAGTGCAATTGTTTCAGGAAGTAGCTCTACTTCCAACTTAAGTGAAGGAATATGACACTCAATAGGAAATAATATCTCCGTCCTGTAAAGAAGTTGGAAAGGGGATAATATAATATAAGTATTCAAAAAAATTTAGTATGCCCAAAGTGTTGAGTACAACCTCAAATTCCAAATCAACTTGGTTGAATTGATTGTCTGTTGGAGAATGGTCTTAAGATACTTATTGACAGCCTCCACCTTACCATTTTCTTGTGGATAATAGGGTGACAAATGTTCTTGTTTAAACCTAAGCTTTGACATTAACTCTTTCATCATCTTATTTTGGAAGTGATTTTCGTGGTCAGTGATAATATTCTTTGGTATACTGAACCTAGCAATCATTTGGTTGAAAATGAAGGGTTTTGTCATTTCCCCAACGTTTCTAAATGTTGGTATGGATTCGACCCACTTTAGGAAGTAGTTTACTGCCACAATGATACAATTATTCTCCCTAGAAGAAGCTGAGTGGCATGTAGTGAAATCAATTCCCCACTTAGTGAAGGGACCAACTGCAAAATCATGAAACATAGGAGCATGGTGTGCCCGCATATTCCGAGAGAATATTTGACATGGATGATACTTCTTGACTGCTTCTATACACTCTTTGATTAACGAGGGATAGAAGTATCCAGTACGAAGGATTTTATGGATGGTAGCCATCCAAAAAAAGTGACCACCACATGCTCCAGTGTTGCAATCATTAAGCACAACCTCTGCCTTCTCATGAGTTAGGAAATGATGGAGAATGTAGTAAAGTCCTCGATGATACAAAGTGTTATCGAGGATAAGATAACTTTGTGCTTGATGGAATATTCATCGATGCTCATAACAAGAATTAGAAGGAGGGAACTTCAAAGTCTGAAGATACAAAAGTATATCTCCATACCAAGGGTCAGAATATGTAATAAGGAAGAGACTGCCATTGATCAATGACTCCTCGGTCATATCCATTCCTCTCTCAATCGGAAGTTTCAATATTAACTATGAAAAAACTAGAGACTTATTAGACTTAGATGAAACAAATTCCAAATAAAATTCCTAAAGATTAACAATCCAACGACTTATCTTCCCACTGATGACCTATTGTTTCAACACATACTGAAAAGGATTAATGATGACCAAGAAATTGGATTTACAGAGTAGAATATAATGATGAAACCTTTGGACAACATGGATAGCTACCAAAGCCATCTTCTCAACATGAGTATAGTTGAGCTCTGGTATGACTAAGCCTTGACTAAGTTAGTAGATAACATGTTCCTGGAGCATGCCATCCTTCTAAACCAGGACCATACAGATGGTAGACTCTACTATAGCTAAAAATAACAAGAAATTCTTTCCATAATCAAGAGGGATGAGGAGAGCGGAGGAAATTGGGGCACTTTTCAATGCTTCGAAAGAGTGTTGAGCCACTTCATGCAAAAATAATGGGACCCCTTTCTTCAAAAGATGCATCAACCCTTTAGTTATTTCGGCATAGTTGGCAATAAATCACTATGAAAAGTTATCTCTTCCTTGGAGACTTTGAAGCTGCGAAACTATGCTCGGGGGAGGCAAATGAAATATTTCCTCAACCTTGAGAGGATCGACCATGATCCATTTGTTGGAAACGATAAAACCTAATAAACATCCTGATGTAACAAAAAAACTACACTTGTTAGGATTCAAATGAATATGGTAGTAGTGACACCTCTCAAAGATGAATCGAAGGTGAGCAGGATGATCATACCTCTTGCAAGAAAAAGGCACAAGTTCATCAAGATATGCCTCAACTATATGTTTGAGATCATGAAAGGCAAATGATATGGCCCTATGAAATGTAGCTCCAACATTTTTAAGGAAAAATGACATTTTATTGTATGCAAAGGTACCTCAAGGACATATAAAAGAAGTCTTATGTTGATCCTCAGGTTTGATCTAAATTTGATTGTACCCTGAGAAAACATCCATAAAGGAAAATACTTCACAACCTGCACATTCATAAATAATTTGATCAATGAATGGGGTAGGAAAGTTATCTTTCAAGCATTCCTTGTTCATATCGTGAAAATCCATGCACACTCGAATTGACACTTGCTTCTTGTTGATAGGAACACGATTTGACACCAATTTTGTTAATTGAATAGGGTAGATGAAACCAACCTTGATTAATTTATGTACCTCAACTTTAATAGTCGATTCCTTTCGAGGGTTAACCGGGTGAAGCTTCCACTAGAATGGCTTAGCATCAAGATAAGTTCAAATTTGGTGTTCAATGATACGAGGGTCAATGCATGACATTTCCTCATAAGACCAGGAGAAAATATTGCAAAATTCCTTGAAAAAATTAGTATAATTATTAATATCCTCGGGGGAACAATATGCTCCAATGAAAATGTTTTCAATGACTCCAGGGGTCTTGGAGATATCAATTGGAATAATCTCAAATATACTCTCCATGTTTCCTTTAGCGTATATTCCATGTGTTTCAAAAGGATTAACAGGTCGAGCAACATATCCATTCATGGTTGCAGTAAACTCTCCTTCTTCTTCAATCCTAAGCTCAGGTAAAAAGTAAGATCTATGATGAAGATCATCCCAAGGTATGTTTGGACCAGTCATGGCATCTAAAATCACCTCATTGGAGGGAAATACCAAGTCCAAAGGATCGTCATAAGTAAGAGAGTCTTGAGCCCAAATAGGCTCTAGAACAGGATCTATCTCTTGAGGGGGAGTTGGATCATATTTGGTTGAGGTTTTTTGAAAAATGTTGTACACAGCCTGAGCTACAGAAAGGGGCATCTCCATGCCAGCATGCACTACCCCTTCTATCGAAGCCAATGAGGAAGGTAAAGTCCACAAACAGTCGAAATAACTTGTTTGAAATGAAGCTACTTGGAGAGTCGCAGCCTTGGGCTGATCAGGGTCATATGAAAAAAACTCAACATCATTTGAAGATGGCATAAATTCGAAAGTGCCCATCAAAGATGGAAACAATCCAAAACCTAAATTGATGGTACCTTATTGCAGGTTATCAATCATCGGGACCGTGGATTCCCTCGATGAAGGGTTAGGATGAGAAAAAGACAAATGATCAACTGTTAGTACCCTACCTTCATGAGGAAAGCATAATACATGAAAAATCAAGGAAACAATCATTGTCATTGTGTAAGTCCAACTTTGACCTAACAAAAGGTTGTAGTTGAGAGGTGCATTAACCACTTCGACCTCGAAACACACGGTTTTTCCCTCCAACTGTATGGGGAAGGAGAGGATTATTCCAGGCGGTATAAAATAATGGTCTTCAAATGCACTTAACAAAGTAGGAGATAGATACAACTCGGGTTGACCAATAGCCTTCCAACATGCCAATAACATAACACAAGTGGATGCACCCTCATCTACCACCGTATGAAAAAAAAATTGTGTCAAAGATTTTGCAACATAATCCACTACTATCTGGAAGGAGACGTAGTAAGGAAAGTGAGGTTTGACATTGGAAGTGTCAAAGATGATATAGCCTGAGTTAGCTGGGTCAGCAACACCTAACGCAAAAAATAACGCTCTTCTCTGCGAAGGGAAACTATGGAGGATCTCCAGAGCAAACATCGCACAAGGGGTTTGTGCCAAATCCTAAATGGTGGAGTATTTCTGAGTAGCCATTGCATTCGGATTATGAGAAGCTTTCTTAAATGCACCCTTGGGGATGAGAGTCATAGTTTCTTCCATTTTTTTCTCAAGGTGAAGAGGAGGCAATGGGATGGAAGATTCGTTTCTCTTCTTAGTAGATTTTGAAATTCCATAATCATGATCCCTAGTCTAAAGATGAGCATCCCATATCATTATGTACACGTTTGCAGCTCCGGTTTTAGCATTAAGTGTGGGGGCACCTTGATTCCCCCAGGCACATTCATGGATGAAGAAGCCTACATCAAATTCTACCCCTGAGGGAAGGGGTTAGTTAACACAACAAGTTGTTGTTGTGATAACATCTTCTGGGCTTCCTCCATCCGAGGGCACTGATGAGTTAGGTGATATTTCGTGTAAAGCTTGCATGGGAACTTAACCTTCTTCTTCTTATTTTTACCCTCACCAACATTGTTAGTAACCTTTTTATCATTACCCCTCTTACCCTTCTTTCCCTTGGCATTTATTTTTTCTTTGGGTTGTTGGTTACCCTTGGGATTCATCGTATGCACACTGTGTACTTAAGACATTTGGGTTGTGGGGGAATTCATACTAGGATTTTGGCTAGCCACAGTTTGTTGTAGAGATAACTTTTGTAGTTGGTTAGACAAATAATATGTGGGCTTACTTTGTGCTGAGCCTGCTATACCATCATCATGAGACCGAGACTTCTATTTGGTTTTTTCCAAGATTGACCATAGTGCATCTGGAAGAATCTCGTACAACATACCAGATTGAGAATAAATCAATTCCAATTGTTGAGCTCTCATAATAGCCTCTTCCTTAGAGAACACTCTGGAAGTCGCAATGTCTTTGGAAATACAATGTACCAAATACTTGAGGAACCAATCGAGCAGAAACATAGGAGGGACCTTTAATTTAATCAAGATCTTTTGGCAATGCTATTCTTGAATATGATCATAGATTTGAACGACCTTAGTTTTCTCAAAATTAGCCAACAACTCTATGTCGGCATTGTATCTTACCAGTAGCTAAAAATGGTTTAAGAAAACCATTTCCAGATCATTAAAATAATAATACTTTGAGATATAGAGCTCAATATACCACTTCATAGAACTCCCTATGAGAGTGCACTGAAACAATCACAACTAGACAGAATAATCCTTCAACGAGTTGTAGGAGCACCACAAGTGAAACATTGTAACATGATTGCCTGAATCTTCGCTAGGCTTGCCTTCAAATTTTGGTATGTCGGAGGGAAACTTAGTAGGCATATGAGGCCAAAATGGATCATGACAGATAGGATCATTCAACAACCTTGAAAATTCTATAAAATGAAGAGTTTCTAGAAAAGGTAACCTAGGCTGCGGCGGATTTAAATGAAAAGAGGAACCTGGATTTTAACTGGCACTAGATTGCTAGGAAATTTTTTCCTGTTGACCAGGGTTCTGGTAAAAACCAGGGTGTCCTATGCTAGTATAAGGGGTTTGCATGCTAGTCTGCATCATCTATGGATTCACATAATTTGATGGCATACCTTGGGTAGGGATTTCTCCCTGCATGGTATTCCAAAAACGTTGGTTGAGTTTTTCCCCAGTCGATCCTCCTTGCATAGGCATTGAACCTTGCCCAAGGTTCCACTAAGCGTGGGAGGTCTTGCCCCTGATCGATATTCCTTGCAAAGGTAGAGAACCCTGCCAGGGATTTCCAAGACCTTGAGAGGAGAAGGCTCATTTCATCACTCCCTATTAAGGGACAAAGCCTTACATAGGGTTGGGTTGATTGAAGAATGGGTTTCCCCCTGAAGAAAATGCATATGATGATAAAGTGTTTTTTTCGTAAGAACCAAACAAAGAAAAGGAATGGAACCAACTGGAGTCATATAGGAATGATACCCATGACTCCCTCCACTAAAGAATCTAGAACTTGAATTAGGCCTGAATGGTTTCTGGAAAGCACCTCCAAGCAAGGGTGATGGAGGAGGGATATGACCCTCACCATAAGGGACTGCATTAAATAGAGTAGAGGTGCCCCTGAAGGATCCTTGCAAGGGAGAATTAGAAATCTCTTCCCCCAAACCAATAGTCTGTAGAGTGGAGTAGGTTAAAGTTGAGCTTGTGTCAAAACTTGACATCCCATATGAAAAAGGAGTGCCAAAGGTGTTCTTTATGGTGGAAGTAGGAACAATTTTCGAAGTCATCATATATATCATTCCACTCCCAGATGTTTTAGGTGCCTGGATAGAGGTAATCCTTGTAGGTTAAGGTGGGGGAGGGGGCATGACACCCCCTCTAGTTTTGTCTGGGATGGGATTATGAAGACTCCCGGTAGAGGTAGAATTATTTTCTTCCATCGGCAATCACCTAAAGAGACAACGATTAGGAGTAATCACCTCATGAGGTACTATCTAAAAAAGGATTGATGCTGAGAGATTGGTGATCGGAGGGTTTTTGGGCCTGAATCCTTCAGCTTCGAGGTCAAAAATGATATTCTCCTCTGGTGCAAGTGTATCCTCTCTAGGAACATGCTTAGGCAAAATTTCTTGTGTCCCAGTCACTTAGAAACAACCCTCTTGATCTATCCTTCTCCTCAGCGGCGGCGGAGGTGGCTCCAAAGTTACCAATGGAAGGCCTTAGAGCCTACATGAATGACAAAGTTGTTGATCTTCCACCTTGTGAAACGATCAACCGACACTCTAAGATAAATTTAGGGAGAAACTGAAACACATAGCACACACTACAAAGATATAAAGACAAATAAAGAAATCAATAGAATGGAAAGAAGAATAGTTACACCAACCAACACTAGAGAAACTTATTGGTGCAAGTGTAACTCGAACACGAAAACACCCTCCTGGTATACTCTACAAAGCATGGTCCAACATTTGTCCTAGGTACCATATTATACCCCTACAGTCACCTGTATGAGTCCATTTAAAAAGGAAAATAAGTTGCCAACATGAAGTCAGATACTAGGAGGGTACAATCAATAGTCATGCAGATTGTATGAGCAGGATAAATAAGTCTGAAGCCTTTCGAGGGTACCGAAAGAAAATGGTTTGGAAGACAACTGAGTATTCCAAATGACTTCGAGGTCCATGAAGATCCCTATTCAAATGAATTCAGTGTAATCCCAAGAACGACCCTCAATATATGATCCTCAATATTCTTAGTCCAACTTTGGAAGGGTTATCTCCTCTACCTTTCCTTGCGCGACCTCGTGTTTAGCCCCTGTGTTAGAGGGGGGTCCTAGCTAACTCTTGCAACACTGGAATTCAACACTCCCTATCTCAGACTCTTTATTTTATTTAAGTGGAATTGAAGAGTTTCCTCTCCACACCTATTCCAAGGTCCTAAAGCTTAATATAATTGGTTTACCCTATAAGCAAAAAGGTCTAATTGATTTTAACATTAAGCGTTAGTTTTAGTGGGTTGATTACTCAGGGGTACAGAATTGAAACTCGTGGTGTTCTTTGAGAGATGAAAGAGAAGAGTTAATAAGATTTTAGAACATTGTGCTGAAATCAAACTATGTTCTACAAATGAAAAAATGACTTTTTAACTTTGAAGGTGAAAACTTTTCAAAATAGAGACCAAGATCCTAATATGCAATCTTTCCTAGAATGCCTTTTCATTTCAAATGCAATGAAACTACTAAAATTTTCAAGGAATAAGCCAAAGAGAAACTTTGGGTTCAAAACTCTTTTCTTTTTACACAAACAACCTAAGCTACTAAGACCAAACAATCAAGTAAAGTAGAGAGAAAATGCAGTAAAAAAATGTTGGCACAGGGGCAGACCCATGGTTCAACGCTACAATAGTGCACCAACAAAATCCTAACTACCGGCACTTTAGGCAACACCTTCAAAGCAGATGGAGTCTCACCCAAGGTAGAGGTAGGGGTGGTTGCAAGACTCCAATGTCCGCAACTTTAGCTGGGACACAGATATGTGATTGATACTTAAAAAAGAACTTAGCACTGACATTTCATCAATATTTAACCAATATCTACTCCATAGATAAAACAGAGCATCACAACAATCATTCATATCTAATGTATCTAAGCACTTATCATAAAGAGACAGATTAAATCCATCATATTCAAGCACTAAGCACGTTCACATAGGTCAGATATGGCATCCATATACATCATTATCACAAAGAATAAAAATATCTATCTATATATATCAAAGCACTTAGCAGGTAACACGTAAACACATCAATACATCACACAAAGGATAGCAACACAACATATACGTGGTTCACCCCCACCTTGGGGCTACATCCACCAAATCTTATATTCTTTATTATCTTCAGCCAAGCTTCTTATAGGCACATAGCATCAAAATCCTACTCCACAGAAGATAGGATATCTGCGTGCACCTCGTCAGATCCTCCTTCTTTGAGATAGGGTACAACACCAAGCCTTCCTACAATTACTTGCACTTAGCTCTGCAAGTATTACATAGTATGCACAAAGAACTTACAATTGTTGATCACTTAGATAAAACACTAGCACTTAGCATTCCATCACATAGATAAATCCTATTACATCGCCTAGGGTTCTATATATAGATATTACAAAAGTGGGCCTAAGCATGGGCAAACTCATGGGCCGACATTCCCATACCCATTACATAATCCCAAAACCAAAAAATCCCTAAAAAGGGGTCGAGATCCCATGATCTCTCATTCACCTTGCGATCCACCTTCGACAGCCTATTGAAGTCCCAAAAATAGGTCCAATATAACCAAGAACCCTCAAAATGTGGTCAAGGGCCAACAGGCCCCCAACACTCACCTGTGACTCATCCCGAGTCACTCTGGTCTGGGTAGTTCTGCTTCAAAATCCTCGATCTTGGCTCGAGATTCTTGGACTTGTTGTTGTTCCATGACCTCTTGTTCAATGAACTCTTAGATGACTACATCGTTGATAGGTCCCTCTAGGCATTGTTTAGCTACAGTGACAACCTTCTCTAGTTATGCTCCTTGGCCTTCTACCTCTGTGAACAATTGGTAAACCTTGTCTTGTACGGGTTGGAGCCTCTGAGTTACTTCCATAACTCTACTTATGATAGTGTGGATCTACTTTTGGGTGGTGCATTGCTCTTTAGATCGCTTAATTCTTTCCACAACTGACAGGGGCTTCAATTGTGCTTTTATTGTCTCTGCGTGTTTCTTCGCTTCCTGGAGTCGTGACTCCAGTGTCTGCAATTTTGGATTCTCGGTGAGTTTCTCATACGTCTGTGCGCTGTGATTACTTAGTTTCTTGCATTCCATGGAATGGGCCGTTATCCTTTCAACTATGCTCCAGGTGGTTGCTTCTCTTTGATCCCTTACATCCTGTGGAGTTTCGGGCACTGTGCGGAGCTATAAGTTTGCTATGCGTTGTTGTAGCTATTGGATAGCTTCTGCGAGCTTCTCTACTTTCTATGTGACTTGGTCTTCTGCCTTTATTTCTAATATTGTCACAGATAAAAGTTCTTTGTTGACCTATTGTTTCACTTCAAGTTGCTCTGGGAGCAACTGTTCCTTTCCTTGTTGCATATGTGTTTTTTCTTTGTCTAACTTCACTTGGAGAGCAACCTTTTCTTGTTCTACAACACTGCATTGTTCTACGAGAACGGATTGTACTTGCTTCAAGGCATGGGTGGCTTGTTTTGTTTCTTCTTGTGCTCGTCGAAGGTGAGATTCGACTATATCAGCTAGTCAGTGGAGTTGGGCTGGTTCATCTGACAACTCAAGTTCTCCTAATGGAAAGGGCACAATGGAGACTGCACGACTGGACTGAAGGGCCTATTGTACCCCTCAGAGTTCAGTCTAAATTATTTCATACATTTCCTCCTTCTTGGCTTCTTCTTTCTCTTCTATTTCTAGTGAATCATCGTTGAGGGATACTATGAGGAAGTCGAAGTCATTGGTGGTGAGTACAGTCTGCATGTTGGTCACGTTGGCTCTTGATTTCTTCCGGGAAAAAGGTTTCGAGGGAAAAACCTCCCTCTTCTTCAGGGGATCAACTTCATCTCCTTGCTTCTCTTCAGCTTCTTTATCATTTATCTCTTCTATTTTGTCATCACCCCCTTGGTCAGGTGATACTGAAGAAGTCTTCCCGGAGGCGTTGCTTAAATCTTGGACCTCTTCAATCTTCTTTGTTTTGTTGGTTTCAGGTGTATTTTGTTCTTTGTGCACATCCTTCAGGCTGTCAATTTTAGATATCTATGTAGGGTTGGAGGGGATAAGGAGGTCTGTGGACCATTCCTTAGTGATCTCCTTGAGGTCTTCTTTTGTAAGTTTATAATATTACTGGAGTTGTTTCTTATGTTCATCTGCTCGTGCTATAATGTAGATGAAGTGTCGATATGCACTGAACTTCATTAAGGGTTAGAATCTCTGTAATGTGTTCGGATTTATGTGAGGTTCAGCCTTGATGGCTCTCTTCAGCTAAATGTAATATGTATGAAAAACAACATTTGACTGCCACTCTTTTTTCATATCCCTCGAGTACCAAAGTGGAGCGAACTTCGCAGCAAGCAGTTCAAATGGTTCAATATCTGAGAAGGTCGCACCTTCTGACATCTCCCAGGAAACAAAGGTGATGAGGATCAAGAGCCAGCTAACCCTGATCCTATGCTTCTCTACATTCTAGTTCCAATTGATTAATTACGTACTTTGCCCAGTTCATCTATAGGCCTTCCGCGCACTTCCCTGCAAGGTCACTGATAAAGACAGTGACCTATGTAGGTCAGTTCTTCCTTACTAAATTTCCAGCTATTAGTTGACATGTCAGGCACACTGCGCCACTTTGAATGGAATTTATATTGTATCCTTGTGTCCCCTTCTCAACATCATTGTATGTATCCTTGATCTTCTGTGCTAGTGTGCTTTCTGTCGATTTTCCTGGATAGAACTCTTGTGGGTTAGGGCCTTGCATACTCAACCCTATAATATGATGGATCAATATTGGATCAGCTATAATATGATGGTCTAGCCATAAGTAGCCACCATGGTAGCATGAAAGTAGCAACTTGACACAGGCATTGAATTCTTGGTGTCTTCCGAAGTGTGGGATATTCATTACATTCAGCAGGGTGGACTGCGCCAGGTTCATCGACCACGACTGGGGGATTATATTTGAATTCTTCCCCTTCATCTTGGTCAAGTATTTATATGGGGTGAGCATGTTATATACCTTTCGATCTCTGAGGTTGAATTCGTTGAAATTAAATGCTGCAATCTTGTCCTAGTCTTCTCGAACTTTGCATATCCTGTTCAGGAGGTACGCAGTGACTATGGTGTAATAGAAATCTCTTGGCACACTATCACGAGTCACCACATCGTCCACAGGCGGGATGTAGTCAGGAAATATGGTTGGAATCATCTTTGTGTTTTCTAGGTTGTTATAACCCTAATTTGCACCAGACATGCTTACCTAGTGTTATCACTGAAATTTCGTCTACACATGGCGACAAGAACTCCGCATCATCAAAATAGCAATGAAGTCATTTATGGCACTGAATTAATTTCAAAGCATTCTAGAAGGGTCAAAAACTATACAAAGTAACCAAAAATTGAAGGGTGCTTTACAGTAGTGTGGTGCGCGTGCACATGCGCAGGACAAGAACGTGCTATGCGCGCTCAACGCGTGGCTATCAGCATAAAAACCTGCGCACCTGCTAAAAAAGTGCATTTATTGAATAGGTCGGCCTCTCAACCGCCTACAGACCGTCTCCCAATCTGATTTGACTCCCAAATCTGAGCCGAATCCGCAGAGTTGACGGGTTAATGACCTAAGGAATCCCTAAACGGGCCCTTGTTCACACTTTGAAGAGGTTACATAATCGCCCGAGGATCTGCTATAAAAATCCGTGAAGATACATTGTTTTGGCAAGGAATTTCAAGCATTGTTATGCTCCTTAGATTGTTAAGGACTCATTCTTTAACGACAACACATCCGCAGCATCACTGAGAGTTCTTTCACTGTCATGCTCAGTTCTTCTCATTGTAAGGAAAGCAAACATTGTGAGGGCCTCAAAGAGCCTTCCGTTGGGGGAAGAAGGAACCACAGTTCTCTTCCTTCATTGTGCTCCATTTTCATCAATAGACCAGCTCAAAACCATTGGTGATATCGGTGCCTTTTTCATGTTTATTGTTTCTTTATCCGCATGTTCACAGTTTTAATTTGTTTTCAGTTGATATTAGCTTGTAGTTTGTTTTGTTTCCTCTAACCCTTTCCTCCACAGCTGTCCTGCCCTGCTAGACCCAATAGGGCATGCAAGCACCCTCGATTTGCTCACCAGGTGACGAATTGGGTGCGAACAGATTGGCGACTCCGCTGGGGAGTAGGTATCAAATCCTCCCTCATTTGGGTTTATTTTGCTTTCCTTTTGGTTTTATTAACTTGCAGGGACACAAACCGGCCTCTGCCGACCTGCTAACCAGTCAATTCATAGGAGAATTGAGAGAAATACATCCGGAGTTTCTTTCTCAGTAACTTGCCATAAATGCACGGGTATTCCACCCCACAGACGCGCATCTTGCGGGCATGCGCTTGAACCACAGTTGTTTTTCCACTCGCATGCGCTTTGGTTCTCAATACGGTTCACGCGCAGGCGCCACATGCGCCTCTGTCTACACTGAAGGCCACGCATCTGAACTAAATTTCTCATTGTAAGGTTTTGGATGTGGGGAAAGTCATTTTCCTTCTCAAGAATGATGTT
>JZKD02S0990039.1:1721657-1744095 GCA_000966675.3 Picea glauca | reverse complement strand
ACTTGTAATCCCCCCTCCAGCAATGGTCACAAATACATTGTTGTCGCTGTCAATTACTTCACCAAATGGGCCGAATCTATGCCCACCTTCAACAACACCGCTGACACTGCAGCGCATTTTTTCTTCAATCATGTCATATCGAGGTTCGGAGTACCACTCCAACTCGTTTCCGACCACGGGAAACACTTCGAGAATGAGATCTTCATCGAACTCTCCTCTCGGTTAGGCTTCTCTCATGAGTTTGCCTCACCCTATTACCCCCAGTAAAACGGACAAGTCGAGGCAGTAAACAAATTCCTCAAGACCATGTTACAGTGCACAGTTAATAAACACAAAACCAACTGGCATTACATGTTATTTTCTGCGCTATGGGCTTATCGGACATCAGTAAAAACCGCCACGGGTTTCACGCCATTCCATTTAGTCCATGGGGTTGAGGCAACTCTTCCCATTGAGTGCGAAATACCCACCTTACGCACCGCAATTGAGCTTTTACCTGACACTTCTCCAATGGAGCAGCGCTTGCTGAACTTGGAGTCACTGGATGAAGATCGCCGATCTTCATTACAGAACAACGAGGCAGCTAAAAAATGATCCAAAGCTACCTTTGATCGCCATGTCAACCTTCGTTCATTCCGAGAAGGCGACCTCGTTCTGGCCTATGATATCGCCCATGATACCTTTGGACACAACAAATTCGAATCACTTTGGCATGGCCCTTACATCATCCAACATTGCCTCACCAAAGGCTCATACATCCTGGCCTCCCCCGAAGGCCTCTCACTCAAGGAACCCGTCAATGGGTTATACCTCAAGAAATTTTATGCTTAGAAGTAGTCATGCTACTTTAGGTTACTTTTTCTTGTTTAGTGTTTTTAATCTTTTTTCCCTACCCTCTCGTCTAAAACTATCCCTTCTGCGATTGACAAATGCTTCGTCCACCAGCCTACCACATTGGTTACGCCGATGGCGCTATCCATTGGACACAAAATATCGCTTCAGCTGCTTGGGCTCTTTACACTCCCTCACATGAAATGATACATTCAAGCGGCATATGTTTGGGACCAACAACCAACAACCAAGCCAAATACACTACTGTCATTGGCCTCTTGACCGATGCCCAGCATCATCATATTCGTCACCTTAGCGTCTTCCTCGACTCTCAACTAGTCGTGCTCCAGATCAACAATGTATACTGTGTACGCGATCCGTGCCTCTTTCACAAATACCTGCAGGTTAGACTGTTATCTCGACACTTTGATTCCATTACATTTACACATATTCCAAGACAATTGAATCAAACAACATATGAAATAGCTAACATGGTGTTAGATTGGCATATATCACATCAAGCTACACATACATAAACATCTCATACATCCTGTCACAGCATATAGATAGAATAGACATCATCATTATCAACAAAAAACATATGTAAACAACACCAGGATCTCAAAAAAGATGTATACTCATATATATATATTGAGGCCTATCAGACCATCCGACTGTTTACATACAAAAAAAATACATGTGCCCATAGGCTAGTGCCACACCTCGGTACAAAATCGGCTCACCAGCCTATAAAATCAAAAAGGATCTACATGATACAATCAGGGTGCCTCTATCATGCCCCCAACTTCCCCTCCCTCAGGAGGCGGTGGTGGCCCACCCCCACCTGCCCCAGGCGGTGGTGGTGGAGCACCTGCAGGACCCTCCTGCCCCGGCGGTAGGCGTCCACTAGTCATGGCAGCAAGCACAGTCCCTTGTCGCACGATCGACCGCCATGGTGGCGATAACCCTATGCACTGCTCCAGGAACCCCTCGTCCTGGATGCGGATCCACATGCCCTCAGGCACATCCTGTAACACTGTCTCCAGACGACGGCGTATATCCTCAAAATCACCTCCGACCGTCGCCGGAGGAGTGTGTGATGGCCTCGCACCAGGGTCATCAAATCGGTGCCTCCTCGCCGGTCTCTCAGGCTCTGCAGGTTGCCCCGCAGCCTCATCCCATCTGCGCCTCTCTCCACATGGAGGTCTCCTCGGCTCTCGCTGAACCGGCGCTCTATACAACTCCACCTCGCGCCCGCGAGGTGCCAAATCTGCACATGCACAAAACAAGCAACAACAGATCATATCAGTCTCTCTATCATCATAAATATAAACTGGTATATCAAAATCACAGCATATTCAAAACATACAAAACTCAACATACCTCGATGGTCGAACACCTCCGCAGGAGGCAACACCATGTCCGGGTCCCCCCGGAATTCCACCCCAGCATAGGGGAACTGAAGTATGACCTGCAGCATCTGCCGCCATATCTATGTTGCCTACGCAGTAAATAATGTCCGCCTTCACCACCACTGTGGCGAACCAAAATCTGAGACCACCGCCTCAGTCGAGGCTCTCGTGCCCCAGGCGCCTCTAGAAGAACCCGCGGGCGCAACATCGGCACCCTCTCCAAGAAATAGGCTACCAGGATCGAGCCGAACGCAAACTCCCCGGTGCCTATGGACCGAAAATGGTCCAGCTGTGCGATCATCCGCATGTGCAGTGTCAAACCCCAGGCGAACCGCTCACGGCCCACCACCACCCTCTCCATCACCAGCAGCTCGCCACCACTAATCCGGTGGGTCGCCCGTGACCCATACACCTAAACAATCATCGCCGCTACGCAACGATGCAACAGGGCATCTATACCACTCATACTCACTGCAGTCCCAGACATGTAGTGCTCACCTAAGCAATATCGCGCGGCGACATCCCGCAGATGAGTGTCCCTCGGCAGCACAGGCTCTGCCGGCAGCGGTGTTCCCCGAAAGGGGAGCCCAGTCAAAAAATAGATATCCTCCACCGCAGTGAAGGGGATCTTCTCTCCTCGCACGAGGAAGCAGTGCAGGTCTGGACTCCACATCTGAAGCAAGAACTACAGCAAGTACTTTTGTGCCCGTATCAACGGGCACTCAAAGAACTTTAGCAACCCACTGGTTGCTAAATCCGCTCAAACCGCAGGCCCTGCATTGGCCACAGCATCTTGCAACTGTGACCAGTCTTGCTCATGCCACTGGACGTCCATAATCACTGCTAGCCACTTGCACACAACACAGAGTCCTATATCAGCTTATGCAACCATCCAATGCATCAAAAATACTCATTTTTTACCCCGTAAAACTTTCCTCAAAGGTGCGTCTTATTTGCCCACAGGCGTGCACATATGCACGTCTGTTCACTACACAGGCATGCATATGGGCGCACCTATTCATTCAACAGGCGCTCTCTTGAGCGCGCCTGTTCATCTCATAGGCGCGCTCTTGAGCGCGCCTGTTCAAGTTATAGTCGCGCACTAGTGCACGACTGTCCACCCCACAGGCGCGCCTCTAAGGTGCGCCTTAAATTTCCACTCACGCGCACCAATGCGCATCTATTCAGTGGACAGGCGCGCACATATGCGTGCCTTCCACTGAATCGCCTGCGCATGCGGGCCCACATCCTATGAAAAAACCCCTCAAATCCCCCGTACGACCCCCCGTACCTACCCTGCCCAAAAATTGGAAAGCTATTTCTATGCAGGATGATCAGACCACTAACCTGAAACTCGCACACCATCAATTGGCTACCTCATGCTCCCTGAATCACCCAATCTCCTCTGGATCTGCTCAGAAAATCACTATTGCAGCAGGTACAAATGAGGTGGAAATGTGGGCCCTACAGCTATATATAGGCCTTTTGCCAAACTTCCACTCACCATTCCGGGAGCCCAAAGTGTCCGTTTTTCAAATCGTCTTCAGCCACGGGATTAGCGTCCCGTCACCTACATTTCAGCAGTCCTTGGGTCACTTTTTCATCATGAGCCCCCGGGGCACCTTTTTTTCATATCATGGTCAGGTACGCACGCGCATAGTCACATTTGGAAAATACAAGCTCATATCTTTGATACTCTTCAGATATTGTTCACATTGGGTATTTGGTTGTTATGTGTGCAGGTACTTGCTCATCGATCATCGACATCATCCCTTCAGGTATATATTCAGCACTGGCATGTAGTCTATCCCACTATATTGCATTTACATTTCCAGTCACACCCTCTGATATTGGCGTTTAGGATCCTTATTCCCGGCTCTGCAGTACCCCCACCTCCATTTGCATCTTCGGTACTGTAATCCGGTAGCATTCTCACCCACATGAGTTGTCCCATTCATAGCACCTGTTTGCACTTTTGACACTCATGCTGTTCTTCATTACCCTTTAGGGATGGGAGTCCCGGTAGTCTTACATCATGTTGCGAATAAACCACATACTTCTTCTCCTCATTTTGCTAGCTTCCCATATGGACTCCCAGATCATCGCTTTATGGTTATGTTCTTTCTTACCTGCACCTCCGCAAGATCATGAACCCACCATTTCATCCACCATCAGTTTTCCCATCTGCAAACCTATCTTCATTTCACCTACCTCATACAGAAACTCGCCAATGGGGCCCCCACCCTTCATCAGTTTCTCAAGATAATTCTGCCCTCCCTGGGGCACGCATTTCACACTGGGGCACCCATTTCTTTATTTGTACATTTCTCCCCAAAATTATTCTTTATTCATTATTTATTGTACAAACGCCTTTGTTTCCAGTCATTACATTTTCTTTTATCGTCACCATTGGCAACTTGCTTTCTTTTGGCCACACGCAACCCATGTCACCCTTGGTTGGAGCAGTACTTATCATTTACCCTTGCCGACATCGTCCATATCTTCAGAGTACTCCACAGGTCAGTTACCTCTACCCTCTGAATTTGTTCACCTTGTCCCGCCTCTGGCACAACTTATCACTGGTCTTGTCGTCCCCTTGACACTCGACCTTGTTACACGGTTGCGGCCACTGTTTCTCTCATACATCCTCCAGCCAAGGGCAGTCTTGAGTCTTTCCACTTTTTGACTTCGTCCATGTACCTCTGTCACTTCATCATCTCAGTAGATTCCACAGAGCCCTTTGCTTCTCGGAGTCGCGTTTCCCTTTTGTCGACATCAACACACTTTTCCAGAAGGGCAACAGTATCTTGATTCTCATTCTCTATTTTAATGAGATATCTCGGACGGCACAGGGTGAAACACCATTGCTCCCTGCTGTCGTTGGCCCCCATAACATTCGACGCCAACACTCTCTCATGTTATGGTGGGTCTTACTTTGCGGCTATTGCAGTTATTTTTGTCATTTGCCGAAGACCTCTGAACTTGGTAGGGCCATCAATTCCCACATCATCGTCGCTGCTTATTACAGCACTCATTGCCTGTTATTCAGAGTATGTTCCTTTGCAGAATTGTCTTCTGCCTTTATCATTACCGCCCCCGAGGGCGCTGTAGTTGTCTACACCAACACTTCTGTCATATTTTTTCAAAGTTACATCACACGAGCATGGGGCATGCCCGCCTAGTTTGTACACAGTTGTATATTTTTTCTGCACATCTCTCAGAAGGTCGAGATACCGGTTCCTTTTTTCTCCAACGGATCACTCCGAACGGTCCCACTATTTCTTTCCCTTACAACAACATCCTCAGTAGAAGAAACATTGATGGATTTCGGCTATACGTATGCTCCTAACCTCATCCATCAGGGGGCATCTGTTATCACTAAAATTTCATCTGCACATGGCGATAAGAACTCCGCATCATCAAAATAGCAATGAAGTCATTCATGGCACTGAATTAATTTCATAGCATTCCAGAAGGGTCAAAAACTATACAAAGTAACCAAAAATTGAAGGGCTCTTTACAGTAGTGTGGTGCATGCACACATGCGCAGGAAAAGAACGTGATATGCGCACATGCGTGCTCGACGCGTGGATGTCAGCATAAAAACCCGTGCACCTGCTAAAACGACACATTTATTGAATAGGTCGGCCTCTCAACCGCCTACAGACCGGCTCCCAATCTGATTTGACTCCCAAATCCAAGACGAATCCGCAGAGTGGGCGGGTTAATGACTTAAGGAAGCCCTAAACGGGCCCTTGTTCACACTTTGAAGAGGTTACATAATCGCCCGAGGATCTGCTATAAAAAGCCATGAAGATACATTGTTTTGGCAAGGAATTTCAAGCATTGTTATGTTGCTCAGATTGTTAAGGACTCATTCTTTAATGAAAACACATCCGCAGCATCACCGAGAGTTCTTTCATTTTCATGCTCAGTTCTTCTCATTTTAAGGAAAGCAAATGTTGTGAGGGCCTCAAAGAGCCGTCCGTTGGGGGAAGAAGGAACCATAGTTCTCTTCCTTCATCGTGCTCCGTTTTCATCAATAGACCAGCTCAAAACCATTGGTGATATCGGTGTCTTTTTCTTGTTTATTGTTTCTTTATCTGCATGTTCACAGTTTTAATTTGTTTTCAGTTGATATTATCTTGTAGTTTGTTTTGTTTCCTCTAACCCTTTCCTCCATAGTTGTCCTGCCCTGCTAGACCCAACAGGGCATGCAAGCACCCTTGATTTGCTCACCAGGTGACGAATTGGGTGCGAACACCTAGCATCAGGCCATCTCAGATTTCTTCTTTTCCAAAACACTGCTAAAAAACTCTTCTTAAAAACCTCTTTTATAAGGGCCCACACACCCTACTCTATTATTGCACACATGTACATGCTAGCTGACCTAAAATAGCCTGCGTGTACCTACAAAAGCACAAAAAAAGGAAAGTTGTCGACGGAACACATAGCTTTGGGTGAGTTAACTGAAACTCCCGGCCATGCATGGCCGAGGGTTTGACCAAATACCTAGCTCCTTATAGCCTATAAAAGAAGGGGTAGGGATCTCATTTGGAGGAGGAGAATGATAGTGAAGAAACTCTACTCAATTTCATATTCCCATTGTCCCAACCCTTTAGCCATCAGTGTGCAAGGACCAATACAGAGCAAAGAAGTTGGAGGAAATTTGAAGAGGAGCCTAGGATCAGGTTCGCAGAGCGGTGGCCAGTCTCAACATTGTAAGTTGATTCATTAAAATTAATAAATAAATGCTTTTCCTGTCCCACTTTATGAGTTCTTCATATTTCATTAAATATATGTTTGAATCTCTAACCCATTAATCTGTAGGTAAAATGCATGTGTAGTTTGTTTCTTGTTTTGTATGCAGGTCAGCCTTGGGAGGAGAGCTGCTAACAAGCGATCAAGCGTGAAGAAGGATCAACATCGAATGCCCAGAATAAGGTATGTTGGTCTAACCATGTATTTACTGAAAAGAAATGGGGATTAGGTCTAGGGACGAAGGTAGAAAGTAGGTTTCTTTTGGTCATATCTGCATGCATAATATAACCTTATTTGCTAGTCCGTAAGGGGATTTCCCACTCACAACAGAATTGGCGACCGTACTGGGGAAGTCTCTAGGGTTCCTAGGAATTTTTGTTTTTTGGGTATTTTTAAAAAACTAGTTTTCTTTCCTGTTTTTTGAACTTTCTGCAAAGTTTGAGCTAACAGAGATTCTGGTCTTCCATACCAGTTATCTCTATTTCTTTGCTTGACTGTAAATTTTTTTTTTCCGAGACCCACAGCGGTACATGCGGCCTGTATAAGGTCTAAACACATGTACCTGTGCCCTACATTCTTACAGCTCACATGTAAACGCTAGCTGAAGAAGTAATAGTAGCATGTAAGATTCCAGAAAATTGTGGAGGCAGTCATCCTCTTTCCTATCAGAATTTTTCATTCTCAGGGGCTTTTTGGAACTCTTTCTAGTATTGGTTGTTTGCAGTTTTTAGCTTAGGTTTCACCTCAGATTGGTTTTTTTTATGAATTTTTCCTTGCATTGTTTTCTTTTTCCGTTAAAGAAAGTGTCTGAGCCTTCAAGAGATCCTAGTTCTTAGTATCAGTGGTCTCTACCTGGTTTGAATTGCCTTCTTTTATTTGTTTCAGAGTTTTAGAGATACATGTAGCTTGTATAAGGCTAGCACGCATGTACACGCCCTCTGACTCTACACAGCTCGCGTGTACACGCTTGTTGTTGAAATGTCAGTAGTGTGCTTGTGAAGGATAGTTTTTGTTGAAGGAGAGCAGTCATCCTTTCCCTTGACAAGAGTTATACCTCTCAATATATTGAATATCTATCATAACAGTCAGTAGCTTAGGTTGGATCTCAGCCATAGATTTCTTTTTCATTTAGAAGTTTTCGTGAAAATTTTATTTTGTAAGGTTTTTAGACAAGTGTGAGAGTCCTTTGTTAATTTGCTAGTTTGTGATTTTTTGAAGTGATTCTTTGCGATCTACGTTTAGGCCAAAATTTTTTCTTGGTTTTTGACTTGTTGATATTTTTCCTTTTTGCTTTATAAGCATTCAGATAAAAAAGAAAAATCCTTTATTTCTTTTTTTGGTTGAAAAGTGTTGTTTGGCATTAAGTAGCCAGGGAAAAGTATTTTCTTTCATAAGTTCTTTGTAGTTTACTTCGATCATAAGTAGCTCCTAGTTGAGTGAAATTATATTTTTAGTTTGTTGTTCAAAGATCTTAGAAAAAATTTTAAATTTGAAAAGTTGTCTAGAATTTGAATTAAGTGAAGGTTTTTGTTTCCAGATTTCTGTTCATTTTTTTTCGTCTTTCAAACATCATTAGTTTCACTTTCATAACCTTTGACATAAAACAAGCCACAAAATTAATGCTAAATCTAAAATTCATTAGACTTTTATGTTTGTAGGGTCAACCAACTAGTTCAGGATTAAGGCCTTGAATTAGGTTGGAAAGGAAACTCTTAAAGGCCATTAAAATCAAACATTGGAGTTTGAGTTAGGGAGTGTCAAAGTCTAGTATCGTGAAAGTTATTCGGGACCCCCCTCTAACATAGGGGATAAACACGAGGTCGCGTGTGGAAAGGTATCGGAGATAACCCCTCCAAACATGAACCAATCGTAGTGGAGAACACATATAGAGGGCTTGTCTTGGGATTATGTCGATTGCATTTGCCACGGAGCTTCGTGGGTATCAAATCCATTCGAGGTCCTTAGTTGTCTTCTGGAACACTTTCTCTCTATACCCTTGACGATGTTTGGGCTTGATACCCTACTCATTGTGTTCTACCCGACTTTCGACTGTACTCGCCTGGTGATTGTTCGCGCACTGGCAACCTAGTTGCCTATCGCTTTTAGGGACATACACAGGTGACTGTGGGGGTATACCATGGTACCTAGGAAAAACATCGGGCCACGCTTTGTAGAGTATATCCAGAGGGTGATTCCATATTTGATTTTCACTTGCACCGGTAAGTTGCTCTAGTGTTGGTTGTTGTAACTATTCTTCCAATTAGTTTAGTGTTTGCTTGTCTTATCTCATAGGGACTTTTTAGTGTGTGTTGTTTTTGAATGAATAGATCACCCTAAGGTGTCTTTTGATCTTCTCACACAGTGGAGGATCACGAGCTCCGCCAGTCATGAAGGCTTCTGGGCCTGTCGTCGGTTACATTGGAGCCACTCCTGCCACCACTAAGGTGAAAGCTAGAACAACAAGGGTCTTTTGAAGCAACTAGGTCACAAGAAATTGTGCCCGACCAACATCCGGAGGAATCGACCATTTTGGACCTTGGAGTGAAAGCTCTTGGCCTGGTTGAAACCCCAACCCCTGATCTCTCGGCATCCCTCATCATATCGATTCACCTTTACGAGTGCCAGGCAATATCGCACACAACAATGGAAACAAATGATGTTGATTCTTCTGGGAATTCTTCAATTCCCACTACAGTTGTCACCACAGGAGAGTTTCCACCTCCTAACCCACTATCACAAGTCCGAGCCACCATGGTTTTGACCGCATCTACCTTACATAGTGGTCCAATACCATCTCTATCAGTGGCCACAAACCATTTCACACCAAGTGCGATACGCCCTCTATTCTCGTACGGGATGCCTAGTCCAGGTACAAATCCTATACTTTCCTTCTCCACTTCACAGTCTTCAGGTTTGGGGGCAGGGAGCTCCAACGCTCCTTTGCAAGGTCACATGGGGGGAAATTTCACTCCTTTTAATGCTTTCCATTACGGAGGAGGTCATATACCTCCTTCATCTCCTTCACTCGGTGGCACGCACCAGCCATCCACCGGGCCGCCTGCACACCATGGTTTATTTGGAGAAGGGAGTCAAGGACCACCTTTGCATAATATGGCGGTAGGTTCGACACTGTTTTATTTGTTCGACACGTTTGGTAACAAGACCTTCTCTTCATCTTCTTTTCCAATGGGGGGAAACCCCAGTTTTGGAAAATCTATTCCTATGGAGGGTACTATTCCTGCACAGGGGGCACACCCAGGAACTTCTTCCACACTAGGGCCTTGGAATTCTTGGTAGGGATCCGTTCCCTTGTCCAAAATGTTGATCTGGGGTAATTCTTTCCACAATCAATGGAACCCCAGACAAAGTACTATGCCTATCCCCATGGGACCAACATGGGGCAACCCTTCCCAAAGTCATTCGAATGTAATGCATGCCCAACCATCTATGTCCTCTTTTGGGAATCAACCGATGATGTCTCCTGACACGGAAAATCCATACGCTATCCATGGCCATGGCTTTTACCATAACCTAGGCCAGTAGACAAACTTTTTCTAGCAACCTGGTGCCAGTCAAACTCTAGGTCCCTTTTTCCCAGGTTATCACCAACAACCCAAACTACCCTTCCTGGAAACCTTGCATTTGCCAAACTTGACATGGTTGTTGAATGACCCTATCTGTCATGATCTGGGTTGGCCTCCTATGCTGACGAAGTTTCCTTCGGACATCCCAAATTTAAAATCCAAGCCTAACAAAGATCTAGGAGATCATGTAACTACCTCCCATCTTTGGTGCTCATCTAACTCATTGAAAGATGAATCCATACAGTTGCGATTGTTTCAATGTACTCTCATTGGGAGTGTCACAAAATGGTGCATTGAGCTCGACTGCTCAATATATCCTTCCTTCAGTGAATTAGCTATGGATTTCCTAAACCATTTCCAATTACCTGTGAGATACGACACTGGCACATAATTGTTTTCCAATTTATCATAGACGAAAGTGGACCATATATCTGATCGCATCCAAGAATGGAGATGCCGAAAGAGTTTAATTAAGGTACTAGTCCCACCAGCATTCCTGCTCAAGTGGTTCCTTAAGTATTTGGTCCCATGGTTATCCAAAGACGTCGCAACGTCAGGCGTGTTTTCTGAAGAAGATGCCATCATGAGAGCTCAACAACTTGAGCTAATCTATTCTCAATCTAATTTATTATACGAGATCTTGCCAGATGCACCACACTCAATACTTGATAAAACCAGACAAAGAGCTGGACCACATGCCAATGGTATTGTTGGTTCAACATAAACAAAACCTGCTAAGAAACTCACGTAGCAATTGCAACAGTTGTCTATACAACACACAGCGACCAACCAAACTACTGCTTTGGCTTCTCCCCCTACCAAAATGTCAGATGTACACATAGTGAAATCGACTAATCCAAAGGCCACCCAGCAGCCTGAAGGAAAGAAAAAACAACGAAAGAAGGGTAATGGGGATAAGAAACCCACCGATAATGCTAGTGGGGGAAATACTGAGAAACGAAAGGTGAGGTATCCATGCAACCTGTGTCCAGAATGCCACCTGACCCACCTATGTCCCTGGCTTGCAGAGGCCCAAAAATTTGTGACATAGCAACAACTTGTTATGTTAACCAATCCATTTCAACATGGGAAAAATCTAACTCAAGCCTATACAAGCACAGAAGGGGGTAGTCTAGGACCTCCTCCGTCTTCAAATGACCCTGCATCCGTGAATGTATATATGGTGAAGGGTGATTCTTTTATATCGACTAGAGCACATGACTATAGTAAACTAGGCACTTCTGAGAAGGGCAAAGAAGCCGAGCTCCCATCTCTTCCTCTACATATTGAGAAGGCATTGGGTGAAACAATGACACGCATCCCCAAAGGTGCATTCAAAAAAGCATTTCACAAACCAAACGCAAGGGATGCCCAGAAATACTCTGTGGTGGAAGATTTATCAGAAATCCCTTGTGCGATGTCTACTTTGGAGGTCCTCCAAATCGACCCTTCCCAAAGGAAAGCCTTGTTAACCGCTTTGGGATCTACCAAGACTTGTAATTTGGGTACAATCATGCTGGATACAACCAACTTAAAACCTTGTCTGCCTTACCACTTAGCGTTTTAGATAGTAGTGGCTTATCCGACGAAACATTTTACTTGGAATATCTTCCACATGGTGGTTGATGAGGGCGCCTTGACATGTGTTATGTCATTGGCATGTTGGAAGGCCATTGGCCAGCCTGTTTTGTCTCTGTCACCTACTCTCCTAACTGTTTTCAACGGTCGTTCATTCCGACCACATGGTATCATTCCTTCTTTCCCCATGTAGTTAGGAGGGAAGACCATGTGTGTCAAGGTAGAAGTAGTCGATGCACCCCTCAATTATAACCTCTTGTTAGGAAGGAGTTGGACTTATGCCGTGCAAGCCGTGGTTGCTACATTTTTTTGGGTCTTGTTGTTTCCACATGAGGGTCGTATTGTGACCATCGATCAATTGTCTTTCTCCAGACCTGACCCTTCATTGGGGGCATCCACGGTCCCAATGATTGATAATCCTCAACCAGGCGTGGTCAATGTGTGGGTTGGTGTGTTCCCATCTTTGATGGGTACCTTCGATTACACACCCCCTCAAGGTGATATCAAGTTTATATTCAATCACCATAAGGTTGAGATTTTTCAAGTTCCATCGTTCCGCATGACTTACTTCAATGATTCGTGGATACTTCCTTCCACATCAACCACGATGGATGGGACAGGGCACCCAGGCATGTCCATGCCCTTGTCTGCAGCTGAAGTAGTGTACTCTTTAGTCCAACAAAATTTAGCTGATACAGATCCAACTCCTGCACAAGAGTTCGATCCACTTTTAGAGCCTATTTGGGCTCAAGGTTCTCTCGTTAACACCGATTCATTAGACTTAGTCTTTCCCTCTGACGAAGAAGTAATCGAAGCGATGACTAGTTCGGACAAACCTTGGTAAGATATTCATCACATATCATACTTCCTCCTAGAGTTAAGCTGAATCAAAGCAGGATAGTTCACCGTGACTATGACGGGAGATAGGTCTTGTCCTATTAATCCCTTAGCTACACACGAGGTTTATGCTGAGGGTAATATGGAAACTATTTATGAAACCTTACCGATTAATATCTCCTGAAACCCTGGCATCGTGGAGAATGTTTTCATCGAATTTGATTGCTCCCCCAAAGAGATTCAACTCTATACAAATATTTTTAAAGAATTTTGCAACGTTTTTTCCTGGTCTTACGAGGAAATGCCAGACATCAATCCAAAAATAGTTGAACATGAAATCACAACTTATCCTGATGCTAAGCCTGTTCAGTAGAAGCTTTGTCCAATTAATCCAAGGAAAGTGACAACCATTAAGGTTGAAGTTGAGAAATTGCTAAAATCCGGTTTTATCTATCCTATCCATCAAATCCTGTGTTGGTTAATAAAAAACAAGGCATGATTCATGTATGTACCAAATTTCGTGATTTGAACAAGGCATGTCCCAAAGATAATTTTCCCACACCATTCATCGACCAGATCATTGATGAATGTGTTGGTTGCGAGGCCTTTTCTTTCATGGATAGTTTTTCAGGATATAATCAAATACAAATCAAACCCGAAGACCAACACAAAACGACATTCATTTTCCCTTGGGGTACATTTGCGTATCATAAGATTCCTTTTGGTCTAAAAAATGTTGGAGTGACCTTTCAGTGGGCCATGTCTTTTGCTTTCCATGACCTCAAGCTTATAGTCGAGGCCTATCTAGATGATTTAGCATCTCAATATCGCAAGAGAACAGATCATCCCACACACCTCCGACTTATCTTTGAATGTTGTCACTACTTCTGGATTCGCTTGAATCCAAACAAGTGTAGATTCTACATAACGTCAGGACGTTTGTTAGGTTTCATCATATAAATGACAGGGATCATGGTCGATCCTCTCAAGGTGGAGGCAATAACTCAGTTGCCTCCCCCACGCACAATCCTTCAACTTCAGAGTCTACAAGGCAAAGCGAATTTTTTAAGGCGCTTCATTGCCAACTATGCTGAGATCACCAAGGTATTTATGCACTTACTGAAGAAAGACATTCCATTTTACTGGGATGATGCTTCTCAACGCTCTTTCAACACATTAAAACATGCCCTCACAACTGCCCCTCTGCTATGACCACCTAACTATAACAAAGATTTCTTATTATATCTAGCTACAACAGAGTTAACCATTGGCATGGTTTTAGTTCAGGAAGATGAATTGTTCTCAGAATATGTGATCTATTACCTAAGATGAGGCCTCGTAGGACCGGAACTCAATTATTCTCATATAGAAAAACTTGTGTTGGCATCAGTTCATGCTATTCAACGATTCTGTCATTATGTTATGTTTCGCAAGACCACCGTCATTGCTGTCATGAATCCATTCCAGTACATGTTGACATGACAGGTAATAGGCGGAAAGATCAGTTGATGGATAGTCGTCCTCTAGGAGTTTGACTTATATTTCGTTTCAGCGAAGTCCAAAAAGTCACTTCTCTTCATAGAACTTATTTCAGAACTTCCAGTCGAGTCAGGTGATGTTGTGACTTAAGAATCACCTATCAGGGGAGATATGTTTTTGAGCACATATTTGGATCCCTGGTATGAAGATATACTTATCTATCTCCAGACTTTGAAGTGCCCCACCTCTGCTTCTCATGATGAGCGTAGATGTATACGCCATCAACTGAAGAATTATCTCATACTCGATGATACGTTGTATCAGAGAGGGGTAGAATGCATCCTGCGTCGATGTCTCACTCACGAGGAAGCAGTTATCATGCTTAACGATTGCCATACCAGAGCATGTGACGGTCATTTGTCTGGGTTGGAAATAGCCCAAAAGATTCTCCGAGCAGGTTACTTATGGCCGACACTAATCAAATATTATATCAAATACATCAAGAAGTGCCACCCATGCCAGATCATCTCTTGGAAGATGAGGGCACATCCCGCTCCTATGTTTCCTTTCATCACAGTTGGTCCCTTCACCAAGTGGGGGATTGATTACACTACATGCAACCCTCCTTCAGCAAGGGGGAACTACTATATCATCGTAGTTGTCGACTACTTCACAAAGTGGGTTGAAGCTATGCCAACATTTAAATATGATGGAGAGATTGCAACTCTCTTTTTATTCAACTAGATCATAGCAAGGTTCGACGTCCTGAGGGAGATTGTCACTGACCATGGAAGTCACTTTTGGAACCATATGATGAACAAGTTAACATCAAATCTTGGGTTACGGAAAGAACATTCATCACCCTACTACCCCCAAGCAAATGGTCAGGTGGAAGCTATAAACAAATCTCTTAAGACCATCCTATAGTGAACAATCAACTCAGCCAAGTCAAATTGGCATTTGATGTTGTACTCGAAATTATGGGCCTACCAAACGTCTGTTAAGAATGCAACTGGTTTCTCACCTTTTCAACTTGTATACGAGCTGGAATTAGTCTTACCTATCGAATGTTAGATCCCATCCCTAAAGTTGGCAGTACAGTTATTGCCAGACACTTCTCCACTTGAAAATGGTTAGTATACCTTGAGCAGCTCAATGAGCAGCGTCGTGATGCGGCCTTGGCCAACAAGGCTCACAAACATAAGTTTAGGTGTCAGTATGATAGGTCCATTCATCCTCAGATTTTCTCTGAAGGCGACCCTGTCTTGGTCTATCACCAAGATAAGGACCCCCTGGGGGCAGGAAAATTCAAACCCATGTGGTTTGAAACTTTCATCATAAAAGAGGTTTTAAAAAAGGGTGCGTATCGTTTGATTGACTTTGAAGGGAATGCTTTGGTGGAGCCTAGATGGGCTCTACCTCAAGAAGTATTACTCATAGGTAGTTCACCATCGGTAACTTTTTGTAACATATGTATAGTCTTTGTACTATTACTTTCTAGTTTCTTTTAGTGTTATGGACGTGTCGTTGATGTTATATTTCATCACTGTGGCAGATGTCAAGTGAATCTGAGGTGTTCATTGGATACACAAATGGTGCTAGCCGGTACACTCAGAGGCTTGCTCCGCATCTTGGGTAATATTTTCACCTCGAGGCCATTTATTATCTTCTAGAGGTATATGCTTAGGTGACACCACAAACAATGTCACCGAGTATAGTGCAGTTATTGAGTTGCTTCATGATGCCTTGTCATTTGGTATCTCTCACCTCTGAGTCTATCTCGACGCTCAGCTGGTTGTGTCTCAGTTAAATAGAGTCTTTCGGGTTCATGATTTGACTTTACTCCGATGATTCCTTAGGGTATGTCTCTTAGAATGAAACTTTGATTATATTACATATTTTCATATTCCTAGGAGATTAAACCAAGTTACAGATACTCTAGCTAATCAAATTTTAGATTGGCATCTTTCACACACATGAAAGGACATTCACATAAACATGTAAATATCTTTTTTTCACACATGATCCATAAGACACAAAAGACATAAAAATCCATATATAATCATAAAGTAACTAGAGTACATAGATGGACACAAGCACCTCAAAAATATGACAAATAATGAGTCACGGGGCTTATGCCCTCAAAAAATATATACAAGTAGTGCTCGTGGCATGTAAAATGTCTAACTAGGGTCAGGGCCTGTGGGCCCTGTTATACTGATCCACAACGTTGGCTAAATGCTGAAACAATTAGACCCATGTCCGAGGTGCCCCCACTGCATGAGGCTACATGGATGGTGGCAGATCCTCAATCTCTGCCATAGGGACCATGCGAGTGAGCACAGTAAAGTTATGCTCAACTCGCCTCAACACCCTCTTAGCCTCCCTGGCTAGAAGATCTCCTACTACTGCTGGTCCCCCGACAGTGGCAAGTGAGGCCCCTGGCTGAGGATGACGCATGTTCCTCGCATAGTCAGCAGGTCACACTGCTCCCACATCTGCATACAAAAAATGCATATCTGTCAAATACTCTGGCATATAAAATCAGTGATATATAGAAAAATGACATAAAAATTACATATGCTTCATAAAAAATAAAAAGAGCTACAAAGATGGAGACTTACCCATCTCTCCTCGCTCCTCACCAGGAGGTACTGGTATCTCAGGATCCTTCGAAAAATCAATCCTTGCATACGGGTAATCCTCAATAACTGGGATCTGTCGTGATAGCCAGGAAAAGAAGTCATCATTGAAGGACTCATTAGTCCTTCCACCACCCTGTTGTGGCAGCAATACTACCCATATACACATCGCAGGAAGAGAGGCATGATGTCCTCATACCACTACTCGAGGACGAAAGCTCGTAACTCTCTCAAAAAAGAACGAGCACAAAATAGTTCTGAACCTGAAGTTCCTCTGTGTCTATAGTCGGCAATCTATCAACTGCCTCTTCATAAACTCAAGCAATGTAGTACTCCAATCAAAAATTTGTGCATTCAAGCACTGGATGGCACAGTTCATCGATGCACAGGAAGCCTGATGCAAGGCTGCAGAACTAGTAATCTGCCCAATGAGAAATACAATCGCTTGCAGCGATAAGTCAGTGATCTTTCTTATGGGCACTTGTGAGCTCGATCGGTCTGTCCCAGCCTCACAATAAAGGGCTATCAATTCCGCTATGTTATGCAGCCCTGAAGGAAACATCCGGAAGTTGACTAGTTCCCCTCTCCTTGAGAGGCCAGTCAAAAAGTATATATCCTTGGTGGTGGGCACCAGTGACTACCCCTCTAACATAAAATCCTCTGCATCAAGATGCCAGTAGTCAACCAAGGCATTCAGTAGCCTTGGTTGTACTCGCATAAAAGAACATAGGAAAAACTTCAGTAACCCACATTGCATCAACGTGGCCACAGCATTGGGATCTTCCCCAACCAACTCACTAACTTCTTCATGCTCCCTTTCTCTCTAATGAACATACATCCTGCCAAACACCAAATTTCAGGAGGGTTAGCCCTTGCTTTATAACTCTTTTTATTTATTAAGGGAGGTCCACACAGCGTGTAATGCTGACAGTCGCATGTACACGCATTCAGTCTTTACACTGCTCGAATGTACATGCATCCTGCCAGAGACAGCCCGCGTGGACCTAGGGCCAACCTTTTAAAGGTCGACACCCCCCCAAAAAATGGCACCCAAAACAAAAGTAAAGATTTAAATTGCAATATGGGGGAGTTTGTACTTACTTGGTCCAGACAGAAGTTCATTTCGTCCACTGTAGCTCCTGGAATCACCACTTTTTTCAAAGGGGGTTTTTTGGCTCCAGAGTTAATTTCCAAATCAACAATGGTAATAATGAGCTACCAGCTTCTATTTATAAACTTTTTAGCCTCTTTTTGTCACTTTTTTGGCCTCCCTTATCATTTTCTTTACACTAAAAACCATTTAGAGTGATTCAGGAGTTGCAGGGGAGGGGTTTGATCGGGTATCGAGGCAGTTTTTGGAGTTTTGGGACACTTTTTACGATTCATGGAAAAATCTCAGATGATCAACTTGATCATGTAGGCTAGGTTTCTACCATGACTTTTGTATCTCGCTATCTTTATCCCTCTGCCATAGGATCGATCCCATCAGGTTGCGACATGGAACCGTCATTGCTTCTTTAGAAGTGTCGTGAGTTGGTGGTAGAGATTATCGGAACATGGATGCCCTAGGTAGATCCTGGTTGCATTCTGGTGTCCATGCTGTCTCTAATCACTGTAGACTCGGGAGTCCTTGATGTTTTTCCTGAATACGAGTTTGAGCCTCATTTGCATGATTCCTTTTCACTCTTGACCTCACCCTCGGGACTCCCAAAAAACATAACGGGTCTTCTTTTAATCCCTTTTCAGACCCTTTAAACATGAAAATATTGCTGAGCAATCTTGTGGTCTTTCACACTCGTTAAACTGAAATTTGAATTCATGTCTATCCGATGGTAGTTTACCACTTTTTCGGTCCAGACGGTCAACTGTACGAACAGAGGTATACTCTATGGAACTTTAGTTCTCTAGAAGAGTTCCCTCAGGTATAATTTTACCCCTTTTTTGGGCCTGAGGGACTAAATTTATGAAAAAGGAACCCCCACGAAGTCCATAGTTAATCTCTTTTCAGACTCCCTAAAATTGAAAAGATCATTGAGTGACCTTATTTGTTCACACTCGTTAAACTGGTCCAGAAGAACATTCCTGATAGAGTCCATAGTTAAGCTTTTTTCAGACTCCTTAAAAATGAAAAAATGGTCGAGTGATCTTATCTTTATCACACTCGTTAAAATGGTTTTGAATTGACATCTTTTCGGTGCTAGTTTACCCCTTTTTCGAACTGACTAGACTACCTTCGAAAAAGGTACCCCAATGGAGTCTCTTTTTACATTTTTTCAGACTCTCTAAATATGAAAAGATGTCGAGCTTACCTTCTCTGGTCTTGTTAAACTTACATCAAAGGATGTTACCATTGTGTGTTTTATTAATCGCATTTGCATACCTGCATATTTGGCCTAATGACGGCTCCATGTTGCTCTCAACTAAACCATCTAAAGCATGTTTTAAATGCAAGCCCTGTAGCACTTTGCCTATGCATCTTGACACCTTTGGCCCCTGGAGGATTTTTCCCGAGTGTCCTTACTCTGAACATCAATCGTGTCCCTGTGCCTTGAACTTGTATGTTTGCAACACTCATTCCTCCTTTGTAATGTAAAATTCTTTTATTCTTTTTCCTACATTATCGAAAAAGACAAAAAAAAACAAATATACCCCAAAAAGAGGAAGGGAAAAGTATTTTCTTTATTGGCAACATAATGAGTCTCCCTTGGATGAAGCACATATGTCCATTTGTTCCTCAAACCCTAGGATTTAATATGACCTTAGGAAGCTTTTCTCGCTACATAGAGTTGTGTCCTCCTTCGTTTGGTTATTCTTCCAAACATATGGAGAGTTTGTGTTGCCTCCTACCTCATAAACTTATGTTAATGCCATGCTTCCCGAGTCTCATCATTTTTCATGCTATTGTCCAAGGGAAGTTTTTCACCAAGCCTGAGTTTTCCCTTCTGTAGTTTGTCTCTTGCCTTCATACTCGACCATCCTGAATCTCCAGGCAAGTCCTTGTTCAAAATCAATGAAGCCTTCAGTCTGATCATCAAGATTATCTAGTCCATGAACGATGAGCCATCGAAGACCTCTAGGTAGTGTAGTCGTACATTGATATTACACTCCTACCTGAGTTTTGAAGATTTTTAATTTGTTGCTCGAGCTCTGAAGACCTCATCTCCAACCATCAGGCTGTATCAACTTGTAGAAGATGGATACTCTATATGTATATCTTTTTGATTTCGAGATGTAGCTCCATTGTGTATTGTTCATGGCTACTTTGTATATAGTTATATGACATGTATTTACAGTGTATTTGATTAGTAGCCATGATTCTATTTTAGCCCAAGCATGGGTATGCCCGCCTCGGTGAGACAATTGTTATTTTGCAGATGACACCTCCCCGTTCCTGATCTTTGGGATCAATTTTTTGGCACATCAGTAAAGATTGGTAATGTAGTTCATCCATCAGATGCTCTTTTGACCTCATGCATTAGGGGGCATGTGTTATAACCCTAATTTGCACCAGACATGCTTACCTGGTATCAGGCCATCTCAGATTCCTTCTTTGCCAAAACACTGTTGAACAACTCTTCTTAAAAACCTCTTTTATAAGGGCCCACGTTCCCTACTCCATTACTGCACGCATGTACATGCTAGCTGACGTAAAACATCCCATGTGTATCTACAAAAGCACGAAAAAAAGAAATTTGCCGACAAAACACATAGCTTTGGGTGAGTTAACTAAAACTCTCGACCATACATGGTCGAGGGTTCGACCAAATACCTAGCTACTTCTAGCCTATAAAAGAAGGGGTAGGGATCCCATTTGGAGGAGGAGAATTATAGTAAAGAAACTCTACTCAAACTCATTTTCCCATTGTCCCAACCCTTTAGCCATCAATGTGCAAGGAGCAATACAGATCAAAGAAGTTGGAGGACATTTGAAGAGGAGCCCAGGATCAGGTTTGCAGAGTGGTGGCCGGTCTCGACATTGTAAGTTGATTCATTCAAAGTAATAAGGAAATGCTTTTCCTGTCCCACTTTATGAGTTCTTCATATTTCATTAAATATATGTTTGAATCTCTAACCCATTATTCTGTAGGTAAAATGCATGTGTAGCTTGTTGCTTGTTTCGTATGCAGGCTAGCCTGGGGAGGAGAGCTGCTAACAAGTGATCAAGCATGAAGAAGGATCGACATCGAATGCCCGGAATAAGGTATGTTGGTCTAACCATGTATTTACTGAAAAGAAATGGGGATTAGGTCTAGGGACGAAGGTAGAAAGTAGGTTTATTTTGGTCATATATGCATGCATAATATAACCCTATTTGCTAGTCCGTAAGGGGATTTCCCACTCACAACATAGTAATCTCTATTCTTGGTTCCATTTTCTGTTGATGATCGGGATGGTTCGACTCTGCTAGCAATCAAGGAAGAGGCTTGCATTGTTCTTGTTGATGAATCTTGCACACCTACAGACGTTACTCTCTCAGAAATGACTCTTTCAGTCATCAGGTCGATGAGTACTTCCTTCACAGATTCTTCGACTGAGCTAAGTTCTTCGGACATATGTGCCCGTGATTAACTATATAGGGTTCAGGAGTAACTTAGACACTGCAATGGGATAGAGGGAAATAGCACAATGATCACTATGCAAAATCAATGATTCTGCAGGCTCAGATTCACAGTTAGAAAAAGTGTTCTTGGTGCATGGCGTGATGGGATAAATAGGTAAGTCAACAAAGGAATCTCTTGCAATGGGTGAGAAGCCTTCACTAACTCTGTTTCGTCCATTATGGCGTGGTCCAATGGATCTCTTGCAATGGGTGAGAAGCCTTCATTAACTCTATTCTATCTGTTGCGGTGCAGTCCAACGGCATGGTCAGATCTGGCATCCATATACATCATTATCACAAAGCATAAATAGATCTATCTATCTATATCAAATCACTTAGAAAGTAACACATAAACACATCAGTACATAGCAAAAATCATAGCAACACAACATATACGTGGTTCACCCCCACCCTGGGGCTACATCCACCAACTCTTATATTCTTTATTATCTTTGGCTGAGATTCTTATAGGCACATATTATCAAAATCCTACTCCACAAAAGATAAGAGATCTGCACGCACTGTGCCAGATCCTCCTTCTTCGAGCTAGGGTACAACACCAAGCCTTCTTACAATTACTTGCACTTAGCTCTGAAAGTCTTACACAATATGCACAAAGCACTTACCACTGTTGATCACTTAGATCAAACACTAGCACTTAGCATTCCATCACATAGATGCCTCCTATTACATCGCCTAGTATTCTATATATAT
>JZKD02S0990039.1:1705241-1721495 GCA_000966675.3 Picea glauca | reverse complement strand
TCGAGATCCCATGATCTCTTCTTCGCCTTGTGCTCCACCTTCGACAGCCTATCGAAGTCCCAAAAATAGGTCCAACATGACCAAGAACCCTCAAAACTTGGTCAAGGGCCAACAAAAAACTACAACAATGTTTTTTTCTTTTGTATTCTTATGAAATGAAAATAACAAACAACTATATATATTTTTTTTTTTCAAATCATAATAAAGAGAGAAGGATGACAAACCGAAGAGTGACTCGGATCCTAAGCCACTATCTAAGAGCATGGATTCACCACAATCCAAAGGAGAACCTAAGGATTACAAGTACACCCTTAACCTTGAGAACAAATAGAAAGAGACAAAGAAAAAAAAAAATTTACAACTTCATAGACAATCTGAGGCTAAAAACACTCTAAATAATTTTTAACAGAGGTCTTTGGTACTTAGGAGGACCTGAGAGACCAAAAGGTTTCCTGGAAGAAAAGGAAAAGATTTTTTTTATTTTTTCAAAATAGAGGTACGCGTGCTTTTCACAGACAGATCGCGAATGTACATGTGTTGGTCTAACTCAGGGAACGTATGTATGCGTGTTGGGTATAGAACAAGGAGCGTATATTGCTGAACCAACTCAAAAACAAGATAAATTTCAGAATCATAGAGCAGTGAAAACAACAGGAATTCACACCAAAAATAACCTCCTAAAAGACCCTAGAGAGACTACCCAGTGGAGTCGCCAATTCTACTATGGGGAAACCCCCCCCTAATATGGGTCTAGCAACTAGGCAGAGCCTTGACACCTTAAAAGAAATAAAATAGTCTACTCTACCCAAATAAAGAAATAACTTACGATAATTAAAATAAGAGAAAGAAGATTGAATTGAGTATGTTAAGTCCTTTCCGTTGTTTTCAATCCCTTCCATTTGATGTTTTCTCCAAGATTGTAGGCATCCTCCCAAAGCCAGCTTGAAATAATGTTAGAGAAAAAACTATGACAGCATATGCATAACTATCAAGATCATCTAAAGGGTTAGTAATTCATGAAAAACATACATAAATGTAAACATCAAGACATAAAGATCTGGGACAAGAAGTTTTTTATTTTATTAATAACAAAATTGGAAGTTACAACATTAATTTTTCTAGCACTGCTCCACAAACCTCGCTTGGGTTCCTCTTCATTGTCTCCAAGTGCACTATTCCCAATATGCTATCCTCACAACTGACATGCCAATATAGGGGAAAGGGATGTATTGTATAGGCAGGATGGATTGAAGGGAATGTTGAGGATAAAACTCAGAGCAGAATGCAAGAAGGCTTGGAATACAAGGGAGAATTTTTTGGCAGTGTTCTATTGCTTCTCTTTCATGTATCCAAATGACCCCCCTAGGGCCCTTTTAATATGATTAAATGATGGTATTCGATTGTTAGAAGTGATACAAGAGGTAAAATAGTTGCACAACCTAAGATATCTCGTAAACTTCGCCAGAAAGTGCAAAATTTATAGTTTTTTTACAATTTTTTAGAGTACATAAGGGATGTCATGTGTGCAGCTAACATATGTATGCGAGTTGTTAGGCATGCAACTAGCATGTGTACGTTCTTTGTATATGCATCAAGGCGCATATACCATACACAAAATTTCTTTCTGAGAAGAACTCCAACAAAAAGGGTTGGAATATGTATGAATAAGTAGGCTAGCATCATAAATACACAGTAGTGAAATTTTGAGTTATAACACATACTCCTATGTTCCAAGCGCATGGAACCAGCCTAAGAACTAAAGAATGAAAATGGTACTAGAAAGTGAGGTACACTCTGATAGCGCTCGAAGTCAAATCAATACTGCTATTGAGTCAATCCTAGCACATCCTGTTTCAAAATGCTCAATAAAGTTATGAAGGTGGAAAGATCACACATCTAGTTTCAATGAGGCTTATTATTTGAGATATTTAAGACACTTATCTATGTGCAACAAACCAGGTAAATGAAACCACTTCTTAGTGAAATAATATAAAGATATATGGTATTGAAGAATTGTAGAGAAAAAACTAATAAATTCACCAAAGAGAAACTTGTTCTTTAATGCCTTTGCTCAGTAGAAGAATAAACCTTTACTCAGAAATATTTTCCAAATAAGATTCAAAGATCTTAAACATTTATGTGGAAAACATAACAATATATCCTATAAAGAAACATTATCAACACATATTTGAATTAATGTATCATACAACAACAAAATATGTTCAAGACGAATTAAAAGAGAAGATAAATAGAGAATAGAAACACACACTAACCATTGGCTTCATAAGCAACTGATATCTTTAAAGAAAATATAAGAAAAAAATAATTCTTGAAAGTTTTACAATGAAAGCAAAAATAAGGATCTCTCCCCCTCTGGATATTTCCAGTGGCCTAATACATATAGATTTTCCTTACAGCTAAGAGGTCGACTACTGAAAGGGTCAACACTCTTCTGAAACATTAAATTGTTAACCCTCATCAATGAGATGAAATCAGACAACATCTTCATTAACATCCATAGACTCAAATATAGGGTTGAATTCAACTGCTCAAACGAAATCATGATAGGACTCATAACAAGAGGGTTCTAATAGACAAAAAACCCACATTCGATATTTTCTAGAGAAGGCCCATGGATATGCTAACCAATGACCATACTACGCTCTGAGTTCCATATTAAGTGTCGGATGAAGGTCCAGATTCGCCTGATATGTAAATTTGAGCTGCCAGATGAAGTATTGGATTCGCCTGATATGTAAATCTGATCTACCGAATGAAGGAATAGATTCCCCTAATATGTAAATCTGAGCTATCGGATGAAGGAATAGATTACACCTATGAACAGGATCTTGGCCATTGGCGTTCATTTATGTTTTGGATTTTGTAAAATCACTCCATGTGGCGATGATAACTATTGTTGTCGATATCTGGCATCCAGTGCACCTTACACTTACACATGTTTTTGATCCATGATCTGATTTCCTGTGCAAGACTAAGTCTCCCTTGTGGGAATCCTCCTCATGGCCTTGTGTGTGTTGATGTGTTGCCTTGTGGATTGGTTCTTTGTGTGACTTGGAATATGATAGAGGCTTGGTAATGCACTTAAGATAAAACATTTTGAATGGAGATTGGGTACAAAACCCAATAATTTTTTAAATCTACCCCAAAAACAATAAAATAATACCAAGATAACAACTTAGGTATAAACACCCATTTGTTTATTTTTTCCAAAATAAATAACAAAAGATTCTTGAATAGATTAGGCATGGAACAAGCTTTAGCATTTCAAATGTCTTGAAGAAGAAAGGAAAAATTGATAAAATGGGCAATAGGCTTTGTGCAATGGAGTATGTCTAGAAACTTTTACGATGCAAATTTGAGTGCTAATATTTGGCTCCACAAGGGATGGCATGCTCCTTGTGAGCTGCCAAGAACTTATGTAGACCTGATGCCTTATCCATTGGGTTATGGAGTCATTCACCACCTTCCAAACTTATGCAATTTATTCAAATTCTGAAAACACACTCCTAAAAACAAAGCTCACACTACAATCCAAATGCAAGTTGATGGTTCTATTCAAGCTGAAAACCAAATGCTTTCATGGAAAGCTTATTTATATACATTTCTACTTCTAGCCAATTTTTTTGCCTGCTCAAGTGATATGGAAGATCTAATGTAGTCATTCAAGTAACTATATCACAAACTGAAATCTACTTCCATCTTTAAGCATATATATGGTTCAAAAGTTTAAAGAATATAAAAAGAAATGAACTAACTGCCCATTCTTACAACTATGGAAATCTTCCCTTATGAAGTCATAAATATAATATTGGTGATCCCAATACAACTCCATATAACTTCCTACGGGATCATCAAAATCATAAGGGAATACCTCTTTTTTTCTTTTCGAAAGAAATGAGTTGCAAGATGATGTCATTGCTGATCAAATCTTGTTTGATATATTCTATAGATTCAGGTTTAAACATGATGAATGCAGTCTTGTTGATCCCCAGAGATTGTTGCTCAACTATTGGCGGTGAATATAGGGTCAATTTCTCCTGCAGTTCTTCAATATTCCCTTCATATTGTAGTTTACTAGAATCTGAAATGAAAGATACATGAAAAATAGGATTTTCCACAAATTTTGTCTTCTCTGCTTCAACATCTTCTGAAGAATGTGATTTAAAACTGTCATATGACATCTCATTGCATTCAAAAACTTTATAGAAAAGGAAAGAAACATGTTCTTGGTATTCAACATTAGTATCTCCATAATCATCGAACAAAGGAGGAGTTTTAAAAAATTTGTCATAAAAAACCTCTTTATCTTGAAAAATATCTCCAATCACTTCATGATAAAATTCATTTTGCACGAGACTATCACATGTTTCAAGCTCCTCTTGTATAGAAGGATTTGAAGTATTTTCTTCAAGGATTAAATATTCTTTAATTTCTCTTTCAACGATTTCTTCATAGAGATCTTCTCATGAGGAACACTCTATTGTATGTTGAACATAATACTTAAACCTTTCACAACAATCTTCAAGAAGTGTGTCGGTAGAATAATACATTTTACAATACTTGTTGAATGCTGCATGGAATTCCTTCAAACAAAATATGTTGGCAACAGAAAGCTAACGGTACCATTTTTGAGCATAACCATATAATGAGTATACAAAAATTTTCATGAGAGCATATTCATGATAGAAATCCAGTTGATCTATGCACTGATGAAACTTGACGAGATGTTGTGTAGGATTATCTTCCTCCTTTACACTAAAAATAGGAAGAAAGTCTGTGCATTCTAAGAAAGAAATCAAGGGATTAGGAAAGCTAGGAACAATTGAAAAATTAAGAGGTGTGAACCTCCTAGCCAAGATAACTTCCATTTCTATTGTTTTCCCATATCAGTGAAGTCACCAACAGGCTCTTTCTTCATGGAGCAGAGTCGCCAGGTAGAAAATTGCATTCAATCTAGTGTCCTTCTCCTATCTACCATCAAGAGCTAGATCTATTCTATGTCATTCTCCAAGGGAAGATATTCTTCATCTCCATCCCCGACAACAGTGCCAAAAATGTTAGTGCTAGAAGTCAACTCAAGAATGCTATTGAGTCAAGCCTATCACATCTTGTTTCAAAATGATCAATAAAGTTATGAAGGTGGAAATATCACACATCTGGTTTCAATGAGGATTATGATTTGAGCTATTTAATACACTTCTCTATGTGCAGCAAACCAGGTAAATGAAACCTATGCTTGGTGAAATAATATAAAGAGATATGGTATTGAAGAATTGTAGAACAAAAACTAATAAATTCACCAAAGAGAAACATGTTCTTTAATGCCTTTACTCAGTAGAAGAATAAACCTTTACTCATAAATCTTTTCCAAATAAGATTCAAAGAGCTTAAACATTTATGTGGCAAAGATTGCAATATATCCTATAAAAAAACCTTCTCAACATATATTTGCAGTCATGTATCATACAGAAGAAAAAAATGTTTAAGATGAAGTAAAAGAGATGATAACCAAAGAATAGAAACACACACTAACCATTGGCGTCATAAGCAATATATATCTTTACAAAAGAAAATATAAGAAAAAAATAACTCTTGAAAGTTTTACAATGAATGCCAAAATAGGGATCTCCCCCCTCTAGATATTTTCAGTTTCCTCATACATATAGAGTTTCATTATAGTTGAGAGGTCGACTACTTAAAGGGTCGACACTCTTCTAAAACAAAAAATCATTAACCCTCATCAATGAGACGACAATACACAACATCTTCATTAACATCCATAGCCTCGAATATAGGGGAGAATTCAACTGCTCAAATGAAAGTCTGATAGGACTCATACAAAGAGGGTTCTAATAGACAAAAAACCCACATTCGGTATTTTCCAGAGATGGCCCATGGATATGCTAACCAACAACCTTACTATGCTTTGAGTTCCATATTAAATGTTAGATGAAGTTCTAGATTCTCCTAATATGTAATTTTGAGCTGCCAGATGAAGGACTGGATTCGCCTGATATATAAATCCGAGCTACCAGATGAAGGAATGAATTCACCTGATATGTAAATCCGAGCTACTGGATGAAGGACTAGATTACACCTACAAATTGGCACTTGGCCCTTGGCATTCATTTCTTTTTTGGAGTTTGTAAAATCACTCCATGTGGTGATGATAACTACTGTTGTTGATACCTAGCATCCAGTGCACCTTACTCTTACCTGTCTTTTTTATCCATGCTCATCTTTCCTGTGCAAGACTAAGTCTCCCTTGTGGGACTCCTCCTTGTGGCTTTGTGTGCACTGATGTGCTTCCTTGTGTGTTGGTGATTTGTGTGACTTGGAATATGATAGAGGCTTGGTAACACACTTAAGATAAAACATTATAAATGGAGATTAGGTACAAAACCCAATATTTTTTTAAATTCACCCAAATACTAATAAAATAATACCAAGATAACAACTTAGGTATAAAAACCCATTTGTTTATTTTTGCCAAAATGAATAATAAAATACTCGAATATCTTAGGCATGGACCAAGCTTTAGCATTTCAAATGTTTTGAAGAAGAAAGGAAAAATTGATAAAATGGGAAATAGGCTTAGTGCAATGGAGTAGGCGTAGAAAATTTTACAATGCAAATTTGAGCACTTACACACTCTTAGCACCTGTTCTCTCCCTGGGTAGGTGAATGCGAAATGGAGGCCAAATAATGAAAGAGGCATATGGTCATGGCTATTGCAAAGTAGTAAGAAAGATATGGGAAAACAACAGTGTAGCAGTGGGAAGCATGACATGAGAAACAAATGCATAGGTGACTATTAATAAACAAGAGAAATGTTCGAGAACCCCCACGAGATATGGCTAGAATATAGACGAAGAGAGAAAAATGAGGCTCAATATTCAAGCCATGGCAGGGCTAAAGGAGGACTCCTGGGCCTATGGAAAAACATGGGATGGGGACCAAATAAAAATATAGGTGCTAACTAGGGCACCCATGAGGGTAGACACTATCGAACCAATTACAACATGCAAAAGGAGTGGCTAATGTCGCAACCGACCAAGTTTGAACCTAAGGCGTAACACTGACAATATGGATTGTTAATAATGAAAAGTGGGAAATGTAGGGAAAAACATATTCCTATATGTTAGTTGAGAAATATATACCTCAAGTTTAGTGGGCGTCACCATATTTGTAAGACGATTCCCTAGAATTTTGTCAGTCACATGTAAACTAGATTCCAAGGTCAAAACGCATAGTGAAATCACAAAAAAGGAAACTATTTTTTTACTTTTTGGATATGATGTATGAAAAAAAAAAACACACTCACACCACACAGATATACGCAAGGAAATATGCATATTGATGATTTACACCAAGTAGAGCCCATTTCTAAGCTCAAGCCAAGGATATTTTTCATAATCAATGAACTCATGAGCCAATGTTGGCATAATATTTCTTACCATGCTGGGGCCATGCTACACAAAATTGAATTTCCACATATGAAGATACTCATTGTGACTAGTCTCACGAGCTAGGGAAGCCCCTTTATTGGTTCCATGAATACATGAAGGAAGTATGAAACATGAATCTTCGATGGAAGGGGTAGCATATAATTTAGTGGTAAGTTCTGAAAAAGATATCTGAGGTAGAAAAGGGTAAAAACTAGGAGGTCTACTAGATGCTCTAGCAAATGCCCCTTGTCCCGGATAAAAACTCATCATGTTAACTTTGATCGATTCTATATTAGTAGAAGATGATGAATGTGTCATCACATACTTTTGATTTTGTATGGAAGCCATGAATTCCAGGATGGCCTCTTTTGAAGGAAACTCAAAATATAGGATGTCATGTGAATATAGAGACTCAACAACCCATGTGGGTAGAGTAGGTGGATCATACTCCATATGAGGATGGAGTTGCTGACCAATATCATCATATGTTGATGAGATTGTTGGATTGAAAATATCAAACACGGTGAGAGGCATGGATGCTCCCTATGAATCAACATCCTTGAGACAAGGTACCACCCAAGGATTGGAAGACCCAAGGGATCCATTGGTAAATGATGAAATCATGTTAAAAGGAGAAATAGTTGTAGTAGGAGATTGTGGGGGAAGGTGAAATACACCCATAAATGATGGATATTTGAACATATTCGCACCAATGTTCATATAAGACTGCATGGTATCACCAACAAAGAGTACATTAGACCCCACATTGGATCCAAGGTCTAGGATACAAAACAAAAGTTGATCTATCACCACTATTTTCCCTTGATGAGGGAAGCATAGGACCCTAAAGACCAATGAGACAACTGAAGTCATCTCATAGAACCATGTACACCTGAGTAACAAATTGTACTCAAGTGGTGCATTGATGACCTTTATAGAAACAAATACATTCTTTCCACCTAACTTGATGGGTAAGAAGGTGATTATTCCATGAGGATGGAACATGTGTCCATCAAATGATTTTAATAGTGTCATGGATGTATCAATCTTATGGGAGCCAATTGACTTCCAAAAAGAAATAAACATGATGCAAGTTGAGGCTCCTTCATCAACCATTGTTCGGAAGATGTTTTTTACCCATCATTCACACTTTGATTTAGAATTCTAATTAATGGGAGAGCCTATAAGTAACATGAGAATATTCAAAGGTCATGAAACTCAACTCTAAGGGATCAACTGCACCTATGGCAGAAAACAAGTCTTTTCATTGCGCTAGGAAGATTTGGAGGACTTCAAGTGCAAACATGGCACATGGTTCTTGGGCCAAGTCTTCCAAAATATTGTAGTTGTGGGAAACCCATGTGTTAGGTGTTGAGTCATGGTAATAACACATTTTTTCCTTCATTTTTTTACTCATCTCATACCTTTTTCCTTTCTATTCGCACCTTTCCCATAATTACCATGGTCGAAGAATTTCCTTTTTTCCACTGGTATGTTAAGCCATTTGATGCATTGATTTTTTAATACTTTTCTTCATTTGGGGAAGCATGATGTCTGTGATTTGGTAACTACTGATTAATTTCTAAAGAATCTTACAGAATGATCAAACACTGCTAGTTCGAGTTGCTACTACTCCAAGGCACTGCTACTCCGAGGTGTTGCTACTCCAAGGTGCTGCTACTCCGAGGTGTTTCTACTCTGAGGTGATGCTACTCCAAGGTGTTGTTACTCTGAGGTGTTGATACTCTGAGACTTGATACACAAACATCACTATTATGGAATGTTGTTGTCGCCAAAGGATCACTGCATGATGATGACTAGACCATTGGCCTGTGGACTCGTATGCTAAGGATTGATGTATCTGATGATGTGTATTACCTTACAGTCACAACTATTGTATGATTTGAACATGGGATGTTTGCTCAAATAATAGGACAGTTCGATGCACTATTTCTATAAAAATAATTTACATAAGTTGTAATCAGTTACATGAATATTTGGTATCTTATGTATCTTCTTAATTAAGACGACATCTAACAACTTGAGAATTGAAATATTCTCAATTATGTTCATAATCGTAATATTTCCAAGTTTATAAGAGGAAAGGGAAAGTTTAAAAGGAGAGAGAGCATCCCTTCTCCAAGTTAGGATGGTTTTGGAGAATAGAGGATAATCAATGGACTTTGTGTGTAAAAACAATTGTATTTTCACCTCTTGATTGAATAATAAAGATATGGTAAGTTGTGGTATCAATTTATGAGTGATTAAAGTTGTATTTTTTGTAGCCTTTTTTCCCTGCTAAGTAGGAAGGGCCCTCCTCTTTAGCAAGGTTGTTGTTATTGTATTATTAGTTGGATTAACATAACTAGATTATCTTGTTATTGTGTTCCTTAGTTCAATTTCTAGTACAAATAGTTGATGTTAATGGATTATTTCAGTTATAGCTATCACAGTTGATGTTTTTACTAGTGTGATTCATTTCAATTTAGTACGAGTGAGTTTTTGTTTTGTTCAGGCAAGAGTTCATTTATGTTTTTCAAAAGCGTGTTTTAATTCATTCCAGCAAGTGTCATGTTTTATTGCAACAAGTGTTCATTTCAATTCTGTATGAATGTGTTCTCAATCCAATTTTAGCAAGTGATTTATTCCAATTCTGTATGTGTGATTTTTCAATCAATTGCAGAAATAGTTTCAATTTCAATTATGTAAGAGTGTGTTATGACTAACCACAGCGAGAGTGTGTTTCCCCTAAAGAAGAAGATAGTTGACATATGTGTTGTAGGAAAATCTCCCTGCGGACAGGTAGATCGCCTCTAAGAGCTTGACCTTAACTCTAGACAGAAAATGCTTAACATGAACACTGGCTTCCTTTCAAATCTATATAAACTAACACATGAGAAAGAAGGATGACAAAAGTAACTTTTATCGACATTTGTCCCTGCACGCTCCGAGTTGCGCTCCAATCCTTTGCTCCTCGCTGAGTTCTGTGGACAAAACAAGATACGACCGCTTCCTACTCTATTGATGTTAGCTTGAAAACAGATCTATCAATAAATGATAAGTTCATGTGACATTAGACACAAACTAGAAAGAAACAGGCCAAGTGTGTCATATTGATGAGAATAACGACAACGGTACTTACAATCGTAGATGCAAATGCGACAGCTTCGTCAAGTCCTCTTCATCTAACCCTTGCCTGAAAGATCCATGACCTGGATAACAACAGCTTCACTGATCACTCTCCTTTGGTTGACTGTGAGTTTCCTCCAAGATCATAAGTGTCATATCTTTAATTCTTCCCCCCTTTCCACCATCATAGAGCCTGTTTATATAGGTTAAGAGGAGCTTAACCTCTTGAGTTATTTTTAGAACAAGTTGGGAACCTTCTCCTTAGATCAGGGACCTCTTGATGAAACCAAGAATTTGAGCACAACTGCCTCCTAATCTCGAAATATCCTCTCCTTATTCTCCTCAACGGGCCAACTACTACCTTAGATTAGGGAGCACTCCCTTAGAAGGGGCATCAGAGCGCTGTGGCACTCCCTGGTAAGCTTGAGGGGAGTGCCAACGCTTTCAATATGAGCAGCGCTCCTTCAGAGGGGGCTGGGGAGCATTATAATGCTCCCTGAAGCCTTGTGGGGGAGCGCCAGTGCTTCTAGGGCTGAAATAGGGGAGCACTCCTCCTCAAAACCTTTGTTTCAGGGCTCCCTTCAGGTGTCAAGAGTTATTTGACTTCAGTAAACCAGTTCTCCTTCTTCAAATCAAGTATATGAGATGTTATAAATGTCTCCTTAGTGTCATAAACATGGTAGTATGTCTGAACATCATTTGTGACACTTGCAAAAGTTGTAAGGAAAATGCGACACTTGCGAAAATTGAGAGGGACATGCGACACTTATCCAGCTGAGTAATTTTGCCATGTAACAGAATGCCCCCCAAAGTATGAAGTTAGAATATGCCAAATGATAACTGAAATACTTTGTAGACGTCCAAGCAAGGGTATAGACTCGGAGAACCTGAAAAAAGATGCACAAACAACATCCAACAAGTATCATGACATATTTCAAAACCTAATGCAGGCATACCTATGCTTGGGTGATCAAGACTTAGCAGGATATGGCCACCATAAAATACATTGCGGATCCATATTTGTATTGGTAAAAAGGTATAGCCACTGAAAATACACTGTGGATCTATACACTAATGACATGAACTAATCGTAGCCACGAAGAATACACAATGGATCTATGAAATGACAAGACATAGCCACGACCAATACAAAGTGGATCTATGTTACAATGTATGTGTTCTTTTTCTAATGGAAATTCCTTCGTAGCCCGGGCAAAGCATATATCAAAGTGATTGCTCAACCCAGGGTCTTCTTACCAATCCCAATATGGCACGGATATGACCATGCGAATAGATGTCTTGATGTCGAACATGGTAGAAACCACTTGATTACCGATCAATGGTGTGGACCGTTAACAAGTGCGAGGGAGATCACCATTAATGTCAATGATTCCCAAGGTACCCAAGTACATTCCAATGAATGTGACTAGATGAACTGAGTTCGAACACCCGTAGAATCATTCGATCAGAGGTCAATGATGTAAACCTACTGTTGAATGTGAGGAGGCCTGCCATTGAGGCATGCAGGTCCCAAAGTACTAATTGGTTTCTAAGTCTAATTCCCGGATAATGTGTTGGAGTCGACAGGAATAGACTCGTCGAGGGAGGGCCTTGATGTATCCCCCATCAACGACATGAAACGAATATAGAGATGTAATTGGTAGATCAAATGGACATGGACTGACATGGGTTTTGAGGCAAGATATTTGGGATGGCTGACTCTAGAGGCAGATACTTCCCTTGAACACTGAGGCACGACAGCGAAACATGACATGGACCAACACTATGCAGTGGATACGATGACTTGCATTGGGTGACCCAAAGGAGTGAAAGGAACTCGAAGGATTGGATCAATGCAGAGGTTCAACGGATTATGATATATGCAAATGACAAAGTGTCATGTTCAAGGGCGACTCTAAGAAGTGCTGAATGATGTTCTCAAGAGACTGCTTGGATTTCTCCTTTCAATTTTCCCCCATCCAGATAGATGAGTACCTCTTTTTGATTTAATGAGCTCGAGGAGGATAACACATGATCGATATAAATCACCTTCGGTAAGTTCCTCTTCCTTTGTTTAACGAATCCGAAGAATTAAGGGTTCGGTCCCATATGGGTTTGTCGATGTGTGTTTTAACGAGTCCAAAGATAGAAAACTCGAAGGTTTTTTAGGATTATAGAGTTTGGAAAAACACTTAAAAAGAGAACTCTCTTAGTTCCTTTTTCGTACAGTAGTCCAATGAGATCGAAAAAGGGTTAAACTATCGCTCAAAAGACACCCTTTCTGACCCTTTAACGAGCGTGAAAGGAAGCAAGATCACTCAACAATCTTTTCATATTTAGAGAGTCTGAAAAGGGTTTAAAGGAGACTCCAGGGGGGTTCCTTTTTCGTATGTTTGTATCCGTACAGGTCCAAAAAAGAGATAAAAGTTTACTCGGTTGCATTCTCATGTATTTACGAGAATGAGAAAGAACAAAGACTAAGATCGGTATGCCCCCATCTTGAAAGCTGGTGGCTTAGCTCCAGAATGATCATCAAAGGCTGGAGACATGCCCCCCAAGCTTCAATTCATTCACTGACTTTGAGGTTGTCACCAATTTCTGTGCTAGATGGAGAAAAAGGATACAGGTGGATGAAATGAAGGTTCAAAAATGAGACCTAACGAAAGACTCGACTCGACATCTACGAGATCTGGCGAAAGACTCAACTTGAAGGGAGAGGTGATTGTTTCATTTTTTAACGAGCTTGAAACAAGAAAAGAACTATGCTCAAGGTTCCAGGTTCAATCCCCAGATTGTTGTTTAATTTTTTAACGATCTTGCCACAGAGAAGAGAAACTATGCTCGTAACCTTTCTTTCATTTTTTAACGAGCTTGCCACAAAGAAGAGAAACTATGCTCGTTATGCCCCCAGCATGAAAGCTAGTGGCCTCAGTTTCATTTTTTAACGAGCTTTCCACAGAGAATAGAAACTATGCTCGTGGATGCTTCTTGATCATGGCTTCCAAGAGGATAATACTCTGGAAGGATACCATGTCAAGGGACAAAACTCGGTCATGGCTTCCAAGAGATATTCATTGGATGGAATATGATCACTCTGGAAGGAACACATGTCGAGGGTTGTGACAGGAGTAAGGAGATCAGGCTCCAATAATCCTACCGAAGAAATCACCATGTCAACTACCGGATCCAAATCGTCGAAAGTTGAGGTCATGGGAGACAATGCCACATAATTGACATGTGGCGGGGGCGATACTGTTTGCATGTAAGAACTAGTTAGGGAGGTAACCCATTCAAGGCCGATGAATGAAAGTTGATCAATAGTCACAATTCTTCCATCGTGAGGGAAAGATATCACACGAAAAAGGGTGGATACAATAGCTTTCATAATCCATAGACATAATCCCGCCCAAGGAGTAAAGAAAAATCCATGGGGTCTCGGAATACCATGACATCGATAAAGACAGTTTTCCCTCCCAAAGTTACAGGAAACTGAGGAAGGATCCCTAAAGGTTGACTAGTTCTTCTGTTAAAATCTAACAGATTCTGTGTAACCGGTGCAAGCTGCGAACAACCCAAAGCATACCAAGCAATAGAAGACAAAATACTAACAGACGCACCTTCATCTATCAGCGTTTTGGGAACGTCTCGACCATGAACCTATACTGTAATCTGGAAAGGAATGTGGGAGGGAAGACAAGGTCCAATTAGTGCACCCCAATCAAAAAGGATGGCCTCATTACTTGGAGGGGGTTCCACAAGAGGAGGAGGAATTCCCCCAGGCATGGTAGAGTCTGTATTAACAAGAAAAACATGGGCAGTATTGGGTTTACTCTCTAGAAGGAGGGTAGGATCCACTGATGATTGGATCAGATCGACCAATGGTGGACTTCTATAGACCACTTGGGCACTCTTCAGAGGAAGAGTGGGACTGACCGAGGAAGGGACTGGATCAGTCACTTCAACATTCCTCAATGGGGGAATGGGATCGACCGATGGTGAAACTGGATCGACCACTTTGGAACTCTTTAGAGGAAGAGTGGGACTGTCCAAGGAAGGGACTGGATTAGTCACTTTGACATTCCTCAATGGAGGAATGGGATCGACCGATGGTAAAACTGGATCGACCACTTGGGTTCGTGGTTCAATCGAGGAGGAAACTATATTGACCACCTGATCAACCAGACTAACTGGGGATGGAACTGGATTGACCAGTACATCAACCAATGATGGGTTGGAGGAAAGCTTACGATAACCTTTTGGAAGTTGAAGTTTTTCCAAAAGAGAAGAAGCCTCGTCCATGCGAGGACAAAGTTGAGAGTGATGATTACCTTTACATAACATGCAAGGGAACTTGACAGTTTTCTTCTTCTTACCAACCTGAACATCACTAGTCAAAAGGGTATCATCGACATGACCGACAGAGGACGATGACATGGAGGACCACATTTCTAAGACCTGGGTAAGACCGGGGCAATCCCTCAGAAAGTGGTCACCCTTACAAAGGCTGCAAGGGAATTTGGGTTTTGGATTCTTCCTTTCAATCTTGTTGATCTCATCAACACTCCAAGTACTATTAACAGTAACTGGTTTCTTAGAGCCAACATCTGATGTTGTTGGGGTCTTGGTCCTTTTCGGTCTCTTCCTCTTCTTCTCTTTCCATTTCTTCTTCTTCTGATCAACCTAGCTACTTTCTTTAGAGATTTCACTAGGCGAAGAAAGAGAAATGGAAGGAGACTTAATGGGTGAAGAAGGCAAAAATTTGACATGAGGTTGATGTGTGGGTGGTGTATTGACATCCAAAGTATTAGGTGCAACTGAAACATTGGGAGGATTTGGGATCACCGGAGTGGGGAACAACCAAACTGGTAATCCAATAGTGAGTCCTGGAAGACTCAGTATGGCAACATATGGAGGACCAAAGTTTCCAAATGACGGAAAGGTATAAGGTACCCCAGAAGAAGGGGTTCCTCTGTTGGTACTCCCAGGATTCGATGCCATTAACACTGACTCGACCTAAGGTCCACTAAGTAAAAGAAACAGCATGCGCTAATAGAATCTAAGAATCACAACCAAGGAAATAGGACCTTCTCTCGATGATCGTACTAGTTGGTGATGAAATTCAACGTCATGTGATCAAGTCCAGAAGGGGCAGGGATAGGGTGGAATAGTTACAATGGCGACCTGCTTAACGGACTTACGCCTTGGTGCAAGCTTCCACGCAGTAATTGTGGATTTACCATCCAAGGAGCCCGAGTGAGTTTGACCAATGTCTGTTCCAGGTACAGTGAGACTTCCCGTCACCGTCACCTTGTGTAATACCCTAAAGATTATGGCCACTAAGGTTACCAATTCATAGTCAGCCCCTGGGCGGGAATAGTCAACAGTCTGATCCGAACGTACAGGCAGGGTATCAAGCCCGAAATCAACTAAAAGGATTCCATGCAGTAATTGTGGATTTACCTCAAAGTGATCCCCATAATACGATCCGACCATGATAATCAGTTAAACCACAGAGGGTTAGTCCCCGTAGCTTACCCGAATGCGACCTCGTGCGTAACCCCTATGTGAGAAGGGGATCCCAGGCAGACTTATACGATAACTGGATTTACTCTCCCTAACTCAGGATGCTACTGTTTGTTTTAGAAATTTTGGAGAG
>JZKD02S0990039.1:1685159-1705191 GCA_000966675.3 Picea glauca | reverse complement strand
GTCACCTTGTGTAATACCCTAAAGATTATGGCCACTAAGGTTACCAATTCATAGTCAGCCCCTGGGCGGGAATAGTCAACAGTCTGATCCGAACGTACAGGCAGGGTATCAAGCCGGAAATCAACTAAAAGGATACCATGCAGTAATTGTGGATTTACCTCAAAGTGATCCCCATAATACGATTCGACTATGATAATCAGTGACACCACCGAGGGTTAGTCCCCGTAGCTTACCCGAATGCGACCTCGTGCGTAACCCCTATGTGAGAAGGGGATCCCAGGCAGACTTATACGATAACTGGATGTCCTCTCCCTAACTCAGGATGCTACTGTTTGTTTTAGAAATTTTGGAGAGTTATGCTCACAGCCCTAATCCAAAGTACTAAGCCTATTCTACGGTTGGTGGAGGATCCTAGAAAAGAAAAATTTCTAGATAACTTTTAATTAGCGTTTATTTTTTATGGCTGTTCTTTATGCAAAGGGGTGCATGGAAGTGAAACGAATGGAATTATGACTCAATCCCGAAAATGCATCAAATATGATAAGCAGTCATTTCCTTTGATGAATATATATCTAAGGGAGAGAGAAAGTTATTTCACTAATCAAGCACGAATAATGAATGCCCTCAAATGATTTTTTTCTCAATCAAATCCTGATGTAATACAAAAACTTTTAAATGCCTTCTAATATGCACAATCAATCATAAATATGTCTTTTATTGTTTGCGTATGAATGATGCTTAATACAACACAATGCTTGCTTTGCTAATTATCTTTCTTTGTATGAATGAAAACCAAAACTAGCACTAGCAAAAGTCACACAAATAATACACCCTTTCGTAGAAATCGAAACGAAAAAGCGAAAGAAAAGAAACAATCAAAGAGAAAAACAAACTTCACAGCCAAAAACAAAAGTTGAAGAACAGATGATCTTGACTGAAAATTAAGACAAAAGAGGTCTGTAGGCCTTTGATGACCTTCACCAGGGTTTTTAATCAACTGATGAGGAGAGAAAAACAATGCATGGGTTTCAAGCTTCACTCAACAGGAAAAACTCAATGAAAATAGTGAAGAAGGCTACAATATCCAACTAACAATATGTTTGTTCTTCAAAAGATAGATTGCAAAGCTGGAAGGGAAGAAACATTGACTCACAAGGCTACTCAGCAGTGGAGACACAGAGGCAAAATCCCAAAAAATCAATTCTGGAGGGCTTTTTGAGCCAAAGAGGGTTGGCGCTCTGTTGCCAAAGGAAAGGAGCATTATAACGCTCTATGCAAAGCTATGGGGGAGCGCTGGTGCTCTGTTAACACTAGGACAGGGGCGCCAGGGTCTAAAACTCCCAAAAAATGTTAAAAAATCAAAAAATTGCAATTCAATTCCGACACTTATGCTGAGTGTGATGGGGTAAGGAGCCAATCAACTCATGAAACCAAAAAAAAGAGGAGTGAACTAGGTCTGAAACAATCAAGGGATAGAACAAGGTCAATGAGGAGAAATCAAAACAAAAAGTTTCGATTTGAGGCTATCTCCCCAGTGGAGTCGCCAGTTTCTGTTGTAGGAAAATCTCCCTGCGGACAGGTAGATCGCCTCTAAGAGCTTGACCTTAACTCTAGACAGAAAATGCTTAACATGGACACTGACTTCCTTTCAAATCTATCTAAACTAACACATGAGAAGGAGGATGACAGAAGTACCTTTTATCGACGTTTGTCCCTGCACGCTCCGAGTTGCACTCCAATCCTTTGCTCCTCGCTGAGTTCTGTGGACAAAACAAGATACGACCGCTTCCTACTCTATTGATATTATCTTGAAAATAGATCTATCAATAAATGATAATTTCATGTGACATTAGACACAAACTAGAAAGAAACAGGCCAAGCGTGTCATATTGATGAGAATAATGACAGCAGTACTTACAATCATAGATGCGAATGCGACAGCTTCGTCAAGTCCTCTTCGTCTAACCCTTGCCTGAAAGATCCACGACCTGGATAACAACAGCTTCACTGATCACTCTCCTTTGGCTGACTGTGAGTTTCCTCCAAGATCATAAGTTTCATATCTTTAATTCTTCCCCCCTTTCCACCATCATAGATCCTATTTATATAGGTTAAGAGGAGCTTAACCTCTTGAGTTATCTTTAGAACAAGTTGGGAACCTTCTCCTTAGATCAGGGACCTCCTGATGAAACCAAGAATTCGAGCACAAATACCTCCTAATCTCGAAAGATCCTCTCCTTATTCTCCTCAACGGGCCAACTACTGCCTCAGATTAGGCAGCGCTCCCTTACAAGGGGCATCAGAGCGCTATGGCACGCCCTGGTAAGCTTGAGGGGAGCGTCGACGCTTTCAAGATGAGCAACGCTCCTTCAGAGGGGGCTGTGGAGCGTTATAACGCTCCCTGAAGCCTTGTGGGGGAGTGCTAGCGCTTCTAGGGCTGAAATAGGGGAGCGCTCCTCTTCAAAACCTTTGTTTCAGGGCTCCCTTCAGGTGTCAAGAGTTATTTGACTTCAATAAACTAGTTCTCCTTCTTCAAATCAAGTATATGAGATGTTATAAATGTCTCCTTAGTGTCATCGACATGGCAGTATGTATGAACATCATTTGCGACACTTGTGACCAACTTGCGACACTTGCGAAAGTTGTAAGGAATATGAGACACTTGCGACAATTGAGAGGGACATGCGATACTTATCCAGCTAAGTAATTTTGCCGTGTAACAATATGTGTTCTTTGATTTTCAATAGTGTGTATTGTGATTTCATTAGTAGTGAAGTGATTAGCAATTGGTTTTAAAGAAGGTCAATTGAATTTCCTTTGAGCTTCTTACTTGGTTGCAGCTTAAGTTGATATAAGGATTCAACTTGTTTACAACAGTTGTACAAAGAATGCATGATTAGTGTATTTCATTTATCAGAAAGTGTTAGGAGAATTATTTTTCCACATAAAATGGCACAATAACCTTGTAATAAAAAGACTTACCTCGAGTTAACAATTGAATGTATTGGATGAATTGATTAGACAATTAATCACACCAACATTTTTGGCATCATTGTCAGATAGGCTATTAAGGCCTCAAGAATAATACCTAACACCATATTGATGAATTGCAGGATCTATGATGCATGAATAAAATAAGAGAAGAACGGTTGACCATGAAAAATACAGGAAGAGGAAAGGGCCCTGGTGGAAAAACAAATCTTGATCAAGGACGGGTAACATATATTCAAGATCGAATAAAAAAAGTGGATTCAACATCTTCAGGGGGGTACACCAGAAAACTAAATCAAAAAGAAGGGTGGATTCTCAGTCCTTTGTTCGGGGAGGGTCATCAACAAAAACAATAGAGGTTGAATATCAAGATTTGATAGAAGGTATGGAGTGTTCCAACAATGAAAATCATGACCATGCAGATTCTAGGATGGAAGTTGATCAACCTAATAACAGGTCAGAAACTTACCAACCTATTTTTGAGCCCAATGATAACCCTATTTTGGATCAGGGGAGTGTTGTTGGGCACCTTGAACAATCGTTGGAGAATATCCCAAAAATAAAAGATATCCCTAGACCTGATTGGCACAAGATTCATACTTTGTGGCAAAGACACATGGCAAATGTAAATGGAAATGACATGGTTTCGACTTTTTATTTCCCTATTGGGAACATTCCTAGACTAGCACCAATGAAGAATATACCTCTATCGACACTTCCAAATTTTAATGGTCAGATAAGCGAAGACCCATATACCTTCATGTTAGAATTTGATGTTTTATGCCGAAGCTATGATTATACTACAGATGCTCAAAAACTCAAAATATTTCTAGCTACCCTAAAGGGGTCAGCGTTAATATGGTTCATGGGCCTTGGTGTTGACTCTACACCTCCCGAGACAATATGAAACATACCTTCCTGATTAAGTATCAGGACTATTGTAGAATAAGGGACCAAAGGGAGGAACTTATCAAGATGTCTCAGAAGGAGGAAGAAAGCCTAGAGGATTATGTGGAATGTCTCAAATATAATTTGTAGAGATATAAACATAATGATTTAGATAAGGAAATTTTGAAGACAATTCTGATTTGAGGTATGTGGATGACTTCCTGGATATGATGAACCTAATGCGGAAGGGATATATATCAAAGGAACCACTTGAGGAAATTATTGATTTATGTTTGAGGAGATAGAGAGGTTCATAAAGGAACAGAGCCGAAACAAGAGATACTACTACAAGGATACAAAGATCCGCCAATAGTGGAGTAACAAGAGAAGAAATTGGTAATTTATTTGAGAATTTAAAAAACCAATATCCTTAGCTCTTTAACTACACAGTTGGATGTTATGTAGGTGAAGAAAAAACAAGCTGAAGCAAAGAAGGAATTGGCAGTATTTTGTCCTAAATGCAAGGACAAACATCCTTGTAGGGAATGCCCACTTGACAGGGTGGAAATATGTTGTATCTACGAACTAGACCACCCAACAAAACTTTTTCCATCATTTCCAAGATTGAAAGAAGTATTTAAGGGCTCAAATGAATAGACATCACAAGCATATTTCATCTCTAAGAAACCATGGAAATCTCATCTACTAGGTATGCCTCAGGATCCATCCTCATATTTCAATAATTGGAATCATATGTGCAATACTCATATTCCAAAACAAATTCAATATCCCTCAAACCCATGGCCATTTTTTCCACAAACGCAGTATCCCATGCCTTGGGTTTCATATCTGAATCAAACAGCTCCATGGTCTCAAGGATGGAGAAATTCTCCTTTCCAAGGAGGGGAAATATAATTCTAGTCTCATTTGTTTGTACAACAATAACCATTACCCCTTCCACCCAATATTTTACCAAGTAACCCTCCACTATGACCCTAGTGACCTTTTCAATCTAACACAAATTTGAATAATAAAACTATCCAGCAAGCTGAAACATCCATCTTCCCCACTTATTGCATCGCCTCTGCTCAATGCAACAAATTATAACTTAGGTTAGGAAGAATAATAAATCCAAAACCCTCACCTATAACTACAGAACATGATGAAACAAACTCTCACAATGAAATAATCCCACCTTGCAGACAGTCTAAAGAACACCAGAAACACACAAAAACTATAGAAAAACAAGTTGAAACTCAAAATGATATTTGTACCTTTGTTGAAACTCCTGGGAAATAGGATAAAACTCATGCTATCACCTATTCTAAAACTCCACCATATCTGGAAAGGTTAGTTGTGCCTAAATTTATTCCCCAACCCGAGTTTGAATTCCTTGGAGAACTGAAAAACCTATGTGTTAAAATCCCTCTGCTACAAGCTATCAAAGATGTTCCAATTTACGCCAAAACAAAGAGGGAATTTTGCATCAAAAATCCTAGTAGGAAGCCTAGGGATCCCCCCACAGTTCAAGTCTTGGGAAAAATGTCAAAACTGATGTCGGGAAAAATCATTCCTACTAAATACGATGACCCTGGGAACCCCACAGTAACCATCCAGATTGATCCCATGACTATTCCAAATATTCTTATCGATCTAGGCGTTGCAATAAATATCATAACTAAGGAAACAACATAATTGTTTGGACTTACCAACATAAGACCTACCCCCACTATGCTGGAGCTGGCTGATCGATCCAAAATTTGACCAGATGGGGTGCTGGAAGGTGTTGTCTTATCTGTGGACTCCTAGGAATATCCATCATAATTATTAGTGCTGCAACCAAAAAATCATTTAGGAGCAAACCCCTTAATTCTAGGAAGACCTTGGTTGGCCATGGTTGATGCATTTATCAGGTGCAGGATAGGAGCTATGATACTATCTCATGGAAAAACTACAAAAAGCCTTAGTATGTATCCCCCTTCCAAACCAAGTGAAGATATAGAAAGCTCTATATGGGATAAACTCAAGCCAGAAGAAAATAGTGTACATCCAATTCTTATGCTTGGTAAGGCACTCTGTTTCAAGGGTGAAATAGAGGATGATAATATCAACAGTGTTATCAACAACCCCCCATCAATCAGCCAGCCAACAACCTAGATTTTAGATGACATAATGAGAGAATATAATCAATAAACCCTTGATGACGATCCTTCTTTCAAAATGATTCCTTCAATACTAAGCCATAAAATCATCCCAATAGAAATTGAGCCTGACAAAACCTTAAATATCAGTCCAAATTTATCCCCCTGTAGAAAGAACGGTTGATTCAACTACTGAGGAAACATAAGGAATCATTCTCTTGGGATTACATGGATATGAAGGGTATTCACCGTGACATATGTACTCATGATATCTACATAAAAGAAGACTACCGACCTATTCGCCAACCCCAATGCAGAATGAACCCAACCCTGAAAGAGATCGTAAAAGAACTCCAAAAATTGTTGAAAGTTAATTTTATTTACCCAATCTCAGATAGTAAATGGGTTTCCCCGTTGGTCATTGTTCCTAATAAAAATGAAAAATGGATAATTTGTGTCAATTACCAAGAACTGAATAAATCCACACAGATATACCATTTTCCATTGCGTTTTATTGACCAGGTCCTTGACGCCCTGGCTGATAAGAAGTTTTTTTCATTTCTTGACAGCTTCAGTGGATACAACCAAATAATGATTTCTCATGAAGACCAAGACAAAACTACGTTTACCTGTCCATGGGACACATTTTATTACTGAGTCCTCCCATTCGATCTTTGCAATGCACCTACTATATTTCAATGAGTTGTATTGGGAATATTTTCATATTTGGTTAATGATTCTCTTGAGATTTATATGGATGATTTCACGTCATATGGTGATACACTCGACATGGCTTTGGAAAAACTTGAAAAATTATTAAAACACTGCATAAAAAATCACCTTTCCTTAAGCAGTAAAAAATGTCATATGATGATGGATGAGGGAGTTATACTTGGGTACTATATTTCTTCTGTAGGTATATAGGTGGATCTAACAAAAAATGAGGTAATTTTAAGGATCCCTACTCTGAAATTAGAAAAGGAGGTTCGTATCCTGTTAGGAAAAACTGACTATTATTGTCAATTTATTGAAAATTATTCAATGATAACATCTCCTTTATTCACATTGCTTTCAAAGGATGTAAACTTTTTATGAACTGATAAATGTGAAACTACTCTTACAGATTTAAAAAAATGCTTAGTTGAAGCACCCGTATTACGAGGCCCTGATTGGAATTTTCCATTTCACATCGCTTTGGAAACCTTTGAAATGGTCATCAGTGCTATTCTTGGACAATGGGAAGAACAAAACACATACGCCATTTATTATACCAGCAAGAATCTGACACCTATAGATTTGAATTATACTATAACAAAAAAATAATTTCTTGTTGTTATACATGCTATCAACAAATTTCAACATTATATCACAAGTTACCAGGTATTTGTCCATACAGATCATTCAAAAATTAGATATTTGATGAAAAAACATGTTACAAATGCTCGAGTTACTAGGTGGTTATTATTACTGCAAGAATTTGACATTACAATTTTGGATAAACTTGGAAAAGATAATTTTGTAGGAGATTTCTTATAGGAGAAAACGCGATTCATGACATATTGAAGGCCTGACATGATGAGCCTTGTGGTGGAAATTTTTCTAATAAGAGAACATGGAATAAAGAACTTCACAAGGGGTATTATTGGCCTACTCTTTTTCAAGACTCCATAAAGTATGTACAAGCATCTTATGCTTGTCAACCAATGGGACAACCCACTCAAACAGATGAAATGTCGTTGAAAACCCAATTGGTGATTGAACCCTTTGAGAAGTGGGATTGCAACTTTTTTGGACCTATCAATCCCCCATCTCATCATAAATCCTACATCTTAGTATGCAGAGACTATGTCACCAAATAGGTAGAGGCCAAGGCACTCATAACCACCACAGAGAAAGAAATTTTTGAATTCCTGTTTGAAAATATATTTGTTCATTTTGGAATGCCCAAAGAGATAGTAAAAGATGGAGGGCCTCGGTTTACTTCATATATGATCGTAGAACTTACCAAGAACTATAGTATTCGCCACATGGTTACCTCACCTTACCATCCAAAAGAAAATGGTCAAGTGGAAAGAACAAATAAATTCGTTGAAGGACTACTCATGAAAATCATGGTGAGCCATCGTCATGATTAGGATGAATGTTTATCAGAACCCCTTTGGTCCTATAGGATGACATGTAGAAATACCATAGGATTTTCTCCATTTGAACTTGTTTATGGTAAGAGTCTCGTATTTCCCATTGAATTTGAGATCAAAACATTAAGAACAACTTTAGAAGTAAATATGGATCTAACAACAACTCAGAAACACTTTTTAGATCAACTCAATGAATTAGATGAAATTTACTTGGCTGCAGTACATCAGATCGAATTAGTCCAGCAAGAGTGTGCCAAGTGGCACGATAAAAGTATCAAGAAGAAGGAATTTTGAAAGGGAGATTGGGAATTGTTATATGATTCCAGGTTTAAATATTTCAAGGGGAAGTTGTGCACTAGATGGTTGGGTCCTTATGAAGTGGATACAGGTTTTGATAACGGGACTTTCAAACTCATAACCATAGACGGCTCACAAATATCTTTACTAGCCAATGGCCATCGACTTCGATTGTATCATAAACCACTTTCCAAAGAATCGTTTGTTTCTCATGTTAGCTCGGATCCAAGGTTGAAAATCATCAAAGATAAATATCATTTCACAACACCATCAAAATAAATTTTAAAAAAATGAAAAACAAATTTAAAAAAAAATAAAACAAATTTAAAAAAAAATAAAACAAATAAATAGAATAAAATAAAAAATTTAAAAAATTAAATAATAATAATAATAATAAAAGAGGGAACATTTTTCTCTAATGCACCAAGTTTTTTGTAGGATCCTATCATTGCAGTCTGACGATATTATTTTAAGGCACTTGAGTGCAGTTAATTTTAATCCATCTGTTTTGTTGCAACTCATTGTGATGGAAATCTGCCTTGCTTCAACTCATTGTTTCCTTGCTACAACTCGTTGTTGTTTTGTTTCAACTAGTCTGGTGATGGAAATCCGCCTTCCTGCAATTGACTATTGTTTTGTTGCAACTCACTGCCTCTTTACTAAGACTCGCTGCCATTTTGCTAGAACTCGTCCTGTGATGGAAATCAGTCTTGCTGCAACTCATTGTCATTTTGCTACAACTCATCCTGCGATGGAAATATGCCTTGCTACAACTCATTGTTATTTTTTCTACAACTCACTATTTTATTTGTTGTAAACTCATTGGCACCCTGTTGCAACTCGTTTCCGCCTTACTGCAACTCACTACTGCCTTGCACTCACTGTCTCTTTGTTGCGACTCGTTGTCGTTTTGTTGCAACTCATGCTACTAGATATGATCTGTCTTGTGACGAAACTTGTCCCACTCACATTTTTTTTACACACCAGAATTACTAACCATTGAAACTTATTGATTCAGCCTCATTATTACCACATTGCCATTTCTTTTCTTTAACTCAATGATGAGACATTTTGTTGCATCTCTCGGATCTCGCACCAGAACTCATGTATGATATTTATATATTTGTACCTCATAAAGTACACTCACAATATATCACACTTAATCTTCTGCGAGCGTACATGACTTACACTCATTTTTTGTTTGGGATGCACGGTAAGTGGCCCCATAGGTACGTACTTTTCCTATTTTCTCGCATGATTTTAAAACTCAACATGCCATTACATCTGTACTCCCAAGCCCTACCATCTCAGCCAATGATGGATTCCACCTTTAGTTGGGGTGGGCACATCATTTCGATCCACATGATTCCATGTCGACCTGCCATAAATAACATAACACCTCCATTATACTCCATCATTACCAAATCCAGTGTAAATTGGCATATCCTCGATTTCCCTAATTTGTCACTCTACTCCCAGCATCCAACTGCATGTCCAAAACTACAACTCACCTCGTCAAAGTCCACTCTACATCACCTTATTATCTACAATGGTAGGTTTGATTGTTCGCCATGAACCTGAATCAATCATATTATTGCACAGATATCCAAAGGCCTACCAAATATTTGAAAACGCAGGGTGGGTGACCTTCTTTGAGAGATTGTAGGGATTTGACAATGATGTCGCCTTGGATTTCACCTAGAAATTAGACAAAACAAGTTCATTAGTTCATGAATTTCATATTGATGTCATAGAGGGAATAGTTGCAGAAGTAACAAGGCTACCAAGGACTGGAGTAATTTGTTTTAGCAAGAAGGTGTTTATCCCGACATCCAGGATGAATTTCTCGAGAGGATAATAACAAGTCAGAAACAAGGGTAACGACGTCGACATAATCTCTCTCCTTTTTCCTTGGAAAGATGTAGAATATTTCATCCAACGATACATTACATGTGAAGGTAGATTTATAGTTTTCTATGACTACCATTTTATTCTACTGTCCCACCTCCGTCACATCCATCTTATCAATATCACATACTTTATGTTAGTCTCTGAAATCTATGGTAGGCTCTATTCATCATTCCAAACACCCGCAGACATGAATTACAAATCATGGGTTAATTAAATTACTGGTTATCCATGCATTGAGGAAAAGAAATGCTACATTACATGAGTTCATTGGTCACACAGAAACACATGGGTTGGAAATAGAAAGAAGAGAGGAAACAAAAAGAGTGAAAGAATAATAGGAATTAGAAACATAATCTAACCTCGAGCTTGAATTCATCGATAGAAAGAATATTCTTGTTGATGACAAGTCCAAGAACCAGGAAGAAGGGGAATTAGAGAAAATTTATGATGATATGACCATGGGAGTAGAGAAATCCACAAGGACAAAAAAAAATCAAGAAGATAGAACAACCAACACAGAGAATGAAGGGGGTGACACAGAAATAGAGAAAGGAGACAAAGTATCCAACACAAAGAATCAAGGGGGTGATACAGAAAAAGAGCCAAGTGTAGGAGACACAAAAATATACCAACAAGACCTTGGTGAGGAAGAATAGGTTGATTGGGGGAAAACTCAAGATAATCCCTCCACTGAGCAATATGTTTCACCAGTATCATCTAGTGATGAAGATGAAATTATAGAAGAATACCCTTGTGATAAAGCATACAAACCATTCCTAATCATAGAAGAACACACTCAACAGATGAAAAGGAAAATAATATCGCCTTTAGTGATTAAGGAAGACACCCATAAAAGAAGAACTAGGTATTATTTAGCAACAACACCATCCCAACCATTTGATCCATTGACTAGCACTGAGTTCCCACAAGAACCTACTAGAGAACAAAATACTGTAAAGAAGGAAAAATTAAAGCCAAGAAAAGTGAGGCCTTCTTCAGCAACAACACTAGTTCAACCATCAAACAACATTGGGTGGACAAAACAACCCGTTGAAGAATGAACTATTAAAATCAAGGGGAAAACAAAAGCAAGAAGAACCATGTCTTCTTCAACAACACCACCAGTTCAACTTGAAATTGATGTTGAGTGCCCACAAGAACCTATTGAGAAACAACTTGCTGAATGGAAAACAAAGGAAAGAACAAGAAGCACCATCTCTAAGTGAGGTAAGGCTTTGTCCCTATGTGAGCAAGTAAATAAATTGAAGGAAGAAAACTCTAGGCTTGAGAAACAACTCGGGGTCTTAAGAGGAAAATTTCAAGAGGGTGCAACTTCTCTAGGTTTGGGAACCCTGGTTGATGTTGCTCAATTGTTAGAAATGTTAGGTGACCCTAAAACCATGATACCAGGGACAGAAAAGTGCAAGGAACAATTGTGTTCAGTCCGTGGAAAAATATTTATCCAAGTAGGGTGCACATCAAGTGATGTACCTCCATATAATTTTAATTATTTTTCCACACAAACATAATGTATTGAGGAAGACAGAGGGGGTGTTGAAGCTACCCAAACTGACCAAGAGGAACCCATCCAAGACGATGATGTTACAAAAGAACTAGCAGCCTTGGATGTAGTAATGAAGGAGCCTTGCCTTGTCACCAATGGAGGTGTTGCAACCCAGGAAAAAAAGGAAACAATTGAACCTTCTCAGGGGAATATGGACAGTCCTGTAAAGAGGCTGCTGCTACACAAGAACCAACAATTCTTGGAGATGAAGATACCCAATTTGAGAAGGAAAAGAGCATAACTATAGCCCCCAATGTTGACATATTATATGTCGAAGGCCATAAGTGGAAAAAACTAGACACATCACTCCAAGAAGGGGTGATTTCTACTCAGGAACATAGAAAAGTTATTCAATATTTAAGAGAAATATGGGAAGAGGAATTAGCATTCTAAGAGCAGAGAAAAGAAAAGATGAAGAGAATGAGGCATAGGCTGAAAGAATTATAAGATCAATTCAAAACCCTGGAGGAAAAAAAAATGAGAGTTTGCAACCTAGCATAGGAAATGGTAAGTTGCAAAAAACCATCTCCTTCCTATCCAGTGTTTGTGCAGGAGAAATTATTCTTGTTTCAATTTATGGCCATAAAAGAAGACATGATTTGTAGTTTTGATACCACCATTGCCTTCTTAAATACCTTCTTCTAGAGCAATTTTCCATACCAACACCTTCTCTGTGATATTTACTTACATGAATATGTTCTATTTGGGGAAAGGAAATTTAATTTATCCCATTATGTTGGATATATTCAGTTGAGGGCCTTCACTTCATTTGTTAGCAACTAGGCAAAATGGAAGACAACCCATGAGGCAACTCAGTCTGAGAAGTTGTTGTATATTAGAGGGAACCTACCCCTCCTGCCAACATAATCAAAGCACATAATAAGTTTATGAATGCAAATGAATGGGATTATACTCTGATTGAGCTTTGACTACTTATTTTGGATATCTTCCCCAAAATTATTAATATGCAGTTGAAGGATGCCTTGGATGCTAGTCAGCTGAGATGGGAAACCTATGATGAGATGTTGAGAAGAATAGATCCATATGGGTACCCCAACTTTTTCCACGCTTTACAAAGAGTAAATAAATATATGGAGTTCATGACAAAGTGTATATCCAGGTGCTTAGGCCTCAGGTAAAGATTCCCTCTTATATGGATCCCTACAAGACAATACCAACAACACTATTAGGTTCAGTATGAGAAAGATTATTGGATGGATGTTTTGATGAGTAATGGGTACAGAGTCATTAAGGAGGATACTGCTAGATCATACAACCTTACAACATTGCATATACATGAGGAGGTTGAGGATTCATACAGATGGAGTACATGAAGGACATGTAACTGCTTCAGTTGGGGGGAGATGTTGAGTCATGGGAATGACACTTTTTTCCCTTCATTTTGTTACTTATCTCATACCTTTTTTCCTTTCTATTCACACCTTTCCCATAATCACCATGGTCTAAGAATTGAATTTTTTCCATTGGTACATTAATCCATTTGATGCATTGATTCTTTGAGATTTTCCTGCATTTAGGGAAGGATGATGTCTGTGATTGGGTAACTACTGATTAATTTCTAAAGAATATTGCATAATAATCAGACGCTGCTACTCCGAGGTGTTTCTACTCCAAGGTGCTTCTACTCTGAGGTGATTCTACTCCAATTTGCTACTGAATTGAGGCACTGCTACTCCAAGGTGTTGCTACTCTGAGGTGTTGCTACTCTGAGACTACATGATGATGACTAGAACATTGTGTTGTGTTGGTTTTGTCACATGGGTGAGAAAAAACAAAATACTTATTTGCTTAGTTAAGTCAGCTAAAAAATACAAAGGTTTGTGAGTTGATTAGATAACCAAATACACATGAAACAAGTGAATAGAAACAAAAGAAAAAGAAATAGATGTTAGAGAAGCTTGCAAGAACTAGAACCATGAAAAGAAAAAAATGACCGTCATGTAGCTACCATTGGATCAATATATTGTTAGGATAACACCATAGAGAAAGGTAGGGACTTATGAATCCCCTCTTCCTCCTTGGGAGGGATCTTGAATTCCCTAATAGAGAGCTCTTCTCTTCATACAATGGAAAATGACAATGGTGAAGAAATACAATGCCAATCCTCTCAAGAGGTGAGTGGAATGGCCCTTGCTAAAGTGCTTGGATGATTCAAAGAGAAAAGAAGATTCTCCAAGAAGAATTCTTGCAGCATAATAATACCTTGAAGTTATTAATTTTCTAGCACATCCATGGCACATATTTATAGTGTCCATTCATGGAAAGATATAATTGGGTCATAGTTTGAACAAGGGGCCTTTTAGGGAACTTCCTAGCCCTTGACCAGCCTCCAAGCTAGATTTCACTCAGATATGAGTGTCAAATCGTGTTGGGGGTCAGACTAGAAGTGGTTGAGAGGCCGACAAGATTCATAAATGCATAGTTCATGAGAAGTGCATGGATTTTATCGTAGATAGTCACACATCTTGCACACAATGTGCGTTGAGGGTTGTGTTAGCCTAAGAATTCTACGCATTGTGCGCACGCTTCCTTTGGTGAATTTGTGCACTTTGATTTTTGAACCAAGTATATAGTTTTTTTACTTTTTGATGGATTTTAGTGTTGTAGGTGGACTAATTGCTACTGGAATTGATGTCTTTCTTCAACCATTGTGTGCAATGTTGCGAACGATTTTTTGGTGATAATAGATGCCCCCTGATTTGTGAGGTTAGGAGCATATGTATAGCCGAAATACATCAATTTTTATTTACTGAGAATGCCATTGTAAGGAAGAGTGAAGAGAAGAAATGCAAGAGCAATCTGTCAGAGGGAGAGAGAAAACTGTGGAAACCAAAATTTTCTCTAAGAAGAAAAATAAAATAAAATATGTATACAAATGACACGGGCATGCCCCATGCTCGTGTCATGAAACCAAAATGTGGGACTGTAATTGAATATGTATGATGTTGTAGATAGGTGCATCGACCTCGTGGGAGGTTGACAACGACAGATGACAGTTTTGGCTGGTGAACTGGCTCTGAAGTGAGTAATGGATGACTGTAATAAGTGTCGATGACTCATAGGATTTGATGACCTATCAACTTCAGAGGTCTTCGACTGGTATGAAACAACTACAATTGTCGCATAGTAAGACCCACCTTAACATGAGATTTTGTTGAATTTGAATGTTATGGGGGTCAATGGAATCAGAAATCGATGATGATTCTCTTTGTTCCATCTGAGACTCCTCATGGAGAAGGTAATGAGAGTCAATATACTTCCACCCTTATGGAAACTATGTTGATGTCAAAAGGAAGCGAGATGAAAAATCAAGAAGCAAAGGGATTCTTTAAATCCACTAAGTAATGGGTGAGATAAGGTACTGATGGGTAATATGGACAAAGTCAAGACACTATGGGACTCAAGACTTCCTTTGGTTGGGGTGTTGAGGGATGGTTGGTAGCAACCATAAAACTGGATCTAACATCAGGTGGATGACTATATATGGGGTTAAATTGTGCCAAAGGTTAACAAAGTGGGAAAACTCATAAAGGGTGGATGCCCCAACCAAGGGAGACATGGATTGATTTTCCGGGTAAAAGAAGGCCATTGAGGATGATGTCTAAAAAGCTATGTATATGCTGGAAACAAGGGCTTTATACAATTACCAAAGAAATAAAGAATAATTTGGGTTGAGTATACAGATATAGAAACGGGTGCCCGAATGAAAGATGGCTTGGCATGTTTAGAGCACAAGTTTGTGAAATAGAACTGGTGGAGGGTGGGGTCCCCATAGGTGGGTTTATGTATTAGGTAAATGGATGGAGAACAATCTGTAGATGGAAAAACTGATGGTGGATGAGATGGAGGGATAATGGAACTACGGGAGTACAGTCAATATAACCAAGTGTAGGATGATATGACCCGGGGATACCATTGGGAAGGTTCATAATATGATATGATGAAGTATGGGGTTCATGATCAGAAATGAAAAATACTATCGAGACTCCCAATCCCAGGGGGTGAAATCAGCATGAGTGTTAAGTTTCCAAGGGGAACTATGAATGGGGCAACTCATGTGGGGGAGAGTGCTATCGATTGACAGTACCAAAATGTGGCAGAGGTAAAGATACTGTAGAGATAAATGTAGGGACCCTAAAGGAAAATGTCAGAGGTTGTGACTGGGATATACAATGGTTTATAGAGGGAGTAATTACATGCCAATGTCGAACATATACCTGAAGGGGCTGTAATATTGCTAAACAAGTAATAGCACACAAAAAACCAAATACCCGACGTGAACAATATTTGATGATAAAGAACATATAACAATTATTTGATGAAAATTGAAAGCGAACATGCGTACCAGAACATGGCATGAAAAAAATGCTCCTCCGGGCAAAAGTGCAGATGATAACCTAGGGAATGTGAATGTGTATATGGTTGGATTAGGATCTCGTGGCTGAGAATGGATCAGAAAACAGAGGCTCTGGGCTCCTATAACATAATGTGGAAGTTGGGAAAAGGGGACTATATATGGATGGTGGGCCCACAGTGCCACCTCATTTGTACTTGACACTATAGGACCATAAAGTGGGAACAACATATGATGCCAGTTGGTATTATGTTTGTTGATGGTGCATTATAGCATGGTTTTGAGGACTTTATTGATATCCTTGACCTGTTCATTGGAATGAGGGTAGTATGGGGAGGAAAAATCATGGGTGAAGCCTAAACTTGAGGAGAGTTATGCAAAGATCTCGTTCTCAAAGTGTTTACCATGATCGGAAACTAATTGTTGTGAGACTTTGAACCGGGTAATGACATGGTTGAATAAAAAACACCTTGTTGTGTCAGCAGTGTTGTTAAATGTGGGCATGGCTTTGACCCATTTGGTAAAATAATCCACTACCATGAAAATGTACTTCTGTCCATTACTGGATGGAGGATGGCAAGTCATGAAGAATATGCCCCATTTACAAAAGGGGTCGACTGTGATGATGGGGTGTAGAAGAGCGGGTGGATCTCGTGCTTTGTTTGCATAAAGTTGGAATTTATCACATCTCTTGACAACGTGAATTCAGTCATGAAACAAACTAGGCTAGAAGTAGCCTGATTGAATGATTTTTTGGGTGGTGGACATAACTGAGAGGTGACCACTACAAGCGCCATTGTGGTAATCATTCAAGACTATGTCGGCTTCATCGATGATAAGACATTTTCGAAGGATGATATTGACCTCGCGTTGGTAGAGAATGTCTCCGATGAGGAGGTAGCAAGGAGCCTGATGGCGAATACGTCGACAATCGTCGCGAGAGAGGTGAGATATGAACTTTTGTGTACAAAGGTAGACGAGGAGTTCGTCATAACAGGGATCATCGGAGGGAATGAAGAAGAGGTGTTCATCAAAGAAATCCTCATTGATTGGGGAAGCTTTGGCGTCTGAGGGAAAATCCATAATGAGTTTGGCTAGGACAAGATCTTTCTTGATTTTGGGAGTAGAGAACTCTAGATCGTATTCCTGGAAGATAATGATCCATCGAGAAAAAAATTTGTGGATCTGTTGTCAACTAAGCAAGTACTGCATGGGGTTGGAATCTACTACGACCTTGGTAGTTCGAACAAGAATATAATGTCGCAGTTTTTGGACTATGAGGACAACTGCTAATGTGAGTTTTTTATCATGATTATACTTCAAGGGTGGTCCTGAAAGGTTTTTACTAATGTAGTAAATCACATGTTCACTCCCATCATCCCCTAATTGGATGAGGATTCCTGTCACTGGAACAACAAAGGCTAATAAGTAGAGGATCTAATCGCGATCATAGTCTGGGGGACTAATCAAAGTGGCATTGTATAGGGAAGATTTTAAATCATCAAAATCTGCTTGAGCATGTTCATCCCATCGAAATGGGATATCATGACACAGTAAGCGGAGAAAACCATGTGTGTGAGTGGCATAATCTAGGACAAAGCGATGTAAAAAGTTGACTTTGTATTGCAAGCTCTGCAGTTGGTGTAAAGTACTAGGTGGTGGAATTTTTGTGATAGCTTGGACCTTGAGGGGGTCCATAGTGATGTCATGCTGAGAGACAATGAGCCCAAGGAGGCACTCGACAGTGATGCAAAAGAAACACTTGAGGGGGTCCAAGTGGATATTATATTGGTGACATCGTTGGAAAACAATGTATAAGTAGCCTAAATGTTGGCTTCGCTTTTTTGATCGAGCAGTGAGGTCGTCCAAATAAGAAAGAATGATGTGAGAAAGATCATGAAAACTGTAGGTCATGGTTGGTTGGAAAGTAGCACTGGCATTTTTTAGTCCAAAGGGCATGATGCGATAAGCAAAGGTACCCCAAGGTGTTGTAAAAGTGGTTTTGTACTGATCTTCTAGGTGGATCTAAATTTGATCATATCCAAAGAACCCATCCATAAAGGATAGTGCCTCGTGGTCAGAAACATCATCGATTATTTGGTCGATGAAAGGGTTTGGGAAGTTGTCTTTGGGACAAGCGTGGTTGAGGTCCCAAAAGTATATGCAAATGCCAATAGTTCCCTGTATATGGTTGAAGGATCAAGGCCAAACATCTTTGTATATGACCAGGAAAAAAATTCCCGGTATTCCTGAAAGAGATCTTTGTAAGCAATGATTTCTTTAGGGGAGCATGCGACGCCAATGGTGATATATTCTATGATGTGTGGTCTAATGGAAATGTCAATTTTGACTGTGGGGGAGATGTTGGCCAGGTTTCCTTCTTCAAAAGAATCGGGGGTGGGAGTAGGGTTTTTGAACCAGTCTATATGCCCTGACGGAATAAAATCTTTGGTTTTGATTGCACAGAGGGAGGCTTGGGTAGGAGAGTGAAAGACCTCATGTGAGAGGAAACGTTCTCGATGATGGAGCACATTCCATGAGAAATCAGGGGTAGTTAGGTCCTCTAGGATATCTTCATTGCAGTGGAAAATGCGAGAGTACAGGGGATCCTGGGAGGTGATAGGGGGAACTGTCAACGAGGAAGTGTCATTGGTCTCAAGGGATGAGGATGTAGAAGGAATATTTTTTGAGAGGTGTAATGGCTTGCTGGACATAAACCAAATTTCAAGATATTTTGGATCATATCTCACTCGTGCGGGGGCTGACAAAGAAATATAACGAATGTCAGTAATATGAGCATCAGTAGGGAGAGCCTGAGAGGGCTCAAGCCGAGATGTGTGTTGTACTGCGGCTAATGTTTGGCAGAATTGAGGTAGAGTTGGGAAATGATGAGTGTAATGGCCATATTATGAGCATATGGCACAAGCAAACTTGGTTCGTAACCCTTTCTTGTGTGTGGTGGAGGACTTCGTAGCAGCAGTGGATGTACTTGGTGGAGTAGCAAGCAATGGGGTTTCTTTAGGGAGATGTATAAGATTGTGTAACTCGGGAAGAGTAGGATAATTTTAAGGATGGAAATTTATCTCAAAATCTAGAAACCTTGGTGAATCATACTAGTATTTAATATGCAAACTATAAAATGTTGGTGATATTTTTGTAAAATTATTCAAATTTATAAGGATTTTATATAGCTTCTATAAAATTTGGGATATTTTTATGGTAAGATTATTTTATTTTATAGAATTTGGGATAATAAATTTTAGAAAAGAGAACATATTTTTTGGAAAAAACATGGAAAATTAGCCCATGAGCGAAATTTAGCCCCTAAAATCATCCCTAGTCACATATGTTAGTGGGGTGTCCTTCTCTTTTTCATAGGGAACAAGGAGGTTGAGCTCAGGGGGGAAGGGGACCTATGGGCTCGTTCATCCTCCATATGCCCCCAGACATGGTGATGGTGCTGCCAGGTGGGGGTGGGGGTGGTGTTGTAGGGGCCTGTACTGGAATCTACATCGGTAATCCTTATGTCTGAGGAGGGAGATATGGTGCAGGGATCATAGAGGGTGGATGGAGACACCATACAAGGATGGAGAGAACCCTGTTAGGAAGGGTGAGGGTAGAAACTACCTAGAATTCTTGGACTCCAGGTGGGGGGCAGAAAAAGGGAATTTGGGTAATGTCTTGGGGGACTGTCTCCCAAGCTGGGATTTTCCCTTGGAGGGGGGGG
>JZKD02S0990039.1:1658948-1685084 GCA_000966675.3 Picea glauca | reverse complement strand
AACTTCGATGTGGGGAGGGGCCTGTGTGAGAGGATTATTTTCTCTTATATCTGTTCCATTAGAAGAAACTACACACACTTGTGATGAAATAGATGGGTGGAGGAGAGGTGGGGCTCCATGATAAGTTTCTAACAAGGATGGGTTTTTGAATATTCCAAGGCCAATGTCGACGACTGGGAAAGCGTCTGAACTGGCATGGACAAGAGGGAGGATATTATCAATGTTGGTGGAATGATTAGCCTCGTAATTTGTAAGTTGGTCAATGGTGATGATTTTCCCATTATGGGGGAACATCATCGTACGAAACATAGAAGAGGCTACCGCCTTCATAGAATACATGTAGTTACATTCGAACAAGATATTGTAATCAAGTGGAGCGTCAATAACTTCAATGTAAAACAGGATGGTTTTTTCCCCAAGTTCTACAGGGACATTTTGGAAGAGCCCTTCATGGGATGATGGGCGACTGTCGTAACCTCTCAAGGTGATGGTAGATGGTACTAGCTCAGGTGAGCTGCATTTCTTCCATACTACTTTGGAAATGATGCATGTGGATGCACCTTCATCGATGATGCACCGATGAACTGTGATGTTCCAGATCTTAACTAATATCTGAAAAGCTACGAGGGTGGGGAGGCATGGTTCTCTACTATCTAGATCAAAGGTGATGAGTCGAGTATGTCAACTGCCCCCAAGGTGGAAAGCAAGGATTTGCATTGTGATGGACAGGTTTGGAGGATATCCAATACATACATGGTTGCAGGAGACTGTGCTAATTTGTCGACTAGACTATAATTATGGGCTTCCCTAGCACACGTGTTATGTACATTCTTTCGTAAAGGTATGCGGGGTATACGAGGGTTGGGTTCAGTGTTAGGGCATGGAATCATTAATGGTTTTCCTACTGTAGCTGGAGTTTTTTCTAAGGTGGTTGGTGTATATTCAGGAGGCATGTCGTATGGACTACTGCATGTTTGTAGGAGAATATCTTCTTTGCTAGTAAGGAGGATATTGCGATTTGTTGGATTCCCGTGTTGAGTGGGACCTGGGTTTGGATATTTCCCCATTTGTGGTGGAGCCAATTTTATCTCTTGTTGGGTATTCATCATGCATTGGTGTGGAATAGGGTTTTTCAAGATGGCTAGAGGTGGTGGTTGCAAATAATTTTGTGGGGCCTATTGAGGGGCAGGCGATACCGGAGGGCATTGTGTGTTCATGGATTATTTCATCCATTTGTAATCAACAATTTGGGGGAATTGGTGAGTATAATGTACATAATCACCACATAGAGTGCAAGGGAATTTAGTTATGAGGTTATTTTTCTTCCCTTGTCGTGGTTGATTGTTATTATTTCCCACTTGGGGGTTTTGGTTGCTTGATTCTGGTTGCCCTTAGTGAGATGGTTTTGTTGGGGGTTATTTCCTCCTAGTCCAAGATTTTTATTATTTTGGTTTTCTCCTTTATTCTTGGCATTATTTCATTGATGAGTTGGATTTTCCATATTCAATTTCTCAAAATCATGATCTTGTTGAATAGGAGAGGGTTGAACAAAGTTAACGCTAAAATGTGGTTGTCCTGGTGGAGGAGCGACCGATTGGGGAGGACTAGGAAATGGAAAATATGGATTTTTTTATGGAGACAATCCATATGGTGTATATGAAGTTGAATTACTTCTGCCACTGTTAGGGTCATATGCATCTGGGGTACTGATGGTGGTCGACCCAATGGATGAGGGGGGACAAAAGGATATGAATGTTGGTGAGTGGGGGGAGGGTAATAAGGAATCCATCCATATGGTTGTAGATACTGATTTTCACCATAAGTATATGACAGGTGGTTGTAAGGTTTGTGGTGTGTTATCTAACCAATCAACCCATCCACAACATGGCACATCCCAGGTTTGTCCTAGCCAAATAGTATGGGTTTGGGTGCATCAAGTAATACTGTGTATAAGTAACCTGATTGGGCATATATGAGGTCAAAATGCTAGGCCTTGTTCATGGCTTCCTCTTCCGATTGAGGAAAAGTGGATTCTACATCCTTTGCGATCACAAGGACAAACAATTTGAGAAACCAATCGAGACGTTGTTCTTTTGTGGTTTTCACTTTACAAAAACTACATCGTCGATTCCATTCATGGATGTGGTTGGCGATATGGATAGCATTTATTTGTTTGAATTCGTAGAGAAGTTCTAAACCAATTTCATAATGAAATTGTAGTTGGAAAAAGGATAAAAGGTCCTTGGCCAATAATTCAAAGGTCACATGGGACCCTAATTTTTCTTCCACATACTATTTGGCTGATGAACCAATGAGAGTTATTTGAAATAAAATTAAGTGGATGGAATCATCCATGATGTTGTTTGAAGAGAACCAGCAGTGGAATTTCATAACATGGTTGGCGGGATCTTCCCATGGTTTTCCTTCAAACTTCAGAATGTCTGAAGGCAATTTGGAAGGCATATTGGGCCAAGTGGAATCATACAAGATGGGTTCATTTGTGAGTTTGGTTAAATAAGGAATGTTGAGTGATGCCAAGTATGGAAAATGGGGATTTGGTGGTGGATTAGCTCTAGCCATTGTGTATGTAGGTAATGGACCTGTCCCTTGAGAGGGATTTGGTGGATTTGTACTTCTCCCTTGAGAAGAAGTTTGACCCCTGCCTCCTTATGAAGGTGAAATAGCAGATGGATGACCTTGGGTATTTGACCCAAGTAAAGTGGAATCAAGTAAATTTGATCCCAAAACAATATCACTCATTGGAGTGTGAGATGGTTGAGCCAGTGAGTTGTCAAGATTAAGGACTCCTCCTAGAATAGGAGGGAGATTATGCAAGCGTCTAGAATGACGAGGATTTTGTGGTTCCCCTATGGTTACGACTAGCAAAGTGAATGTGTGCAGCTGGTGACAAGAGAGAAATAAATGAACAATATCTTTTGACCTTCACAAAATAGTATAACTCACAATTGCATGTAATCAAATGAACATCATACATAAATCAACAGTAAATAAAAAAGCATGTGGATAGGTGGATTTTGTTTGTGTGGGAGAAAAACAAAAACAAAATTCTTGTGTCCTAAAAGACCTATCGTCCTTCCTCTCAATTTATCACTAGGTCTTCCAATAGCACTCAACAATGGGATTTGAAGCCATCGAAAGAGGAACTAGTGAAGGTTGAAGTAATCAATTATAATGAGGGGTAGAAGGTCCATATACCGAAAGTGTTGTCAATATTTCCCAATAGCCACACAAATTCTGATCAAGGTGCGATTACAGCCCACAACCTCCACCTGTGTAAATATCCTGTTTTTGGCCACTAAGTATCTCGGTCAAAGTGATACATTTAGATTTCCGGCCTAAGAAATGGGTCACAGGATGGATACCCTCACAAGAGTTGTGACTCAAGAAGGGATGTGCAGAAAAATTGGACCTCGGCCTTCGACCCTTCACGGGTCTCTCCCTGCCTTATGGTATAGGAACACTTGACTTGGAGGATTTGAAACATCCCTATTCTCAACTTATATTGTTTCAAAATGTGAGAACCTGATAATGGGGGGTTATTTGGATGCCTACCCCCGAGATCCTACCTAGATTAAAAAATTTATTTTGGCACCTCCTATGGAGGAAAATTTAGTGCGTTCCTAGAATTTTTTTATATGTGGTGGGATGAGATATTGGGGTCATGGACCAACCTCGTTTGAATTAAATTGGTGTGGATAATTTCCAAAGAAGTATTCAGATCTTTCATAGTTCCTTTGAAGTACTTTGTGGGTACTAAAAAAAAGAAATCCTACTTCGACCTCCACTACTCTAATATAAATTATGTGTGTGATGAGTGGCTTTGTGTGAAAGAAAGTGAAAAGTGTGCAAAATATTTTAATAAGTTAAGTGTGAGATTGCAGCATGTGGACTTCCTATGGTCCTTACAAATCTTCTTACCTATTTGACTATGTTTCTTTGGTACAACCTTGCAGAATATTTAAAGCCCTAAAGAACTAGAAATGTGGACATATGGGTCCCTACAAATCCTTTAAACTCCCTAGAATGTTGTCTATACTAAGAAATTTGTTGAAACTATCCTACATTTGTAGACATGTGGGCATGTATGGGCCCGTTACTTGATCTTTTAAACTTTTCTAGACTGTTGTCTAAACTAATAAAGATTTTAGAAACTATCCTAAGATTTCAAACATGTGGGCATGTATGGGCCCTTACAAATCTTTTAAGATGATTTCCAAAACTAAAAGGAACCCTAGGGGGGCTTTGTCCTCTCCTAATGATTTTTTAAGGGAGATGAAATTTCCTGTCAACCACCTTTTCTAATTCCCGAGATCACACTTGGGTGCGAGGGAAGAGCATACTTGAGGGTTAAAATTGATTTCTAGTCCCAAATTAGTTGATTGTGTTTGAAAAAGAAATAACTTCAACTAAAAATTTCAAATTCCAAATGAGCCATCCATGTGGCAACAAAGCAAAGAGAAGAATAGTGATTATTTTTACCGCTATGTGCTTATGTTATCTAACCTTTATTGTGATAAAGGAATCTAAGTGAAGTGTGACTTATTTACAAAGTTCAGGAAATTAAAATATGAAGGCAAGGGGCTCTCAAACCACTCATCAAAACCCTTACAATTTGAAAAAAATGAACTTATGCGTGGGCTATAGTTATGAGATGCACATAGAGGGAGAAGAGTGCGCACAATGCATAGAGTTATGAAGGTTGTCATGTGCATAGTGCACAAAATGCGTGCATGTGTGCCTCAAAAGTTGTGCACTTCCTGTCACGCATCGGGAAATAAATTTTCAAGTGAGTATATCTTGCCCTGGCTCTGAATTCTGAATTTGGAAGGCTGGACTAGGCCGGTTTTGGTACCTGTATATCCAAACAATAAAAAAAAAGTGCTCTCAAGACTTAAATAGTGAGGACTTTGATACCGATCCTCAGTATGGTCGCCAATCAATTGTGTTGTTTTTGCCACATGGGTGAGAAAAAACACAACACTTACATGCTTAGTTAAGTCAACTAAACAAGAAAGAGGTTTGTGAGTTGATTAGATAACCAAATACACATGAAACAAGTAAATAGAAATAAAAACAAAAAGAAATAGATGTTAGATGATCTAGATGGATCTCAGCGACCATCCACCTCTTCCACTGAATCACCATTTGTAGCCTGTGGTTTTGATAAACCATGATATTCTCCCTTTTTATGGGGAATGGAATGTAATGTCATCTTCATTTGTTAATTACAAACATCATTTAATGATTTCCTAGTGGTCTTATGTACATGCCTACAACATAGCGTTAATGCATTGGATCCCATTAGAACTCCGCAGTTAAGCACACTCAATCTAGATTAGTACTGGGATGGGTGACCAACCGAGAAGTCCTAGTGTTTTACATGCCTATGGAATTTTATAAACTTAGTCCAATTTATCCCACGTGCATCATGGGAATTGTTCTCCTCTCACTCTCTCATATATAATTGAGGTGAGGGAGGCCCTTTAAGCATGCAATGGAGTGTGATGTAAATCTTCTTGTGAATGAAGCATAAACAACATCTCTTTCTTTTTAGAGATAAGCTACCCCATTTTTCCATTTTGTGTTCTCCAGTGTTTTTCTATCTTATTCAATAATAAAAGTTGGGTTTCACTGTATTTATGTGTTCTATTCTATGTTTTTGTGTATTTCATTTTTATATCTCGGTTATATTTCTACCTTCATGTCATTCTCAAAATAATTTGGATCAGTGGTATCAGAGTAGTCTGCTCCTTGTCATTTCTTAGAGCAGGTCCCTGACGAGGTCAGGGTATAGAGATTTGGTTCTCAAGCTAGTTTCGCTTGAGGACAACCACTCTCACTAGCCCAAGTGACCTCCCACGGTGGAATAAAGGAGATATGATAGAGCAGGAGATCCTTTCAAGACATTTCTTGAGGAATCCCTTGTGCGACAAAGGAATGAGATGATGGAAAAATTTTCTCAGATCCTTCAAAGACTACCAATGGTGACAACCGAGGAATATTCGACAAGCAACAATTTTGCAGGTGCGACGCTCTTGAAGGTAGAAGTCAATTTTGATATCCCTTTATTTGAAGGCAAGATAGATGCAGATACTCTAGAAAAATGGTTTAATCTGCTAGAAGTTTATTACTCTATCCAAAAAAAAATTGACAGTGAAAAGATCACCTTTGTGCTCCTTAAATTCCTTCCCCATGTTAGATCTTGGTGGGAAGGTTACTCGGAGAGGTACACCACGGATGAATATACACTATTTGAGAGAGAACCCACTAGGGTAGCCTTTGTAGATGCCTGAAAGGAGGAGTTCTACCCTGTCGGAAACTATAATGACCAATACATGAGATGGACAACTATGCATAAGAAAAGAGACCAGAAGGTGGTGGAGTACACCAACATCTTTCATACCTTGCACTCAAAGTTGGGTATCGAAGACTCCAAGAGGAACCTAGTTTTTAAGTACTGCAGTGGTCTACACAGGTACATCCAAACAAATATGGATTTCTTGGACATCTCACTGGGAGTTGCTTATCGATATGCAGTCAAAATTGAGTAGAAATTCAAGCAACAGAGTAAGTGGGAGAAGTATGGACAGAGAAAGGAAGACCAACCTCAAGAGATCAAGTCCCATATGCACACAAAGAAGGGTAACGGGAATTCTAAGAAAGACACTAGAAAGTGGTGTGAGTTCCACAACAGCCCTTGGCACAACACTGATGAATGTCACTCAATACAGTCATTGGTGGTTGAGATTAAAGACAAAGAGTCGAACCCCAACTTCAAACCTGATTCAAAAAATCATATAAGGAGACATATCATTGATGCAGAAACCACTACTACTATCGCAACCGCAACAATCCAACTAGAAGAGGATCTTGAGGAGCGGGATTTCTTCTTCGCTTCATAGATGTGGGTGAAGGGGACCCCACTGCATTTTATTGTTGATAGCGGAAGACAAAAGAACATAATTTCAGCAGAGGTTGTCAAGCAATTGGATTTTCCAACAACACCACACTCGCAACCATACAACATTGGGTGGCTTCACTAGGTTCAAGATCTTCATGTGAGCCAACAGTGTCACCTGTCCTACGACATTAATCCCTTCAAGGATGAGGTATTGTGTGATGTTTCCCCACTGGAAGTCTGTGATGTTCTATTATTCCAACCATATATGTGGAGGTGTCATGTTTTTTATGAGGCTCGACCTTGTACCATCATTGTTACTTTGGGGGTTCAACTATACCGGATACCAGAGGTAGTTCCGACTATTGTCCCACCAAAACAATGCCACAAAGTAATCTCTCATGCTGCAAATTTTAGCCTCTTCACAATGCGATCAGAAGATGAACAGAAGGAAACTGCAACCAGTGCAACCTCATCCCAAGACCTTTCTATCCAACAAAAGAAGATCGGCAAGATTTTATACGAGTACCAAGATGTTCTTGCTTCACCTACGGGGGTGCCTCCACATTGCCCAGTCAAAAAAGGTTATAGCATAACCCTTCATACTCTTCATGTTGCATCTTCACCGACAGATTCCTCCCACACTTAGGAAGATCATGCAGCTAGATTGGTTGAATGGATCCAACTTCTCTAGCAACAGGTTCATGACATCCTTCAGCAAGCTAAGCAAGACAACTTCTTCAACAAGGAAAGAAACACAACAAGATTCAGATTTAGCAGAAGTCTTCCCATTTCCCAAGGGAACTTGATGCAATGGGGACCATTGCTTCCTAAGGGGGGAGGAATGATCCAGATGGTTCTCAGTGGCCATCCACCTATTCCACTGAATCTCCATTTTGAGCCCGTGGTTTTGATAAACCATGATATTCTCCCCTTTTATGGGTAATGGAATGTAATTTGATCTTCATTTGTTAATTACAGACATCATTCAATGATTTCCTAATGGTATTATGTACATGCCTACAACATAGCGTTAATGTATTGGATCCCATTAGAAATCTGCAGTTAAGTGCACTCAAGCTAGAGTAGTACTAGGATGGGTGACCACTTGGGAATTCCTAGTGTTTTACATGCCTATGGCATTTTATAAACTTAGTCCAATTTATCCCACATGCATCATGGGAATTGTTCTCCTCTCACTCTCTCATATATAATTGAGGTGAAGGAGGACCTTTAAGCATGTAATGGAGTGTGATGTAAAGCTTCTTGTGAATGAAGCGTAGCCAACATCTCTTTCTTTTTAGAGATAAGCTACTCCATTTTTCCAGTTTGTGTTCTACAGTGTTTTTCTATCTTATTCGGTAATAGAAGTTGGGTTTCACTATATTTATGTGTTCTATATATTTTTGTGTATTTCATTGTTATATTTCAGTTATATTTATGCCTTCATGTTGTTCTCAAAATAATCTGGATCATTAGAGAAGCTTGCAAGAACTAGAACCATGAAAAACAAAAAATGATCATCATATAGCTACCAATGGATCAATATATTGATAGGCTAACACCGTAGAGAAAGGTAGGGAATTATGAATCCCCTCTTCCTCCTTGGGAGGGTTCTTGAGTTCCCTAATAGAGAGCTCTTCTCTTCATACAATGGAAAATGATGATGGTAAAGAAATACAATGCCAATTCCCTCAAGAGGTGAGTGGAATGGCCCTTGCTATAGTGCTTGAATGATTCAAAGAGAAAAGAGGATTATCCAAGAAGAATTATTGAAAAATAATAATACCTTGAAGTTATTATTTTTCTAGCACACCCATGGCACATATTTATAGTGTCCATTCATGGAAAGATATAATTGGTTCATAGTCTGAAAAAGGGGCCTTTTCGGGAACTTCCTAGCCCTTAACCAACCTCCAAGCTAGATTTTTCTCAGACCTTTGTGTCAAATTGTGTTGGGGGTCGGACTAGAAGTGGTTGAGAGGTCGACAAGATTCATAAATTCTTTGTTCATGAGAAGTGCATGGATTTTCTCATAGACAGTTGCGCATCTTGTGCACAATGCGCTCTGAGGGTTGCGTTAGCCTGTGCACTGTGCGTGCTTCCTTTGGTGAATTTGGGCACTTTGAGTTTTGAACCAAGTATATAGTTTTTTTTCTTTTTGATGGATTTTGGTGTTGTAGGTGGACTAATTGTTGCTGGAATTGATGTCTTTCTTCCACCATTGTGTGCAATGTTGCAGATGATTTTTCAGTGATAACAACTTGACCTGTGGACCCCTTTCCTAAGGATTGATGTATATAATGATGTGGCTTACCTTAAATTCACAACTATTGTATGATTTGAGCATAGGATGTTCACCCAGATAATAGGACAGTTCGACCGACTATTTCTATAAAAATCATTTACATAAGTTGTAATCGGTTACAAGAATATTTGGTATCCTCTGCATATTTTTAATTAAGATGACATCAAACAACTTTAGAATTGAAATATTCTCAAGTTTGTTTATAATTGTAATATTTCCAATATTAGAAGAAGAAAGGGAAAGTTTAAAATGAGAGAGAGCATCTTTGCTCCAGGTTAGGATGGGTTTAGAGAATAGAGGATAGTCGATGGACTTCATGTGTAAACAAAATTGTATATGGACCTCTTGATTGAATAATAAAGATATGGAAAGTTGTGGTATCAATTTATGAGTGCTTAAAGTTGTAGTTTATGTAGTCTTTTTCCCCTACTAAGGAGGAAGGGCCCTCCTCTTTAGCAGGGTTGTTGTTCTTCTATTATTAGTTAGATTAGCATTACTAGATCATCTTGTTATTATGTTCCTTAGTTTAATTCCTCATGTAGATAGTTGATGTGAATGGATTATTTTAGTTATAGCTGTTGTAACATACCCATGATGGGGCATAAAAATTTCATTCTTCTTAAGAAAATCAATACCCTCATTTGGGGTGTCTATTCGATTCTTCTCTTCCATAGTTTTCCAGCCACGATTTCCATGCTCCGAACTGAGCTTAGAGTGAGAAGATGTCCTCTCCTAGGTTCTTTGTGTTATTATATCCCTATATACTTACATATGACCGCAGGATATGACCAGATGCCAATACAACCACCGCGCGAATCCTTTGTAGTGGAAAATCTATGAAGTTCAAAATCTGACGTCGTGTGTCCTCAGGGATTTCGACGGCCCTGATGCACTTAGGGACTTTGGCGTTCGGGAATTTAGAATGTTCCAAATCCTTTTATCCCCGATGTACTAGTACCCGGAGTTATAGATCGAGCACCATGTGTCCCTCGTGATCGACGATTGTGATCCACTTCGAGACTTCAAGGTTCAGGAGTTTTGAATGCTCCAAATATTTTTCTCCCTGGAGTTATAGATCGAGTGCCACGCGTCCCTCATGATCAACAAATGTGATCCACTTCGAGACTTCGACGTTCGGAAGTTTCGAACACTCCAAATCCTTTTCTCCTCCGAAGTGCTTTATACTCGAAGTTATAGATCGATTGCCACACGTCCCTTCGTGATAGATGACTGTGGTCCACTTAAAGACTTTGGTGTTCAGGAGTTTCAAACATTCCAACACCTTTTTCCTCCGAAGTAATCCGTACCCACAGTTACAGATCGAGCGCCATGCGTCCCTTCGTGATCAACGATTGTGGTCCACTTTGGGACTTCGATGTTCAGGAGTTTCAAACATCCTAATGCCTTTTTCCTCCGATGTACTTCGTACCCAAAGTTACAGATCAAGCACCATGTGTCCCTTCATGATCGACGACTGTGGTCCACTTTGGGACTTCGGTGTTCTACAATTTCAAACATTCCAATGGATTTTTCCTCTGAAGTACCCCATACCAGGAGTTATAGATCAAGCACCACATGTCCCTTTGTGATCAACAATTGTGGTCCACTTCAGGACTTTGGCATTCAAGAGTTTCAAACATTCCAACATCTTTTTCCTCCGAATTACTCAGTACCCGGAGTTACAGATCGAGCGCTACGCGTCCCCCTCCCAACGGATGGTTTCGATGGACTTCAGCACTTCATAACTTCACTCCTCGCGTTCCTCCAGAGTGTTCTTCTCTAGAGTCAATGATTTACTACCACGTGCCTTCCTGTGCTAACGATTAGGATCTACTCTGACACTTCGACACTTCGGGGATTTTTGAAGCACCTTGAATCCTCCAGACTCCCAGAATCCCAGTCATTTCACCAACCATGTGGGTGAGGTATGAGTGTACCAGGGGCTGATACGTAGCTAGGTCAGGGGAAACACATGCCCTCGTCGCTTCGGTCTGATCATATTTCTACCTCCATCAATTTTTCATGGTCATGATCCGGCCAATATTGATTTGTTCACCGATCGATGGTTCACAATGATTGTGGGGCCCCGACATGCTCACTCTTTATCAGAGAGCTCAATCTCTGCAATCAGAAAAGTACTCACCCAACTCGGTCTAATAGCGGTTTTTTATCTTCCACCCCGACGAGATCAATGGAATTGGTGAATTGCAGGCCATGAACTAGAACGTCCACTAATTTCACCTTCGCACTCCGCAATGATTCCCCACCATCAATCTTCGTTCACAGATCGATGATTCACAGTGATTGCGGGGCCCAATCTCCGCAATATGGGAAGTGATCGCCTTACTCTTTCTAATTGTGGTCGTTGATCTTCCATCCCCAACGAGATCAACGAAGTTGGTGAATTGCAGGCTATGAACTAGCACATCCACTAATTTCACCTTCACGCTCCACAATGATTCCCCACCATCAATCTTCGTTCATAGATCGATGGTTCACAGCGATTGCAGGGCCCAATCTTCGCAATCTAGGAAGTGCTCGCCCAACTCTGTCTAATCGTGGTCGTTGATATTCCATTCCCAACGATATCAATGACGTTGGTTGATTGCGGTCTGTGAACTATCATGTCCACTAATTTCACCTTCGCACTCCGCAGTGATTTCCAATCATCAATCTAATCGAGTGGCTAGTGTTTGATTTATTAACTCTAGTGGCTCTTTGAGTTGATCTGATGATTGAGATATTTTTTCCTCCCAATGAACGGTTCACATTCATGTCCTCAATTAGTCTCTTCATTCATCTATGTCTCTTTTTACTTAGGGAGTTCGGGTAACTTTGACTATCATGAAGTTTGACATTCTAGGTGTCGAACTCCCGAAACTCCGAAACCATTTTGAACTAGTTCCTTTCAGGCTTAGCGTAGGGTTCCTCGAACCGGGTCACATGGACCTTCAGATGACTCTTGGGATATGAGCTATACTCTTAGCCGGGTTTTAGTTAAGGCCTTGGGTGCAACTTCAAGGTCTCTCAGGGAATCATTGTGGAGATCTAATTTCACCTTCGCACTCCACAATGATTCCCCACCATCGATCTCCGTTCACAGATCGATGGTTCACAGCAATTGCGGGGCCCAATATTTGCAATATAGGAAGTGCTCGCTTGAATCTGTCTAATCATGGTCATTGACATTCCATTCCCAATGATATCAATGATGTTGGTTGATTGCGGTCTGTGAACTAGCATGTCCACTAATTTCACCTTCGCACTCTGCAATGATTTACAACCATCAATCTAATCGAGCGTTTGGTGTTTGATTCATTAACTCTAGTGGGTCTTTGAGTTGATATGATGATTGATATATTTTTTCCTCCCAATGAATGGTTCACATTCATTTCCTCAGTCAGGCTCTTCATTCATCTATGTCTCTTGTTACTTAGGCAGTTTGGGTAACTTTGACTATCGTGAAGTTTGACATTCCAGGTGTCAAACTCCCGAAACTCTGAAACCATTTTGAACTAGTTCCTTTCAGGCTTAGTGCAAGGTTCCTAGAACCGGGTCACATGGACCTTCAGATGAATCTCGAGGTATGAGCTCTACTCTTATCTAGGTTTTAGTTAAGGCCTTGGGTGTGACTTCAAGGTCTCTCAGGCTACTCGTTTGAAGGAAACGCCTTCCTAGTTCACAGAACCTTAAATTCTTAAATAGGGAAGTGTAAACTTGTGAGGTTACCAAGAGGATATAATTTCCAAGAGGCTTGCTCCAATTCTAGAGCTGTGAGGTAGTTCCTTGGGGAAAACACCTTCGAGAGTTAAACTGGAGCATATGGGAAAATCATAAGCATAATTTCTCAAGGAAACCAACGTATATACATAATTTAACCTTTTCAATGCATAAACCATTTAAAGATAGGTTAATGCAACCATTCCTGGTCCCCTCCACCATCTCTTTGATAGCATTCGTGGTCTCTCTTAGCACATACCCTTTCCAATAGTCATGCAACACGTATCCATTTTCTATTAAAATAATAGAATTTACATTCATCGACCTTTTATACAAAGGTCCATCAAATAAAAAAATTTGAGTTTGCCATAGTTTCTTCGCCAATATAGTTCTATTTACAAACTGGGGGAAATAGGGTGTTACAATTCCCTCCCCCTTAAAGGAACATCGTCCTCGATGTTCTATCTGTCAACATGTTATGTATATACAGAAGTAAGCAAAATAGGATATGCATGTCTCATGGCATTCTCCATTTCCCACGTAGCCTCATCTAGGCCAAAGTGTTTTGTAACAACCCAAATTGATTATTTTTTATCCTAATTTTTAAATTCGAATTTAATTAATTATTGAAATATAGTAAATGAGTCTTTTATTATTTTATTATTAAAAGTGGGTGAAGTAATTAATGGGAGGATAAGGTTGTTGGGGAATTAATGGGAGGATAAGGTTGTTGGGGGATTAATGAGGGGGACTTGAGAGAGGAGGATAAGAGAGGAGGGGACCACTTGGAAGAGGATATCATTTTTATTTTGGTTTGAGAATTTTTGAAAGATAGAGGGAGAAGGTGGAGGAAAAAAAATAAAATTGGACTGCATCTATGTTTCTGGTTTTACTGGCAGCTTTCTTGAGGAGCTTGCTTGAGGACTTTCATAGGGGGCACCTGTTGCTGGGAATTTTGGGCTCAGGGGCTAGGAAACTATAAGGAATCCTGGAGCTAGGGATCCAGATAGGTTGTTCCTAGATGGATGGGAGGTTAGTCAGTTATGGGCAGAGCTTGGATAGAGTTGGAGAAGAGCATTAGTTTGAGGTATTTTCATTATTATGCTGTGTTATGTGGTTTATTATCATGTTGTTGAATATGTTGAATATGTGGTTTATTGTCATGCTACTCATAAATTTTAACTCTGCTGAACATGGTTATATGTTGAATAATGAATGGTTATATGTTGAATAATGAATTGTAAAGAAGTAAGGATAGCATTTCTCTATTTAAAATTATGTTTTATAAGGCTCTGTTGGAATAGACCTTACACATGGTATCAGAGCTCGGTTTCAAAACTGAAACCAAGGCTTCACCACCCACAACAATATTTTGTCTTTGTGTGATATATGTGTGTTGTAAATACCCACCACATGCATGATTTGTGATCACCTGTGCTATATTTTGCAGAGAATAGTTTACCAGACCTGTCTCGATATTTCATAATATGATAATGGAGTTGAATTTAGCTATTTATCTCTGAAATTATATTTTATGGCTTCACTCATAGATTTGACATGGAAATTTTATTATTGAAGATGAATGCCCCTGTTTAAGTTTAGCTAAATATTTTAGTTTGGATACAGAGAAGAAATTTATGGATCTGAGGATTGTTAGACTCAGAAGTTCCACTTTTGGATTCCTGACAGAGGCTCATGTAAATACTAATTACAAATATCAGACAACTAATTTTATCTCACAGGGAACAAAACCCACTGATAAAAAATTCAAACTCCAAACAACAATACGCTTGCACGCAAAACACAGGTAGGGACATGAGATCTAGAAGCACCTGATGAGGATTGGAATTTATGGTCAAGTTTTTCTTTAGTATGACGAACTTCAAAAGATGTGGGCTCTGTTTTCTAGCTATTGGCAAGAAGACCAAACGTTTAGTAACCTCAATGGCTTAACCAAATAGCCTACAAACAACATTAACACAGAACAAAATAGTGCATGCACCTCTGTTACATTTTGGAGATTGAGATCATTACCAACCGTGACTCTTAGTAAACATAGGCCTCGTACAATGGCGAGAAGGAGGTTAGTTTATACCATCCTCCAAAGAATACCAAACAAAAACTGCAAAATTTACAATCAGACAGATAAAATGGCCCTCGGTAACTTACCCATGACTTTGAAGTTAGAATTAATGAAGTGTCCACTATGCTTTGTAGGTTTCTGAAAATTATAGCTACAAATTGGGGGTTGCCGAAATTCATTATTGTAATTTGTGGCTTGGTGAATTTATATCCATATAGGTTATGAATTGTGATAAAATATGACTACAAACCATCTGAAATCGTATCACCAAAGATTGTGGGTTGCTCAAATTCCTGGAAAAGATCAATATTTTGAAACAGGTGAATGTAAACGACAACCTCTTGAACGACCTCTGACATGAGGGGCAAGGATTCAAGCCTGCAAGACTCCACAAGGGTTGGCAATTCCTTTGTCGTGGCACATGCACCCTTGGCATATACCCCAATCAAAAACGTAAAGCGGTGCAACATAATAAAAAAATACTATACGGTGATGATGGACTGGGCCAATAATAGTGAGTTTTATGGAGCAGGAACACGTTAGAGTGATAATAGTGAATTTTATGACAAGGAGCATGGTGGCCACTCCACCCAACAGATATGGAATTGGCTACTACCATGCATTCCCAAAATAGGTTCCAATGCATCTATCACTGTAGTTCTTCATTGAAAGAATGAGACCGAATCCCTTGCGCCCTTATCTTTTAACAGATGCAGCCCATACATGGATCAAGATTGAGGTTGTTGTCAGCGGGGCAATCATAAATAACATGATTTTCTATGATGATAAGCTTCTGAAGACTTATCATGCAGGCTAAGCTTCTGAAGACTTGTCGTGCACGCTAAATTTAATAAAACGCCAATGATAGAGGGTTTAGGGCTTAAGCAGTCATGGAATTATCATTTTCGTTATAAAAACCTTTGAGAACTTAGTGTCGGAGGAGTCGCAAGATACTAGGAGTCTGAAAACTTTAGCAACATCCTTTCTCAGCGTTTCCAATCAAAATTGATTATGTTGAAGGTGTGTCAGGAAGGCAATGGATGCATGCAAAAGTAGTTGTTGAAAGTGAACATCTCTAGGCATTTTTACCAAAACGATAGGAATTAACATCAATCTACCAAAACGATAGCAATTGACATCAATCTGTATAGGGTTGTGTACTAGTGATTGTTGATACATGTGGTCGTGGAGACCTGGGCTCGAATCCCAACAACCTTAGAGCATACTGGGAGGATTGGAATAGATTACACTAAACTTTAGTGTTAAGTTTCTTCTAAGTTAGTTATATTAAAGCAACCTTATTCTTTGCATTTGGACTATTGTTGTCTGGTGAAAATATATAGGTGATATTACTCCGCAAATGTTATGCATTATAGCATTAATGTGATAAAATATTAGGTTTATTATTATTATATTTTTAATTTTGTATCATATTTAATATATTAAGTTGATATATATTAATATCAGTGAACTAATTAATTCTTTGAGTATGAATGTTTACACATTTGATTATAATTGATTATTTGTTTGTAATCTTGAATTATAAAATGTATTTATTTATTTAATAAAAGAGATTACAATTTTATTTATTTTTAATTTTAGAAATCAAATTAATATTTAATTTATTATTTATGTCATGTTATTTAGTATTTAGTTTTATGCAATTAAATTATTTAAAAAAATAAAAATAAATAAATAAATAATAAATAAAATAAATAAAAATTTGAATAAATATGTTGATTAATCAGAGTAAAGTTGAATAATGTAAAAGTTAGATTGGCATAATGCATTGTTAGTCAATGAGATTTGGATGGGATTTATGACTAATTAAAAGAGACTAGTTACATTAAGAAATGAGACCACAAGGGGAAATAAACCATACACTACGTACCAGATCCTCCCAGCACCAAACCACGAGCAAAGAGGAGGAGAGCTCGCGAAGTAAGCCCACAAGGGGCAACCACATTGCACTACAAACCAAATTTACCATTTTGGTTGCAAACTTTGTCCCTGGTTGCTTGAACCCATGACCATAAGAGTAAGCTCCAGGGAGGAGACCACGAGGGCCTAAGATAAATTTAGGGCTTATGACTCGTTGAGCAAATTCTCTCACTGCGCTCCACCAAACAACACCACCCACACAAGGCCACCTACCAGGTTCCACCCCCGGGTTACTTGTTTGGGGTGCAGAGGACCTCATTACCAACGTGATTGTCCAGAGTCACAAGCAAGCTTTGTGCATAGAGAAGGAAAGGCTATGATGGGAAGAGCAAGTAGTAGCCAACAGATTTATGCAGTAGTTGATAACCTCCATGCAGAGCATCAATCCACTGTGGTGGAGTCATCATGTATGATAAATCATGTCAATGTTAAATTTTATTTGATTCTGGTGCTACATATAGTTTCATTTCACCTTGTGCATTAGAAAAGTGTGGGTTGGCAGCCTACAAGCATGATGACTTTAAACAAGTCTAGTTGGCTTTGTAGGGGGAAAAAGTGGTAGGACCTAGCATTGATAATTGTCTAGTAGACCTGAGAGTGTGTACTACTAGGTTGAGGGTGTACGTCATTGCTCTCGGGACGTATGACCTAATTATCATAATGGATTGGTTATAATCCCATCGAGATATGGTAGATTGTGTCACAAAAAGGGTGTTTGTATTGACAATGAAGGAAGGTCAGTAGAGATCCATAGTGTACAAAGGAAGGTGTCTCTATGCTTTATCTCAAACATGAAGGTTAAACGTTGCATGAGGAAAGGTTGTCAATTATATGTAGTAGAAGCAGTGAATGAAGGGAAAGGACCCTCCTTCGATCAATATCCAGTATTATCGAAGTTTAAGGATGTTTTTTCGAACGAGTTTCCAGGGTTACCTCTTGAGAAGGAGCTTGATTTTACTATTGAGTTGAAACCTAGTGCATAACCAATTTCCAAGACTCTGTATAGGATGACATCGCCAAATTTTTTTGAGTTGTAGATGCAATTGAAAGAACTACTCGACTTAGGGATAATAAGGCCCAGTCTCTCACCTTGGGGTGCACCAATAATTTTTGTGAAGAAGAAGGATGGTTCCTTACGACTGTGTATAGATTATAGGGACTTGAACCATGCTACATTGAAAAATAAATACCCAATGCCATAGATAGATGATCTCTTTGATCAAATGAAAGGAGCAACAGTGTTCTCAAAATTGATCTACGATTAGGGTATCACCAGTTAAGGATTAAGGAAAGAGATATTCATAAAACTGCATTTCGAACTCGGTTTGGGCATTACGAGTTCATTGTAGTACCTTTTGGTTTGACAAATGCGCCAGCAGTATTCATGAGCCTCATGAATGGTGTATTCTGAAATTACTTAGACCGCTTTGTACAAGTATTTCTGGATGATATCCTCATTTATTCCAAGAACGAAAGAGAGAATGAGGAACACTTGCGAGTGGTGTTGTCATGCCTTAGAGAGAACAAATTGTATGGAAAGTTATCGAAGTGTTCTTTCTTCTAGAAATAAATTCACTAGTTAGGTCATATCATTTACGGTGAATGAATCTTTGTGGACCCAAAAAAGGTAAAGGCCATTATGGAATGGCTAGTGTCAAAAAATGCTCATGAGGTAAGAAGATTCATGGGGATAGTGGGTTATTATCAGAGATTTGTGGAAGGGTTCTCTAAAATAGAAAAACCCGTCACCACTTTGCAGTGCAAGGGGGTTAGGTATGAAAGGACAGAAGAATGCGATAGTGCATTCATCGAGATTAAGAGGTTACTAACTAGCGCACCAATTCTACAAGTTTCAGATATGGAAAAGGACTTCACAGTCTGCATGGATGCCTCAAAGCAAGGGTTGGGGGCCGTGCTAATGCATGAGGAAGGAGTGATAGCTTATACATCAAGGAAGTTGAAGAAACACGAGGAGCTGTAACACCCTGTTTCCCCCAGCTTGTAAGTATAACTGGACTAGCCAAGAACTATGGCAAACTCATAAATGAGAATATGTGATGTAAATGGACCTTGAGAAGAGGTCAATGAATGTGAATAACATTCTGAATTTATTGCAGGACTGCTGAATCTTGTACCCTTCACATAGCACCATTTGAGACAGCATACGAGGCTTTTGGCCTTGTGAAAAAAGTTGAGTTCACCAGTATCTACGACTCAAAGAAGAGCTAGTTTCTTCTTTAAAACATCCATAACAGAAGAAAAATCTTCTTTTACCAGAAAAGGAGGGTTTGCATATTCACATTTCATGTCAGGGTTTGCGTGTAGATCATGTTTTTTTTTTATTATGCAGAGAATCGAACAAACTACAATCATTGAAGTAGAATTGTTGAAGGTTCAGTTAAAGGTAAGTAATGCTACAACCGCTCAATTGAAAGAACAACTTTCATCACTTGCATCTATGAAAATCTTTCTTGAGAAAGAAAACAATTCTTTACAGACTGAAATTGAGAAACAAACATTTGTTTTAGAAGAAAAATAGGAAAACCTCCAGAGAAAAGTAGTCGAGTTGGAAACAGGCTTGTATTTTGTCAAGAAAGATCTAGATACCTCCACGACAACAATAATGGAGGAAGAGAGAAATGTTGTTGATTTACAATATAAGCTCTCAGATATTGCGGCAGTTCAGTTAATTACAGAGATGAAACTAGCACGAACAGCATTGCCATTTTCTTTGCAAGTTGAATCGTGCACCAAAAATACTCAGAAATTACCACAATGTTTTAATGGCAGAAGACTGATCTTTTACACAGAAATTACACAGAAATTAATGGCAGAAAACTGAAAGTAAAAAACAATTTCTTTTCCTTTTTTTTTTTTTTTAAATTTGAACAATAACTGACCTATTTACTGACAGAGTATGCACCAACTTTCCTTGGACTGCAACTCTGAGATCTCTTCTGCAGATCGGAAAATCTCCTCTTCAGTTCAACAGCATTACTAGAGCTCTGATACCACAATAATGGCCGAAGTGTCCTCAGACACACAATTTTATTAATAGGAAAAGAAATTACATAAGAGACATTTGCAAGAGTTTACATCTCAACATCTCAATACTCTTGCAATGAGATATATATAAGCTAAAAGTCCTAACAAACTCAAGATATGGATCACTTATTAAATAAACAAGTGTCCATTTACAATAAATACTATCCTAACAAACTTAAAACAAAACTCCTAATTTAGAGCCTAAGATACGACACCTCTTTAGAGTCATATCTTTTACAACAATAATGTATCTCTAAAAGTCTACATTTATTTATCAAATATTCTAGATTATTAATTTAATATTCTAAATTAATAATCAATTTATTCTAACTTTATAAACTATGATAGTTGTATTTTGGATTATCTAACAATGTGCAAAAAAAGAGACCACGATGGCGGTGGAGGGCACCTAAAAAGGTAGCGTTAACTTCCACAGAGAATTAAATACCGTATTTGGAATCCACTGGCCCGGAGAACCAAAAGTGGCTCGCTGGCCCTGAAATTCAATGTCTCGCAGGCTGGTAGGTGGATGGCTTGATGAGGGATGGAATGGTGAACCACCCATCCGTAGAGTCATCAGGTCTGATCGACATGAGGATAATCGTGCCACACACAACCTCGCGAGAGGATAGGGCGTATGGCAGAGGGATTGAAAGGGTAGACGCGAGGGGAACTCTGGCATTATGCAGAGTGAGTGATAGTAGAGAGGAAGGATTGTAACCTTCGCTCCTGGTCACTGGTAGACGGAGAGACACAGTCTCAGAGCATCGTGGTCTCATCTCGGGGGTGGCTAGTGGTAAATCCACTGGGAGTCGCTACGCCTACGGTTGGGTGGAAACGAGCACCCCTCTTAGTAGTTGCACCCACTTCTAAATTTATTTATGATAAGTGTTTTGCCTCTGGCATTTGGAGATATATGTATTCTAATAATTATGCTCATAAGCTGTGAAACTGTGAATGTTTTCATTATTAGAAGGTCTGTGTGGTATTTTAATCAATACTAGTAGTTGTATATGCTTATAACAGAAAAATCATGCATGGATTATGATTGATAAATGAATCTAGTTATGCATAAGTTGAACCAAGTCAGATCTCCAGCCCATTCTCAGAAATTTGTTTTCCCTTATCTGTATCCAGGAATGCCCCATAATAGACCTCTTCATGGAGATTCCCTCCTTAGAGAGGTTTACCAAGAACCTGGAAAAAGGGCATGATTGTGCAAGTCTTAACAACCCTGTGTGAAGAGGAATGACCCTCTTGAAATCCCGAAGTAGCATCGTAAGGATTAGTATTGATCAATGGATGTGATCCTGTTGAAAAATCTACGGTCATTCACGATCGTTAAATCGAAGGAATGAATGAGGGCGTAATTTGCCTTAACCCCTTTTTCCTCTATATTCGTGAATAGCGAAGAAATCCGAATCGTAGAACCCCAGACTCCATGAGAACATATGGACCGTTGGTTTGTCCATGTCCAAAGAGCAGTGGGAAAGGGCACGGCATCGGGACCGATCTGAACCATCTGATCTTAGCTAGGAAACCTAACAGTTGTTATATCTATATGGAGATAAATGAGGGTTAAGCCCTCGTGAATAGGGACAAAGAGGATCCGAGCTGTCCATCCGAGGAGGACAGGTGGCAGAGATCCAGGGATCTCGCTACCTCAGAGGTTCGCGAGGTAAGAGCCCAAAGTTTGGATGCTCCAAGTCACGAGTGGCGAAGCCACGAGAGGATCCAAGTCGTGCATCCGAGGAGGATAGGTGGCAGAGATCTAGGGATCTCGCTACCTCATAGGTTCGCGAGGTAAGAGCCCAAATTTTGGATGCTCCAAGTCGCAAGTGGCGAAGCCACGAGAGGATCTGAGCCGTCCATCCGAGGAGGACAAGTGGTAGAGATCTGGGGATCTCTCTACCTCGAAGGTTCGCGAGGTAAGAGCCCAAAGTTTGGATGCTCCAAGTCGCAAGTGGCAAAGCCACGAGAGGATCCGAGCCATCCATTCGAGGAGGATAGGTGGCAGATATCCAGGGATCTCACTACCTCGGAGGTTCGCGAGGTAAAAGCCCAAAGTTTGGATGTTCCAAGTCGCGAGTGGCGAAGCCGCGAGAGGATCAGGATCATCCAATCGAGGAGGATAGGTGGCAGAGATCCAGAGATCTCACTACCTTAGAGGTTTGCGAGGTAAGAGCCCAAAGTTTGGATGCTCCAAGTCGCGAGTGGCGAAGCCACGAGAGGATCTGAGCCGTCCATCCGAGGAGGACAGGTGGTAGAGATCCAGGGATCTCACTACCTCGGAGGTTAGCGAGGTAAAAGCCCAAAGTTTTGATGTTCCAAGTCGCGAGTGGTGAAGCCGCGAGAGGATCAGGACCGTCCAACCAAGGAGGATAGGTGGAAGAGATCTAGGGATCTCGCTACCTCGGAGATTAGCGAGGTAAGAGACCAAAGGTTGGGTGCTCCAAGTCATGAGTAGCGAAGTGCCAAGAGCCAAGCACGAGAGAACACATGGAAAAACTTCAAGGTGGGGCCCGCGTGATTGACAGGTGGACACGGATCACCTAGAGAAGGGAGTCAATGCTCCGTTGACTCCTTGTGTCTTGGGGATTCACGGGAGAAGGGCATGAAAGATCAACACTTGGACTTACGAAGTCACGAGTAGCGAGAATGCGAGAGGGAAAATTAAATATCACCTCTCGAGGGTTCGTGAAGGGAAGGTGCCAAGATTCGACGCTACAACTCGCAAAGGGGTGAGTTGTGAGCAGTGCAAAGGGAAGGTCAACCTTCGTTGACTTTCAAGTCTTGGAGGATCGCATAAGGGAGGAGAGAGAGTTCAAACATTGACCTCATTAAGTAGTGAATAGCGAGAGGAGCTAGAGTTTAGCCTAGCCGGCGGTCATGCGTAGAGGACGCTGACAGAAGGAAACTGTGCCCAATTCATGATCTCAGGTATCGGTGATTTGTGAAGAAAATTCGAGGGTCTTTGACTGATGACTCGTGAGGTCGCGAGTTGTGAAAGGTTCCTGGTTTGTTTGACCTGTGGTCCTAACCCACGATCACAGGGAGGTGAACAGGGAAGAACTAGCCTGCACTAGACCCCTGTAGGACTTTGGGGGTTCTGTTCCTTGAGGAAGAACAAAAAATTTTATTATTTAGGTAGTGGGTATGTTACAAAGTGGTATCAGAGCATGGTTACAACACTCGGCCTGATTGGGCTCATGCACGAGTCGTGCATAAACCTCGTTCAAAACACTCCTATGAAGAGTAATCCCCTAACCTAACTCTCTTGTCCAGGATTAAGACTGGGAAAATGAGAATCTGACTGTGTATGCAAGTGAAAGAAGTTATGAATTTATGCACCATTTATAAAAATGAATTTAAACTCTTGACTAACAGCCAGCGTTTGTCTTTTCACTCAAGCGGATGATCAACCACGGGAATCTACAAATGCGGAGTATGGTGACTCACCAAGAGGTGGGAGAAGGCTCCCATAATAGAGATGAAGAGTCTGATGAAAGAAGAGCAATAGGAACCCCTCCAGGCCTAGCTGAGACTGTGAGGAGTCTCATAGTCGAATTGCAACGCTGCAAGGCCGATAATGAAAGGATGATGAAAGAACAAGAAAAGCAAACCGAAATTAATGCAGTTCTACTGCAGAGCTTATCCAACCTACAGCGACAAATGCAGCATGAACCTGAGATGCAGAATCATGGTCGTGTCAGTGGCCACATTGAGAGAAGCACATCCAAAAAGGTCCATTCCAGAGGTAAAGGATCAATACCAGACGATTCCACTGAGAAGGAAGCTGGTGATTCAGAAGGCTCTTCCAGGAGCAGGACCAGTTCCTATTCTCAAAAGAAATAGAAGAAGCAAAAGACTTCCAAGAGTCATAAATTTGAAGAATTCAAGAAGGCCAAACCTCCCTCCTTCGACGGTGAGATAAAGAAGGGAGAGGAAGCCAAGGCCTGGCTACTTGGGCTGAAGAAATACTTCAGAGTCCATGATTTTTTAGAGAACTTGAAGGCCTGAGTGGCCACTTTCAATCTGAACGAAAAATCTTCCATCTGGTGGGAAGACCTTAAGAATATGAAAGGGGTCTGCAAGGAGGACCTGTCTTAGAAATAGTTTGAGAAGTACTTCCGGAAGAAGTACTTGTCAGAAAGGTATTTCAACGAGAAGGCTAAAGAGTTTTATGAACTCAAACTGGGACAACTTACTATGGAGGAGTATGTCAACAAATTCCTTGACTTATTGAGATATGTACCCTACATCAAAGAAGAAAAGGCAAAGGCACAATGCTTCATCAGTGGGCTACCCAAATAATATCGGAATCGAATCGAATTCGACGAGCCAAAGACCTTAGAAGACACTATTCGAAAAGAAACATATTTTCATGAACAATATGGACATCGGGTAGAGTCTCGTGGAGACTGGAAACAGAAGAGTGGTTCGAGATTCCAGAAAAAGGGGAGCAAATCCTCAGGATTTAAAAACTATAAGAAGAACCCTAGAATAAACCTTCCAACTCGGAGTGTACTCCAGCAGAAATTTCCCGCGGTGGATGGAAATAAAACTTCTGGACCTATACCAGTAAAGACTGATAACCCAAAGAGGAAACCTTTGGAATGCTGGGATTGCGGAGGAGAGCATCTCCGGAGAGACTGTCCACACCAACAATAGAACAGTCAAAAAATTTATAACATGTAGGAAGCTACCACGGTCAATGATGTGGCAAGGAGTGTGCCACAGATATATGCAGCCTTGGATAATAACCAAGCTGACCACCAAGCTTCAGTGGTAGAAATAGAAGGTATGATTTTCAACCATCTGGTGTCTGTTTTAATTGACCCTGGTTCAAATTTGAGTTACATATCCCCTAGAGCTGTTGATAAGTGTAAACTACTACCACAGAAGAAAACTAAACCATGGTTGGTATAGTTAGCCACTGGCACCAAAAGAAAGGTAGTAGATATTATACCAGCCTGCCAGTTAATGTTGGGTGAATTTCCCACCCAAGCAACCCTTAACGTATTACCCCTGGGATCATACGATCTGTTGATTGGTATGGACTGGATGGCCGCTCACAAAGCCAAATTGGACTGTTACCATAAAACCATAGAATGTGTGAGCAAAGAAGGAAAAAGGATAACCCTCCAAGGGATCCGAAAACCGGTCTCGGTGAGACAAATCTCAGCCCTGCAAATGAGAAAGTATTGTCGAAAGGGATGTCCCCTATATGCAATACAGGTAATGAAAATAATTGAAGGAGCTAAACCAAGCCCCGACGATCACCCTATCCTGAGAGAGTATAGAGATGTATTTACGAAAGAGGTATCGGGTCTACCTACGAGAAGAGACATTGACTTCTCAATAGAACTCGCACCAGGAGCGGTGCCCGTGTCTAGAACACCATACCGGATGAGCACGCCTGAGTTAGTTGAACTCAAATTGCAATTGAAAGAAATGATGGATAGGGGTTATATTTGACCCAACGTGTCCCCATGGGGAGCACCAATCCTGTTTGTGAAAAAGAAGGATGGCACCCTTAGATTGTGCATAGATTAACAACAACTGAATAAAGTAACTGTAAAGAACAAATACCCCTTACCCAGAATCGATGATCTATTCGATCAGTTGGGAGGTGCGTATATTTTCTCAAAGATTGAATTGAGATCAGGATACCATCAAGTCCAAATTAAGGGTGAAGACATCCATAAAACCGCTTTCCGGACATGGTATGGTCACTATGAGTTTGTGGTAGTGCCATTTGGGTTAACCAATGCCCCTGCCACTTTCATGTGCTTAATGAACAATGTGCTCAGTAAATTTTTAGATAAATTTGTACTAGTTTTCATTGATGACATATTAATCTACTCTAAGGATAGAGAAGAACATGAAGATCATCTTAGACTTGTGCTGTAAGTGCTAAGAGAGCATCAACTCTATGCTAAATTCAGTAAATGTGACTTATTCCAGAAGAAAATACACTACTTGGGACACGTTCTGTCCGAGGGAGGGGTAGCAGTAGATCCTAACAAGATCAGGTCTATCATGGAATGGCCTACCCCAAAGGATGTCTCAGACATCAGATCCTTTATGGGATTGGCGGGATACTATAGAAGATTTATA
>JZKD02S0990039.1:1637750-1658898 GCA_000966675.3 Picea glauca | reverse complement strand
AGATTGGTTGTCCAATCACTGCCCTCCAGAAGAAGGGAACAAAATTTCTGTGGACACAGCAATGTGAAGAAAGATTTCAAACCTTGAAACATCTACTAACCCATGCACCTATGTTAAAAATCGCTGACCTAGAAGCTGACTTCCTTGTGTGCACGGATGCCTGCAAAGAAGGGCTCAGAGGAGTTTTTATGCAGGAAGGAAAGGTGATCTGCTATGAATCTCGAAAATTGAATGAACATGAGGTCAACTATGTGACTCATGATCTAGAACTAGCTGCCATAGTGCATGCCTTGAAAATGTGGAGGCATTACCTCTTGCGAAGAAAATTTGTGCTTATGACAGATCACTATGGATTACGGTATTTGTTTGATCAACCCAAGCTCAATGCTAGACAAGCTAGATGGATGGCCCTCCTTAGTGAATTTGAATTTGAAATCAAACACATTAAAGGGAAGGAGAATAGGGTGGCCGATGCCCTTAGCAGAAGCATGAGAACAATTCACCTGGCAGCGATGAGTACATGTGAGACAGATGTCAAGGACAGAATAAAAAAGGCACAAGAAACCGATCCCTTCATTCGAAATGTGACCCTGTACCTACAACAAGAACCCACTGGAGTAAAATACGAAGACTATTAGATGACCAAGGGAGGTCTTCTCACCTACAGAGATAAACTGTACATTCCCAACTGTGACAACTTTAAGAGGTTCATCATGGATGAACTACATAAAAGACCCTACACTGGTCACCCAGGATACCAGAAAATGATTACTGCCACACGGAAACAATTTTATTGGCCGGGATTGAAGAAGGATGTAGCCAAATATTTGGCCCAATGCATAGAATGCCAACAGGTTAAAGAAGAACATTGACACCCAGCAGGACTATTACACCCTTTACCCATCCCAGAATGGAAATGGGAAACCATCTCCATGGATCTTATCACTGGATTACCAACTTCAACCAAACAAAATGATGCCATTATGGTAGTGGTGGATAAAATGAGCAAGTCTTCTCATTTCATCCCTGTCAAATCGACCTGCAAGGCGATAGATATCACACAGGTATTCATGAAAGAGGTGTTCTGACTGCACGACATGCTGAGAGAGATAATATCTGACAGAGACACAAAATTCACTTCCAAATTCTGGAAATCACTGATGGTGGGTTTAGAAACCAAATTGTTGTTTAGTACCGCCTATCACCCTCAAACCTATGGACAGACAGAGAGAGTAAATCAAATATTAGAAGATATGTTAAGGATGCATGTGATGCATCAACCTAGGAAATGGAAAGACTACCTGCCATTGGTAGAATTTGCCTACAACAATGGCTACCAAGCATCCTTAAAGATGAGTCCCTTCGAGGTCCTCTATGGTAGACAATGTAATACGCCAGTCAGCTGGAGTAATCTTGTAAATAGGATTTCTATTGGACCTGATATGTTGAAAGAAATGGAACAACAAGTGACTCAGATAAAAAAAAATATGAAGGCCGATCAGAGCCGGCATAAAAGTTATGCTGATCAAAAGAGAACTCCAAGAGAGTTCAAAATGGGAGACCATGTATATCTCAGAATCAAGCCTAGAAGGAGTTCTCTGAAAATGGGGGCTTGTGCCAAATTGGCACCCCGGTATTGTGGACCCTTTGAGGTCCTAGACAGAGTGGGACCTATAGCCTATCGGCTAGCACTTCCTCCCACATTAAAAGCACATAATGTTTTCCATGTTTCATTATTGAAGAAATATGTACATGATGCTAATCATATAATTGACTGGTCTGTGATCCAGGTGGAACCAGAGGGAGAATTTCTACCAGAACCCCAATGCATATTGGATAGAAAGGAAACCCGGCTCCGGAATAGAACCATTGCACAGGTCAAGGTGCAGTGGAAACATTTTGGCCTAGATGAGGCTACATGGGAGATGGAAGATGCCATGAAACAGGCATATCCGATTTTGTTTACTTCTGTACATGCAATTCATGTTAGTAGATAAGAACATCGAGGACGATGTTCCTTTTTAAGGGGGAGGGAATTGTAACACCCTGTTTCCCCCATCTTGTAAGTATAACTGGACTAGCCAAGAACTATGGTAAACTCATAAATGAGAATATGTGATGTAAATGGACCTTGAGAAGAGGTCAATGAATGTGAATAACATTCTAAATTTATTGCAGGACTGTTGATGAGGGGATGTGCAGAAAAAGAGACCACGATGGCGGTGGAGAGCACCTAAAAAGGTAGCGTTAACTTCCACAGAGAATTAAATACTGTATTTGGACTCCACTGGCCCGAAGAACCAAAAGTGGCTCACTGGCCCTGAAATTCAATGCCTCGCAGGCTGGTAGGCGGATGGCTTGATGAGGGATGGGATGGTGAACTACCCATCCGTAGAGCCGTCAGGCCTGATCGGTGCGAGGTTAATCGTGCCACACGCAACCTCGCGAGAGGATAGGGTGTATGGCAGAGGGATTGAAAGGGAAAATGAGAGGGGAAATCTGGCATTACGCAGAGTGAGTGATAGCAGAGAGGAAGGATTGCAACCTTCGCTCCTGGTCACTGGTAGATGGAGAGACGCAGTATCAGAGCATCGTGGTCTCAGCTCGGGGGTGACTAATGGTAAATCCGCTGGGAGTCGCTACGCCTATGGTTGGGTGGAAATGAGCACCCCTCTCAGTAGTTGCACCCACTTCTGAAGTTATTTCTGATAAGTGTTTTTCCTTTGGCATATGGACATATATGTATTCTGATAATTATGCTCATAAGTTGTGAAACTGTGAATGTTTTCATTATAAGAAGGTCTGTGTGGTATTTTAATCAATACTAGTAGTTGTATATGCTTATAACAGAAAAATCACGCATGGCTTATGATTGATAAATGAATCTAGTTATGCATAAGTTGAACCAAGTCATATCTCCAGCCTGTTCTGGGGAATTTTTTTTCCCTTATCTGTATCCAAGATTGCCCCGGAATAGACCTCTTCACGGGGATTCCCTCCTTAGAGAGGCTTACCAAGAACCTGGAAAAAGGGCGTGATTGTGCAAGTCTTAACAACCCTGTGCGAAGAGGAATGACCCTCTTGAAATCCTGAATTAGCAGCGTAAGGATAAGTATTGATACATGGATGTGATCTTGTCGGGAAATTTGCGGTCATTCACGACCATTAAATCGAAGGAATGAATGAGGGCGTAATTTTCCTTTACCCCTTTTTCCTCTATCTTTGTGAATAATGAGGAAATCTGAATCATAGAACCCCAAACTCCATGAGAACATCTGGACCGTTGGTTTGTCCACATCCAAAGAGTAGTGGGAAAGGGCACGGCATCGGGACCGATCTAAACCATCATATCTTAGCTAGGAAACCCGACAGTCGTTAGATCTATATGGATATAAATGAGGGTTAAGCCCTCGTGAATAGGGACAAAGAGGATTCGAGCCATCCATCCGAGGAGGACAGGTGGTAGAGATCCAGGGATCTCACTACCTTGGAGGTTCACTAGGTAAGAGCCAAAGTTTGGATGCTCCAAGTCACGAGTGGCGAAGCCACGAGAGGATCCGAGTCGTCCATCTGAGGAGGACAGGTGGCAGAGATCCAGGGATCTCGCTACCTCGGAGGTTCGCGAGGTAAGAGCCCAAAGTTTGGATGCTCCAAGTCGCGAGTGGCGAAGCCACGAGAGGATCCGAGCCATCCATACGAGGAGGACAGGTGGTAGAGATCTAGGGATCTCGCTACCTCGGAGGTTCGCGAGGTAAGAGCCCAAAGTTTGGATGCTCCAAGTCGCGAGTGGAGAAGCCACGAGAGGATCTGAGCCATCCATCCGAGGAGGACAAGTGGCAAAGATCCAGGGATCTCGCTACCTCGAAGGTTCGCGAGGTAAAAGCCCAAATTTTGGATGTTCCAAGTCGTGAGTGGCAAAGCCGCGAGAGGATCAAGACCGTCCAACCGAGGAGGACAAGTGGTAGAGATCCGAGGATCTCACTACCTCGGAGGTTCACGAGGTAAGAGCCCAAAGTTTGGATTCTCCAAGTCGCGAGTGGAAAATTCACGAGAGGATCTGAGCCGTCCATCCGAGGAGGACAGGTGGCAGAGATCTAGGGATCTCGCTACCTCGGAGGTTCGCGAGTTAAAAGCCCAAAGTTTAGATGTTCCAAGTCACGAGTGGCAAAGTCATGAGAGGATCAGGACCGTCCAACCGAGGAGGACAGGTGGTAGAGATCTAGGGATATCGCTACCTCGGAGATTCGCGAGGTAAGATCCCAAAGGTTTGGTGCTCCAAGTCGCGAGTAGCAAAGTGCTGAGAGCCGAGCACGAGAGAACACATGGAAAAACTTCAAGATGGGGCCCGCGTGATTGACGGGTGGACACGCATCGCCTAGAGAAGGGAGTCAATGCTCTATTGACTCCTCGTGTCTCGGGGATTCATGGGAGAAGGGCATGAAAGCTCAACACTTGGACTTACGAAGTCACGAGTAGTGAGAACGCGAGAGGGAAAATTAAATATTGCCTCTCGAGGGTTCGTGAAGGGAAGGTGCCAAGATTCAACGCTACAACTCGTGAAGGGGCGAGTTGTGAGTAGTGCAAAGGGAAGGTCAACCTTTGTTGAATTTCAAGTCTCGAAGGATCGCATAAGGGAGGAGCGAGAGGTCAACCATTGACCTCATTAAGCGGCGAATAGCGAGAGGAGCTAGAGTTTAGCCTAGACGGCGATCATGCATAGAGGACGCTGATAGAAGGAAACTGTGCCCAATTCGTGATCTTGGGTATCGGTGATTTGTGAAGAAAATTTGAGGGTCTTTGACTCACGACTCACGAGGTCGCGAGTTGTGAAAGGCGTCTGGTTTGTTTGACCTGTGGTCCTAACCCACGATCATAGGGAGGTGAACAGGGAAGAACTAGGCTGCACTAGACCCCTGTAGGACTTCGGGGGTTCTGTTCCTTGAGGAAGAACAAAATTTTTTATTATTTAGGTAGTGGGTATGTTATAGGAGCTTTACACTACTCATGATTTAAAGTTGGCAGCCGTAATGCTAGCTATGAAACTTTGGAGTCACTATCTAGTGGGGCAAAACTTTAAGCTCAAAATGGACCATCAAAGTTTAAAACATCTCTTCACTCAAATGGATCTTAATGCTAGGCAGAGGCGATGGAGTGAGTTTATGAGTGAGTATGATTTTGGTATTTCATATATCGAGGGAAAAGAAAATGTGGTCGCGGATGCCTTGAGTAGGAGACCACATGTATTCTCCTTGGTACCCTTAAAAGTCAATTTGCGGGAACGTGTGTTGTCGCAACTCCTTGGAGATAGTTGGTATCTAAAGGTTACTTCAAACTTTGAGAGTGGGAGGCAGTTAGATCCAAAGTATGATGGATATACCCTAGAAGCAGATGGACTATTAAGACATCGAGGAAGGATGTACGTCCCCGAAGGTGGGGATATTCGAAGCATCATACCGAAAGAAGCCCATATAGCACTTTATTGTGCGCATCCGGGTGTGAAGAAAATGTATGCAGGCATGAGGAATATTTTCTTCTGGGTAGGCATGAAGCGCGATGTAGTCCATCTCATCGCCAAGTGCCTAGAGTGTCAACAAGTGAAATTTTACCACCATCACCCGACAGGTCTCCTACAACCACATGATTTTCCTATGTCCAATTGGGAAGTCATTTCTATGGATTTTGTTGTGGGGTCGTCGCTCACATCTCATAAAAACAATGCCATCCTTGTGATAGTTGATAAGTTGACCAAGAGTGCTCATTTTATTTTGGTTAGAGACACTTATGATGTCACTAATGTGGCACGCGTGTTTGTAAGTGAGGCCATCTGTTTGCATGGAATACCTAAGAAGATCATTTCAGATAGGGACTCCAGATTCACTTCTAGGTTTTGGACAAGTTTGTAGTCATTGTTGGGGACTCAGTTGAACTTAAGCACATCTTATCATCCTGAAATGGATGGGAAAACTGAGAGAGTAAATCAGGTTATGGAATACATGATTAGGATGTATGTTTTGGATAATCAAACCCATTGGGAGAAGTACCTACCTTTGTTATAGTTCGCCTACAATAACAATTTTCATAGCTCCATTGGAATGCCACCCTATGAAGCTCTGTATGGAAGGCCATGTAGGACACCATTCAGTTGGGAAAGGTTAGAATACTAAGTGACAGTTGGTCCAGAATTGATTCAGGAGATGGAGGAACAGGTGATTCAAATTAGGCAGCGACTAAAGGAAGCACATGATAGAAATAAAAGTTATGCTGATGCACATAGGAATGACGAAAGTTATAAAGTGGGAGATCAAGTTTTCATTCATATCAGTCCTAATAAGAGTACCATTCAATTCAGGAAGGGGACAAAGTTGTCCCCTCAATTTTTAGGACCCTTCAAAATCCAAGAGAAAATTGGACCCGTTGCCTATCGCCTCGTCCTGCCACCCCACTTACATAAAACTCATAATGTTTTTCATGTATCTATTCTATGTCATTATATTTGTTGTTGGGTAAATCTCCCCTATGAACTAGCACTAAGGGTTTTATTCATGCATGCATAAATGACCTAAAGATTATTACTTCTTACCATCATCCCAGGCCTAAACCCCCATTACTCATATATGAATACAAAGTTCAAGAGATCAAGTTATCGTACCTTATTTTCATGTTTGGTGTCGATCCCTTTTCACATGCGGTTGTTATTTGACTGCAACTCTCCTCCCAAGGCTGACCTGCATTCACAAAAGACAAACAAAAAACTACACATGCATTTGATCTATGATTAATGGGTTAGATATTTAATCATTCATACAATCAATATTCAAATAAATGACAATCTCATATGGTGGGACGGGAAAAGAAATTCTTTTATTAACTTCACAGTGATACCTTACAATGATAAAGTCGACCAGTGCTCCTCGATCCTAGTCCTAGGCTCCTCTTTCCTTGTCTTCCAACTGCTTTTCTCTATATCTCTCTTTGCACAAGGATGGCTAAAGATTGGGACAAAGGGAATGCCAATTTGGGTATAGATTCTCTACTATGATTTTCCTCCTTTCAAATGGGACCCCTACCCCTCCTTTTATAGTCTAGAAGGAGCTAGGTATTTGGTTGAGTGACCGGCCATGCATGGCCAAAAGGTTTAGTTAACTTTCCCAAAGTTGTGTGTTCTGTTAGCAAATTTCCTTTTTTTGTGTTTTTGTAGGTACACGCGGGCTGTAGTGAGTCAGCCAGCATGTACACGTGTGCAGTAATGGAGTAGGGTGCATGGGCCTTTAAAAATGGAGTTTTTAAGAATATTTGTTCAGTGTTAACTTGGAAAAGAAGGGCTATGAGATGGCCTGATGCCAGGTAAGCATGTATTTTGAAAATTAGGCTTATAACATATGCCCCCTAATGTGTGAGATCAGAAGAGCATCTAATGGCCAAAATACATTACCAATCTTTACCAACGTATCGAACCAGTGAGCCCAGGAACCAAAATTCGGGAGGTGCCATCTACAAAATAACGATTGTCTCACCGAGGCAGGCATACCCATGCTCAGGATAAAATAAAATCATGGCTGCCAATCAAATACACTGTAGATCCATGTCATATAACTATATAAAGTGTAGCCACGAGTAATACACAGTGGATCTACATCTCGAAATCAAAAGATATACATGTATAGTATCCATCTTCCAGAAACTGATACAACCTGATAGCTAGAGATAACGATGTCAAAGCTTGAACAACAACTTAAAAAATATTCAAAACTCGGGTAGGAGTGTAATATGAGTGTACAAATTCACTACCCAGACGTCTTCAACGACTTGTCGGGCTTGGACTAGAGGATCTTTGAGGATAAGACTGAAGGCTTCATTAATTTCGAACAAAGACTTGATTGGACTTTCGAGATGGTCAGGCATGAGGGTAAGAGACAAACTATAGAGGGGCCGACTCAAGCTTGGTAAAACTTCCTTTGGAAAATAGCACGAAAAATGATGAGACTGAGGCAGCATGGCATTGACATAAGTGCGCGATGCAGGAGGCAATGAAAACTCTCCATATGTTTGAAAGAATAACCAAATGGAGGAGGACACAACTCATATGTAGTGAGAACAACTTCCTAAGGTCATATTAAATATTGGGGTTTGACAAACAATCAAAAGGATGTGCTTTATCCAAGGGTGACTCATTGTGCTGCCAATAAAAAAGAAAATACTTTTCCCCTCCTCTTTTTGGGGTATATTTGATTTTTTTGTATTTTTTAATTAATTATGAAAAACTTGGAAAATAATAAAGAATTCTACATTACAAAGGGGGAATGAGTGTTGAAAACATACGAGTTCTAGGCACAAGGACCAAACTGATGTTCATGCTCGAAAAAAATCCCTTCAGGGGTCAAGGTGTGAAGACACAAAGGAAAAGTGCTACAAGGCTGGCATTATAAGGCATGCTTTAGATGGGTCAGTTGAGAGAAACATGGAGCTGGAATTTAGGCCAAAAACGTAGGTATGCAAAAGTGGTTAACAAGACACAATGATAACTTCCTTCGATGTAAGTTTAATGAGCCCAGAGAAGGTAAGCTTGGTCGTTTTTCATGTTTAGAGAGTCTGAAAAAATGTAAAAGGACACTCCACTGTGGTACCTTTTCGAAGGTAGTCTAGTCGGTTCGAAAAAGGGGTAAATTAGCACCGAAAATACATCTATTCAAAACCATTTTAACGAGTGTGATAAAGACAAGATCACTCGGCAATTTTTTCATTTTTAAGGAGTCTGAAAAAATATTATCTATGGACTCCGTTAGGAATGTTCTTCTGGACCAGTTTAACGAGTGTGAAAGAATATGGTCACTCAACAATCTTTTCAATTTTAGGGAGTTTGAAAAGAGCTTAACTATGGACTACGTGGGGGTTCCTTTTTCATAAATTTAGTCCCTCAGGCCCGAAAAAGGGTTAAAATCATACCTGAGAATACTCTTCTAGGGAACTAGATCTCCTAGAGTATACCTTTGTTCTTATAGTTGACCATCCGGACCGAAAAAGGGGTAAACTACCATCGGATAGATGTGACTTCAAATTGCAGTTTAACAAGTGTGAAAGGCCACAAGATCGCTCGACAATCTTTTCATGTTTAGAGGGTCTGAAAAGAGCTTAAAAGAAGACCCATTATGTTTGTTGGGAGTCCTGAGGGTGAGGTCAAGAGTGACTATGAACCATGCAAATGAGGTTGAGATTCGTAATAAAAAAAAATTAATAGGGACTCCCGAGCCTATGGTCATTAGTGACAACATGGACACTAAAATGCAACCAGGATCTACCTAGGGCATCCATGTTAAGGTAGGCTCTATCACCAAATTACAACACTTCTAAAGCAACAATGATGGTTTTGTGTCACAACATGATGGGATCGATCCTATGGCAAAGCGAAAAAGACAACAAGATGCAAGAAGTGGAGGTGGAAACCTAACTAAAATGCAATGAGTTGGAAAAAATATTTTTGACCAAAGGACCGTCAAAATGACTCAAAACTCAAAAAAGGTTCCAAATACCCAAAGAATATTTTCTGTGATCATCCAAAGAAAACTCCTGGACCATGTTAAATGATTTTTAATTTAGAAAAAAGGACAAAAGGGTCCGGAAAATGACATAAAGAGGCCAAAAAGTCTATAAATAGAGGCTAGCAGCTCATTATCATCATTGTTAATTTAGAAATTGACTAAAAATCCAAAACTACCCCTTTGTGAAAAGATTTGATTCCAAGAGCCTCGTTGGATGAAACAACCATCCGCTTGGACCAAGTAAGTATAAACTCACATTCTAATTTTGTAATTTTGCATTTAGTTTCATTTATGGGTGGGGGGGGCGTCGACCCTTCAAAAGGTCGGCCCTAGGTCCACATGGGTTGTCTCATGACAGCACGCGTCTACACTCATTTTGTCGCAGGGCAAACCGCGTGTACACGTGACTGTCACCACAATAGCCCGTGTGGACCCTCTTTTTAATATAAAAAAGTTAAAAGGCAATATTTAACCCTCCTAAACTTGGTTTATTTGTAGGATGTATGTTCATTGGAGGGAAAGAGAACATGAAGATATTGAAGTGTTGGTTGATGCGGACCCTAACGCTCTTACTACTTTAATGCAATGTGGCGTATTAAAGTTTTACCATAGTCTGTTCATGCGAGCAAAACCTAGGCTATTGAATGCCTTAGTTGATTATTTGCATCCTGATGCTGAGGCCTTTATGCTAGAGGGGTCGTCGCTAGTGCCAACAACAGAGGACGTATACTTTTTAACTGGCCTCTCCAGAAGTGGGGAACTAGTCAATTTCCGTACCTTTCCTTTCGGCCCTCTCAACATATTCGAGTTGATTGGAATCCACTATGACACTTATACTGACAGAACGAGCTTGCAGGTAACGATCAGAAAGATATCTAACTTATCACTAAAAGTGATAGTGTTGCTCATCTGGGAGATTACTAGGTCTGCAGATTTGCATTAGGCTTCCCGTGCACAAATGAATTGTGCAATTCAGTGCTTAAATGCACAAATATTTGACTAGAGCACCACATTATTGGAGTGCATGGAAAGGCAGCTAACAGATTGTCGGTTATGGAATCAATGGAACTTTGGGTTCAGAACGATTCTTTACTCTTTCTTATTTTAAAGAGTACCCAGCTTCAGTCCTCGAGAGGTAGTAGGAGGGCACCTAGCCTCTAGCCCTGCGTTATGCATATGGGAGGTGTTGATGCCGTGACAGGGAAGAGGAAGGACCGTGGAGGCTTTTGATGACAACTTTTTTGATTGGTTGGTGTGACAGATCCCAGTCATAAAGGATTACCCCTATGTCGATATTGACTTTTCAAGAGATCCCAAGATACAAGTGCCTCTGGGAAAAGGGTGTGGCGAGATGGGTAAGCTTTTGTTTTGTTTGATTTTATGAGGTTTTTTATATATAGAATTTTTTTATTATTATATCAGAGTGTTTGACAAAAATGTGTCTGTTGTGTGCAGATGTGGGGCCAGTGCGACTAGCCAATTACCCGAGGAACATGCGACTTCCTCGGCCAGAGGCCGCACCCACCGGTACAGGAGGACTTCCAGCTGGTGAGGCTGAGAGAGTTTTGAGATGAGTAGCGCAATTTGACCTCACTTACTCGCACCATTTTGATGGTGGTGATTGAGGATCTATCGCGCTCTATGCAGCCTCACATAGTGGGGGTACCACAAACATGGGTCTGGGTTTTTTGGCATTTGGAAAATGTCGTTGATCATTACAACCAGACTCACAGAGCCCGTCCCTAGTTAGGTTGTTGTTTTTCATTCCGAGGGCACTACTTGTATACTTTTGAGGGTATAAGCCCCGTGAGTCGATATTGGTCATATTTTTGAGGCGCTTGCGCCCATTCGTGTACTCTGAGATTTTTTGATCTTATATATGGATTTTTATGTCTTTTTATGTTTTTATGGGATACATATTATTTACAAATGTGTTTACATGTGCATGTGTGCATTTTTCTTTATATGTGTGCAATATTCCAATATAATACATGATTAGCTAGGGCATCTGTAATTTGGTTCAATCTCCTAGGAACAAGGATATACGCAATGTAATCAAAGCTTCGTTCTAAGAGACGTACCCTAAGGAACTGTCGGTGTAGAGTAGGATCATAAATGCAGTAAGTTCCATTTAACTAAGACACAACCAGTTGAGCGTCTAAATATACCCGGAGGCAAGAAATACCATGCGACACAGCGTCACGTAGCAACTCTAAAACTACACTGTATTCGACAACATTTTTTGTGGTTTCACCTAAACAGATACCCCTTGATGATAACAGTTAGCCTTGAGATGTGTAAATTACCCAAGTTACGGAAGTGAGCCTCCGAGTGTGTCGGCTTGCGCCATCCGCAAACCCAACGAACACCTCTGATTCACTTGACATCTACCACAATGAAAAAGATGACATCAAACGACACGTCCATAAAATAAAAAAGGTAAACACTAAAAAGAAGAAAAAGTATAGGTACTATACATATGTTGCAAAAAGTTACCCAAGGTGACCTACCTATGAGTAATACTTCTTGAGGTAGAGCCCATTTTTAGGCTCCGCCAAAGCATTTCCCTCAAAGTTGAGTAGATGATAAGCGCCTTTTTTTAGAACCTCTTTTATGATGAAAGGTCTAAACCACATGGGTTTGAACTTGCCTGCCCCCAGGGAGTCCTTATGTTATAACCCTAAATTGCACTATCCCTGCTTACCTGGCATCAGGCCTACTCATGCCTCTTCCTAGCCAAATCCATGCTGAGAAATTCCTCGAAAAACCACTTAAAACAAGCAACCCGCGCCCTAACTTCTCATTGGGCGCGGGCATCCACTTGCTGTCCTTATACTGCACGCGGGCATCTGTAGGCTAACCCAAAACAACCCGCGGGTACCTAACAAAGAAAAAAATCAGGAAAGTTTCCGCCGGGACACGAGGCTTTTTGTCAGTTAACTGAAACCCCGATTTTCACATGCACACAAGAGAAGAATTAACCAACCTTTTTCCGGATGGCTGAAGTAGATCCTCTGTTGAGCTTCTTATCCCCTTTCTACTGCTGCTCCTTCCAAAAGCTTACCTGCAATCAAGACAAGAATATGCATGCATGCTACTGATCTGTTCTAGGGTTAGAGATAAAACACAAATCAAATAACATAGATGAGACTCATGTATGCGGGACGGGAAAAGTATCTTTTTTTTATTAGCTTCAATATGAACCAACTTACAATGATTTCTGAGGCCGGTCACCGTTCAACGATCCTGATCCTGGGCTCTTCCTCTTCTTCTTTGTCCTCCAACTGCTGCTTCTTGAGTTTCTCCTAAAGCTTGAGGCAAGGCTAAAGGGTTGGGACAAAGCTGGCTTGGCAATTTGGCAGAGTTTCTTTGCAATAATTTTTCCTCCTTTGATTAGTACCCCTACCCCTCCTTTTATAGGCTGGAAGGAGCTAGGGTTCTTGGCGAACTCTCGGCCATGCATGGCTCGGCGTTCCAGTTAACTGACAAAAATCCTCATGTCCTGGCGGAAACTTTCCTGATTTTTTGCTTTGTTAGGTACCTGCGGGCTATTTTGGGTTAGCCTGCGGATGCCCGCATGCAGTATAAGGACAGCAAGCGGATGCCCACGCCCAATGAGCAGTTAGGGCGCGGGTTGCTTGTTTTAAGTGGTTTTTCGAGGAGGATTTTTGTCAGTTAACTGGAATGTCGAGCCATGCATGGCCGAGAGTTCACCAAGAACCCTAGCTCCTTCCAGCCTATAAAAGGAGGGGTAGGGGTACTAATCAAAGGAGGAAAAATTATTGCAAAGAAACTCTGCCAAATTGCCAAGCCAACTTTGTCCCAACCCTTTAGCCTTGCCTCAAGCTTTAGGAGAAACTCAAGAAGCAGCAGTTGGAGGACAAAGAAGAAGAGGAAGAGCCCAGGATCAGGATCGTGGAATGGTGACCAGCCTCAGAAATCATTGTAAGTTGGTTCATATTGAAGCTAATAAAAAAAATATACTTTTCCCGTCCCGCATACATGAGTCTCATCTATGTTATTTGATTTGTGTTTTATCTCTAACCCTAGAACAGATCAGTAGCATGCATGCATAGTCTTGTCTTGATTGCAGGTAAGCTTTTGGAAGGAGCAGCAGCAGCAAGGGGATAAGAAGTTCAACAGAGGATCTACTTCAGCCATCTGGAAAAAGGTTGGTTAATTCTTCTCTTGTGTGCATGTGAAAATCGGGGTTTTTGGCGAACTCTCGGCCATGCATGGCTCGGCGTTCCAGTTAACTGACAAAAAGCCTCGTGTCCCGGCGGAAACTTTCCTGATTTTTTGCTTTGTTAGGTACCCGCGGGCTGTTTTGGGTTAGCCTGTGGATGCTCGCGTGCAGTATAAGGACAAAAAGCGGATGCCCGTGCCCAATGAGCAGTTAGGGCGCGGGTTGCTTGTTTTAAGTGGTTTTTCAAGGAATTTCTCAGCATGGCTTTGGCTAGGAAGAGGCATGAGTAGGCCTGATGCCAGATAAGTAGGGATAGTGCAATTTAGGGTTATAACACCTTATCTTGGTCATAGACCAAGACAAGGTCGCCTTCAAAGAAAATACTAGGACAAACAGAATGATCATATTGACACTTGACTTTTTGATTGTGAGCTTCGTTGGCTAAGGCCGCATCACGACGTTTCTCATTGAGTTGTTCGAGGTATAACAAACGTTCTTCAAGTGGTGAAGTGTCTGGAAATAACTGTATTGCCAATTTTAGAGATGGGATTTGACACTCTATAGGAAAGACTGCTTCCAATCCATAAACGAGTTGAAAAGGTGAGAAATCGGTTGCAGTCTTGATGGATGTTTGGTAGGCCCACAAGGCCGAGTATAACATCAAATACCAATTTGTCTTGGCCGAATTGATCATTCACTGTAACATGGTCTTGAGAGATTTATTGACAACTTCCACCTAACCATTCACTTGGGGGTAGTAAGGTGATGAGTGTTCTTGTCTCAACCCAAGTTTTGATGTTAACTCAGTCATCATTGTGTTCTAAAAGCGAATACCATGGTTAGTGACAAAGTCTCTTGGGACGCTGAATTGTGCTATAATCTGGTTAAATAAAAAGAGGGCGGTTGTTTCGCCATCATCCTTGAACGTTGGCATAGCTTCGACCCACTTGGTGAAGTAGTCTACTGCTATGATGATATAATGACACCCCCTTGCTGAAGGAGGGTTGCATGTAGTGTAATCAATTCCCCACTTGGTGAAGGGCCCAACGGTGATGATGGGAAACATGGGAGTGGGGTGTGCCTTCATCTTCCATGAGAATATTTGACATGGGTGGCACTTCTTAACTGAGTGAATACAATCCTTGATCAATGTCAGCCAGAAGTAACCATCTCGTAGAATATTTTGGGTTGTTTCCAACCTAGAAAAATGACCGCCACATGCTCCAGTGTGGTAATCGTTAAGCACAATTCTGGCTTCTTCATGAGTGAGGCAGCGATGAAGGATGCAATCTACATCTCTATGATACAAAGTATCTTTGAGTATGAGATAGTTCTTAGCATGATGGCGTATGCGGTGATGCTCATCTTGAGAAGCAGAGGTGGGGCACTTCAAAGTCTGGATATAGATGAGTATATCTCCATACCAAGGGTCGGAAGATGAGATCAAAAACATGTCTCCTTGGATAGGCGATTCCTCAAGCATAATATTACCTGACTCAACCAGAAGTTCCGAGATGAGTTCTGCAAAGACCAGTGACTTTTTGGATTTTACCGAAACAAAATCTAAGTCAAATTCCTGGAGGACAACTATCCATCTACTGATTTTTCCTCCTATTACTCGTCATGTCAATACGTATTGAAATCGGTTCACAACAAAAATGAAGGTAGTCTTGAAAAACATGATATAATGACAGAACCATTGGACAGCATGAACTGTTGCCAACACAAGTTTTTCAATGTGGGCATAATTGAGTTCTAGTCCCACCAGGCCTCAGCTCAGGTAATAAATCACATATTCTGAGAGCATATCGTCTTACTGAACTAAGACCATACTGATGGACGACTCTGCCGTAGCCAATTACAATAAGAAATATTTATTATAATTGGGTGGCCGAAGTAGAGGGGCAGTCGTGAGGGAACGTTTCAATGCATTGAAAGAGAGCTGAGCGGCTTCGTGCCAATGAAAAGGAATGTCTTTCTTTAGTAAACGCATAAAACCTTTTGTTCCCTCGTCATAATTTGAGATGAAGCGTCGTAAAAATTTCTCTTTACCTTGTAAACTTTGAAGCTAAAGGATTGTACATGGGGGAGGCAACTGAACTATTGCCTGATCCTTGAGAGGATCGACCATAATTCTTGTGGTCAAAATGATGAAACCAAGAAGACGACCTGACGTTATGCAAAAGATGCATTTGTTAGGATTCAACCGAATCCAGAAGTAGCGACATCGCTCAAATATAAGTCGGAGGTGTGTGGGATGATTAGTTCTCTTACGAGATCGTGATGCTAAATCATCTAAGTAGGCCTGGACGATATGTTTGAGGTCGTGGAAAGAAAAAGACATGGCCCGTTGAAAAGCGGCTCTAGCATTTTTCAGGCCAAAAGGCATCTTACGATAAGCGAATGTACCCCATGGACATATGAAAGTTGTTTTGTGTTGGTCCTCGGGTTTGATCTGTATCTGATTGTATCCCGAAAAGCCGTCCATGAAAGAAAAATCCTCCCAACCTACGCATTCATAAAAAAATTGGTTGATAAATGGTGTGGGAAAATTATCTTTGGGACAGGCCTAGCTCAGATCATGAAAGTTTGTACATACGTGAATCGTACCCTATTTTTTATCAACCGGCACAGGATTTGACACCCATTGGGTCAAATGGACGGGGTAGATAAAAACTGCTTTGAGCAGTTTTTCTACTTCAACCTTAATAGTTGCTGCTTTCTTAGGATTAATTGGGTGAAGCTTCTGCCAAACCATCTTAGAGTCAGGTTAAGTTATGATTTCATGTTCGACAATTTTTGTATCGATGCCTAGCATTTCCTCCTAAGACCAAGAAAAAACGTCACGTAATTCCTTAAATAAATCTGTGTAGGTTTGAATCTCTTCAGGGGAGAAATCAACTCCAATTAAAACATTCTCTACGACGCCAGGGGTTCTGGAGATATTGATAGGTATCGTTTTAGAAATGGTTTCCATATTACCTTCAACATAAACAATGTGGGTAGCCAAGGGGTTGATAGGAAAAAACCTATCTCCAGTCATAGTCAAAGTGAATTCCCCTGCTTCTATTCTACTTAACTCTAGGAGGAAGTAAGATCTATGATGAAGATCGTCCCAGGGTTTGTCTGGACTAGTTATTGCTTCAATGATTGCTTCATCAGAGGGCAAGACTAAGTCTAAAGAGTCTGTATCAGCGAGTGAACCTTGAGCCCAAATAGGCTCTGAAGTCGGATCTAACTCTTCTGCAGGAGTTGGATCGGGATCGGTAGAAGCTTGTTGGGCTAAAGAGTACGCTACTTCTTCCACAGACAATGACATGGACATGCCATGGTGCTTTGTCCCTTCCATTGTGGCCAATGGGGAAGGAATAATCCACCGATCGTTGAAGTAATTCGTGCAAAACGACGAAACCTGGAAAATCTCAACCTTGTGGTGGTCTGATATGAACTTTACATCACCCTGAGGAGGTGGATAATCGAATGTACCCATTAAAGGTGGGCACAAACAAAATCCTATGTTGACTATGTCGGGTTGAGGATTATCAATCATTGGGACTGCGGATTCCCCCAATGAAGGGTCAGAATGAGAGAAAGACAATTGATCAATGGTCACGATTCGACCTTTGTGTGGAAACAATAAGACCCGGAAAACTATCATGACCACTGCATGCATGGCATAAGTCCAACTCCTTCCTAACAAAAGATTGTAGTCGAGCGATGCATCAACTACCTCGACTTCGACACACACGATTTTCCCCCCTAGGTACACTAGGAAAGAAGGGATGATGCCATGTGGCTGGAAAGAATGATCATCGAAAGCAGTGAGAAGAGTAGGTGATGGGGACAAAGAGGGCTGGCCTATGGCCTTCCAACATGCCAAAGACATTACGCATGTCAAGGCACCCTCATCAACCACCGTATGGAAAATGTTCTGAGTAAAATTTTTCATGGTGTAAGCCACTACTATCTAGAATTCTATGTGGTAAAGAAGACGAGTTTTTAAGTCAGTCGTATCAAGCATGATTGTACCCAAGTTACAAGTCTCAACAAATCCTAAAGTGGCTAACAGAGCCTTTCTCTGGGAAGGGAAGCTCTGGAGGACTTCCAAAGCCAACATCTCACAAGGGGTTTGAGACAAATCCTCCACCAGAGAGTAGTTCTGGGTGGTCCTTGCGTTTGGGTTATGAGAAGCTTTTTTAAACGCACCTTTTGAGATGTGCATCATGGTTTCTCCCAACACCTTCTCAATCTGAAGAGGAAGAGATGGGATTTCATCTTCTTTACTTTTTTCAGAGCTACTTGGCTTACTGTAGTCATGTGATCTAGTCGTTATAAAGGCATCACCTTTCACCATATACACATTCGCGAAAGTTGGATTATTCACAGGTGGAGGGGGTCCTTGGCTGCTCCCTTCTGTGCTTGTAGACGCTTGGGTTAAATTTTTCCCATGTTGAAATGGGTTTGTTAACACATCAGGCTACTACTGTGACAATAAATTTTGGGCCTCTGCAAGTCGAGGGCACTGATGAGTCAAGTGATCTTCTGCGCAAAGATTACACAGATACTTTACTTTTCTTTTCTCAGTGTTTCCCTTGCCAACATTATTAGTGGGTTTCTTATCCCTCTTACCCTTCTTACGTTGTTTTTTCTTTCCATCAGGCTACTGGGTGGCCTTTGGATTTGTTGATTGCACACTGTGTACATCCAATGTTTGCATAGGGGGGGTATATGGAGCAGTAGTTTGGCTGGCCATTGTGTGCTATATAGACGGTTGTTGTAATTGTTTTGTCAATTTCTCAGCAGGATTTTCTTGTGTTGAACGAAAAATACCATCGGCATGTGGTCCGACCCTCTGTCTAGTTTTATCAAGTATGGAGCGTGGCACATCCGGCAAGATTTTGTAGAGTAGACCATACTGAGAATAAATGAGATCAAGCTGTTGATCTCTCATGATAGCATATTCCTTGGAGAACACTCCCAACATTTCAACATTTTTGGATAACTGGGGGACCAAATACTTAAGGAACCACTCAAGAAGGAATGTTGGTGAGATTGGCACCTTAATTAAACTCTTCTGGTGTCTCCATTCTCGGATGTGATCCCTAGTATGGTCGCCAATTCTATTGTTGGGTAAATCTCCCCTACAGACTAGAACTAAGGGTTTTTATCATGCATGCAGAAATGACCTAAAGATTATTACTTCTTACCATCATCCCAGGCCTAAAACCCCATTACTCATATATGAATAAAAAGTTCAAGAGATCAAGTTATCGTACCTTATTTTCATGTTTGGTGTCAATCCCTTTTCTCATGCGATTGTTCTTTGACTGCAACTCTCCTCCCAAGGCTAACCTACATTCACAAAAGACAAACAAAAAACTACACATGCATTTGATCTATGATTAATGGGTTAGAGATTTAATCATTCATACAATCAATATTCAAATAAATGACAATCTCATATGGTGGGATGGGAAAAGAAATTCTTTTATTAACTTCACAATGATAAATCTGACCACTGCTCCTCGATCCTAGTCCTGGGCTCCTCTTTCCTTGTCTTCCAACTGCTTTTCTCTATATCTCTCTTTGCACAAGGATGACTAAAGATTGGGGCAAAGGGAATGAAATTTGGGTATAGTTTCTCTACTATGATTTTCCTCCTTTCAAATGGGACCCCTACCCCTCCTTTTATAGGCTAGAAGGAGCCAGGTATTTGGTCGAGTGACCAACCATGCATGGCTGAAAGGTTTAGTTAACTTTCCCTAAGTTGGCCGTTTCATCAACAAATTTCCTTTTTTCGTGCTTTTGTAGGTACACACGGGCTATAGTGAGTCAGCCAACATGTACACGCATGCAGTAATAGAGTAGGGTGTGTGGGCCTTTAAAAATGGATCTTTTAAGAAGATTTATTCAGTGATGACTTGGAAAAGAAGGGCTATGAGATGGTCTGATGCCAGGCAAGCATGTATTGTGCAAATTAGGGTTATAACAATGTTTCCGACGAATCACATAAACTAAATTGGAAGCAATTGCAGGTATCAGACATGGGAAAACTCAGGGTAGAACCATTACACATATTGGACCGTAGAGTATGACAACTCAGGAACCATCTAGTAGACCAAGTTAAGGTCCAGTGGGACAAGTATAGTCCAGGATCTGCTACTTGGGAGGATGCCGAGACATTACGATGAGATTATCACTAACTTTTTTTACCACCTCGAGAATATGTTTCTCGAAGGTTGGGTGTATGTAACACCACCTTTTGACTTAGACAGCTAGGATTACCTGAGGCCTAATAACCTTTATTTTCTATTCACAGTGAAACTATTAATGATACACTTGAACTTTTAAGACATAGGAACCTTTATGAATGTTTAAATGTTATTTGAATGATGATGGATATGATGTGATCCATTATTTGAATGTAAATTCTATGAATGTTTAAATATTATTTGAATGATGATGGATATGATGCAATCTATTATGAGAATGTAAATTATATGAATGTTTAAATGTTATTTGAATGATGATGTATTTGATGCGATCTATTATGTAAATGAAAAATCTATGAACGCGTAACATCAATTGAATTATGGGGATATTATGAGATATGTTTCTAACTTGAAAACTTTAATATTAAGTTGTTGGTACGTGGATACTGAATTGATATTATGGTTGTATGCAATTACATGATGATAATGCATAGATATGCATGAGTTTGTGTTATAGACTAATCTACAGGTCATTGGGCTATGAAATAACCAAGGGATAATGATGATGAAGGTGGATGTCATGACCACCGACTGAGAAACAATATGGTATGAATCTTTGTATGTGAAATTATATTGGTTTGAATGCATTGCTATGATATGTCAGTGTAGGATTTCAGGTGGTGAGACTGCCTAAAATTGAATAAACAATGACAAACTTCCTAGCAACACGATGCCACTGTATATTCTGTTGTAGGGTGTGGACCCTAGTCCTATTTGGAGGGGTGGAGGCATTTCCCACTGTGTATCCTCCAAAACCTGGAGTCATGGGAGGATGGTGTTATCTCACACTCCCCTAGACATGTGATGATGACTATCAGTTGTCTGCTGGGGAATCATGGTCAAGAGAGTTGACACTTCCGCATACGGGTTCTATTTGGAGTTAGGTCAATATAGTTGACACTCCAAGATAGTCCAGTAGAGGAACGATAGGGATGAAATATGGAAGTAAGTTAGGGAGGAAGGATGAATAGAAGTAGTTGAGAGTGTGTGGGGATTTCTCCTTATAGAAGAATTTATGGATTTCCTCTTTATTTTTGAAATATATATATATATATATATATATATATATATATATATGTATGTATGTATGTATGTATGTATGTATGTATGTATGTATGTATGTATGTATGTATGTATGTATGTATGTGTGTATG
>JZKD02S0990039.1:1581945-1637597 GCA_000966675.3 Picea glauca | reverse complement strand
TGTATGTATGTATGTATGTATGTATGTATGTATGTATGTATGTATGTATGTATGTATGTATGTATGTATGTATGTATGTATGTATGTATGTATGTATGTATGTATGTATGTTTATAATTACGTAACTAAACTAAAATTATCTAAGTGAATGTATCTTGTGCTAAATTATTGTAAATGAGGAATTTTGTGAACATTTAAATATTTTACTATGTTTTATGAAATGAATGGTCTTGTTGATTGGATTGAATGCATACAAGAATTACTTTAGGTGTGATAATTATTTTCATTAGTACATGTACGAGTCCTCTATGTGCTAGCTACACATTTATGCCTTGCACATGTACACTAGTATGTGTAAGTGTTTTAAATTGAYGATGTTKHTTATTTRATGTGGRTGTWTGAATCATGTGTYGTTACCCTTGTATTGTAAATTAMTCTAACTTCKRGAYGAAKTTTCTTGAAGRGTGGRTGTATGTAACAACCCAAATTGATTAATTTTTATCCTAATTTTTAAATTTGAATTTAATTAATTATTAAAATATAGTAAATGAGTCTTTTATTATTTTATTATTAAAAGTGGGTGAAGTAATTAATGGAAGGATAAGGTTGTTGGGGAATTAATGGGAGGATAAGGTTGTTGGGGGATTAATGAGGGGGAATTGAGAGAGGAGGATAAGAGAGGAGGGGAGCACTTGGAAGAGGATCTCATTTTTATTTTGGTTTAAGAATTTTTGAAAGATAGAGGGAGAAGGTGGAGGAAAAAAATCAGTTTTGGACTGCATCTGTATTTCTGGTTTTAGTGGCAGCTTGCTTGAGGAGCTTGCTTGAGGAATTTCACAGGGGGCACCTGTTGTTGGGAATTTTGGGATCGAGGGCCAGGAAATCGTAAGGAATCCTAGAGCTAGGGAGCCAGATAGGTTGCTCCTAGATGGCTGGGAGGTTAGTCAGTTTTGGGCAGAGCTTGGACAGAGTTAGAGCTTGGAAAAAGTTGGAGAAGAGCATCAGTTTGAGGTAATTTCATTATTATGTTGTGTTATGTGGTTTATTATCATGTTGTTGAATATGTTGAATATGTGGTTTATTGTCATGCTGCTCATAAATTTTAATTCTACTGAACATGGTTATATACTGAATAATGAATGGTTATATGTTGAATAATGAATTGTAAAGAAGTTAGGATAGCATTTCTCTATTTAAAATTATGTTTTATAAGGCTTTGTTGGAAGAGACCTTACATGTTTCCATTGCACCTTGACCTATGCAATGGTTCAGTTTATGTGTGAGGTTTCCTTCATGTCTAGTATTCATTGAGGTTCTCGCATGAATTCTCCCTTCGTCTCCACCTGGATCATAGACCAGTCGGTTATATGATTAGAATCATGTACATATTTCTTCAATAATGAAACATGGAAATCATTATGTTCCTTTACTATGGGATGGAGTTCTATCCTATAGGCTACAGTTCCCACTCTATCTAAGACTTCAAAGGGTCCACAATAACGAGGTGCCATCTTGGCACAAGCTCCCATTCTCAAGGAACTCTTCCTGGGTCTAACTCTGAGATAGACACGGTCTCCTGTATTGAACTCTTTGGGGTTTCTCTTTCGGTCGACGTAGCGCTTATGTCTATCTTGAGAAATTTTCATATTTTGTTTTATTTGAATCACTTATTTCTCCATTTCTTTCAGCATGTCAGGTTTTATTGAATTTCTATCCACTGGATTACTCCAGCTGATGGGAATTTTGCACTGTCGATCATAGAGGGCTTCAAAAGGGCTCATACTTAGTGACTCTTGATAACCATTGTTGTAGGAAAATTCTACCAATGGAAGGTAGTCTTCCCACTTCTTAATCTGATGCATTACATGCATCCTTAACATGTCTTTTAATATTTGGTTTACTCTTTCTATCTGTCCGTCAGTTTGGGGGTGATAGGTTGTGATAAACAACAATTTAGTCTCAGGACCAGTCATCAAGGATTTCCAAAATCTTGAAGTGAATGTTTTGTCTTTTTCGGATACAATCTCTCTAGGCATGCCATGCATTCTACATGAATATGTTGGCAATATCTATCTCCTTGCAAGTCGACTTGATAGGAATGAAGTGAGCATACTTGCTCAATCTTTCCACCACTACAATGAATTCATCATTCTGCTTAGTTGATCTTGGTAATCTGGTGATGAAATCCATGGAAATGATTTCCCATTTCCATTCTGGAATTGGTAGAGGTTGTAATAAAACTGTTGGGTGTTGGTGTTCTACCTTAACTTGTTGGCATTCTAGGCACTTATCTAGATAGTCATCTATGTCTCTTTTCAATCCAAGACAATAGAATTGTTTCCTAGTGGTCGTGATAATTTTCTGATATCTTGGGTGACCAGTATATGGTCTCTTGTGTAGTTCATCCATTATGAACCTCTTCAAGCCGTCACAACTTGGAATATACAATCTATTTTTGTAGGTTAGCAAGCCTTCATAGAGCATCTGATATCCTTCATACTTTATTCCTGTAGGCTCTTGCCTTAGGTATGAGGTCACGGTCTTGAAGAATAAATTTGTTTCTTATGCATTCCTGATTCTTTCCCTGACATCTGTTTCACAGGTGCTTACTGTTGCCAGGTGGATTTTTTCCACACTTCTTCTAAGGGCATAGGCCACCCTATTTTCCTTCCCTTTGATGTTTTTTATTTTTAAATCAAACTCACTAAGGAGAGCCATCCACCTAGCTTGTCTAGCATTGATTTTTGGTTGATTAAACAAGTGCCTCAACCCACAGTGGTCTATCATAAGTACAAATATCCTACCTAGGAGTTAATGCCTTCACATTTTTAAAGCATGCACTATGGCAGCCAACTCTAGATCATGGGTCACATAATTTATTTCATGCTCATTCAATTTCCTGGATGCGTATAAAATTACATGTCCTTCTTGCATAAGGACTCTTATGATTCCTTCCTTGCAGGCATATGTACACACGAGGAAATCATTATCAGGGTCTACAATCTTCAACACGGGTGCATGGGTCAGAAGGTATTTCAGTTCCTAAAATATTTCTTCACATTTTGATGTCCAAGTGAATTTAACCCCCTTTTTCTGGAGGGCAGTGATTGGACAACCAATTTTGGAAAATCCTTTTATGAACCTTTTATAATATCCTACTAAGACCATAAAGGATCTAATATCAGATACATCCTTTGGGGTAGTCCATTCCATAATATATATGATCTTGTTAGGGTCTGCTGCCACCCCTTCTTCAGAAATGACATGGCCCAAGTAATGCACTTGCTTTTGGAAAATGCCATAGTTTCTAAGATTAGCGTAGAGTTGATGCTCTCTTAGTACTTGAAGTACAAGTATAAGATGTTCTTCATGACCTTCTCTGTTCTTGGAGTATATTAAGATATCATCAATGAAAACCAATACAAATTTGTCTAGGAATTTGCTGAGAACATTGTTCATCAAGCACATAAAAGTGGTGGGGGCATTGGTTAGTCCAAATGGCACCACCACAAATTCATAGTGATCATACCTTGTCCTAAAGGTCATTTTGTGGATATCTTCATCCCTGATTCTGACTTGATGGTATCTAGACCTCAATTCAATCTTTGAGAAAATGGAAGCACCCCCTAATTGGTCGAACAAGTCATCAATTCTTGGTAAGGGGTACTTGTTCTTTATGGTTGTCTTATTGAGTTGTCTATAATCTATGCACAGTTGGAGCGTGCCATATTTATTTTTCACAAACAAGGCTGGTTCTCCCCATGGAGACACACTGGGTTGGATGTAGCCTTTGTCCATCATTTCCTTTAGTTGTAGCTTGAGCTCAACTAGATTGAGTGTACTCATCCTATAGTGTGTCCTAGACACTGGCACTACTCCTGGTGCAAGTTCTATCAAGAAGTCAATGTCTCTTCTCAGAGGTAGAACCGATACCTCTTTTGGAAACACGTCTCTATAATATATTAATATGGGGTGGTCCTCTAGGTTCAATTTTTCATCCTCAATAGATTCCAACACCTATATTGCATATAGAGTAAATCCCTTTCTGCAATACTTTTTCATTTGAAGGGATGATATTTATCTCACTATGTCCGGTTTCTGAATCCCTTAGAGGGTCATATTTCCCCCTTCTTCATTTACACATTCTAGAGTTTTATGGTAACAATCCAACTTAGTTTTATAAGCAGCCAACCAATCCACACCAATCAACAAGTCATAAGATCCTAGGGGAAGTATGTTAAGGGTCGCTTGGGTGGGAAACCCATCCATGATGAATTGGCAAGCTGGTAATACCTTTGTTACTTTTCTTTTGGTTCCAATGGCTAGTTGTACCAACCACATATTAACATGTCTAATTGGTTGCATTTTACACTTATCAACAGTCTGAGGGGCCACATAACTCAAATTATAACCGGCATCAATTAAATAGAAACTAGAAGGTTGGCGATCATACCTTCCATCTTCACCACTGAAGCTTGGTGGTCGACTTATTTATTATCCAAAGCCGCATAAATCCATGGCATGCTATTAGCCACATCATTAACTATGGTAGCTTCTTGGATGTTGTAAATGCTCCTACTCTTCTGCTGTCTGTGTGGGTAATCCCTCAACAAATGTTCTTCTCTGCAACCCCAACATTTCAAGGGTTCTCTCTTTGGGTTATCAATATTTCTTGGGGCTGATCCAAAAGGTTTATTTCCACTCTGGGAGGGGAAATTCTACTGATACACACTTCGGGTAGGACAGATCATCCTTGAATCCTTCATATAGTTATTAAATCTTGAGGATTTAAATCCCTTCTTCTTGAACCTTGAACTATTCTTCTTCTTCCAGACCTCGCGAGGTTTTTTCTAACGCCTGAACTGTTCATAAAAATACTTTTCCTTCTGGATAGTGTCTTCTAAGGTATTTGGCTCATCAAACTCAATCTTGTTCCGATAGGTTTGAGGTAACCCACTAATAAATCGTTGGACTTTTAGATTTTTGTAATGTACCCCTGACCACCAACAGGCCGGGGAATGTCACTACTCAGACACTTAACTTAGTTCTGACAACATATTGTAATGCCCCATTATTCAACTGAACTATGTCACATAACTTTTTCTCTTCAAATACGTATATACACACAGAGGTGAAAGCTTCTCATACAAAGCATAAACAACAGTTGCATTCTATAAATATACGATTTCAGACTGAATTAACAGAAAACACAGACATGCAGCGTATACAGGGGTATACCCTTAAACATACGGACAATTATGCCCACACAAGCAATAAAACCCATAAAGTAACACATAAATGATAATGCAGCATGTAAATTCATCACATAACCGGTACTTATCTTGGTAAGAATGACACCAACTACGTGCAGACCATCCACGAACCTCCCAGCCTTAGACTACATTGTTCATCACTCTCAACAATGAGTCACCCCCGTGTTGGGACTAGACTCCACCTGGGAAAGGGATTCCTAACTAGGCTAAAGGTTCACAGTCAACCGGAAAGAATCCCTCTCAGGTGTTCACTCAACCACAGCCTACAACCTCTCCTTCCCCACATGCCTGTCCCACCAAAGGAAGTGTGCCCCTTCTTTGCTCAATAGTCCTTCGGCTTACCCACTTCCCTTCTAGGGATTCAACAATAAGCCAGACTGAAAGTATCAGAGCGTTCTAGCCATAGTTTATCACCTTCAGGAAATCGATCCTCAACAATTCTCTTACTTAGAGAATTTCTCATGGGCCTGACAACCCTCTTCTTCAATCCCGCTCCCAAGATAACATGTACACCAATAGTAATGGTTATCAATCTGGTATGGGTACGGTGGTAGGAAGATACGAGGTATCTCTAGGACTGATGGATTGTATCACGGATACTAGTTCTTTGGTTGAAGGAAGAATGGTAAGATTCCCCGCAATTCCCCCCCTCTATAATGGCCAATTCCCCCAAAGGAACCAAGTCTCGAAAATAAGTATGCATGTCTCCAACTTGACACTTGTCATGTTGGAAGCTACTCTGATACACTTGTCCCTTACTTTAGGACTTAGGATAAATTAATTATCCATACTTTATGTTTTTAAAGAAATATTAATATAATATTTCTTTTCATCTTTAAGCTCTCTAGCTTAGCCCTGATCTTAACTTTAGGCCCTCCCTTTCCTTATTTGGTGGAATCTAGTCCCCCTTCTCTTTTATCATGGGTCGGTCTGCACATAATGATGTATTTTTATATTAATCATGAGACATATACAAAATAGGTGCTCTATCCTTTAACATCTGAGCACTTTGGCCTAATTCCAAAACATAAGCATTTCGGCTTATAATACTGGCTCACCAGCCTATAATGCATATTATATACACAAAGATTCGTTGACCTTAATATTGTGCGCACTTTAGTTACTGTGTGTGGTATCCGCTGACCTCAAGGTTGCGCACTCTTTAGTTACTATGCGATGTGTCCTCTATATTTAAGATTGCGCGCACTTTAGTTACTGGATGCGGTATCCAGAAATGTGCACACTACATCACTTTACTATGCAGTATATGCCCGCACCACACCATGCATGGTGTATTACAAAAATGATGTCTAAACATCTCACTAGCTTAAATATACTTGGATTATATTTACATTTGGGTTCGGCTGAGGGATATTACAATCCCCTCCCCTCATTTATTCACTATCCTCAATGCATCATGTACCGATATACAATAAAATTTGCAAAATGTTTCAAAAATATGCGGCTATTCTTCCTGCATTGCATCCTCATGTTCCCAAGTAGCGTCTTCAGGTCCATACCAGGTCCATTGGACCTTTACAAGCCCTATGGCTCAATTCTGAAGTTGTTTGATTTTCCGATCCAAAATGTGCATCGGATGCACTTGGAAAGCATCGTCTTGCTCCACATGAATAATATTCCAATCAATAACATGATTAGCATTAGGTATGTATTTCTTTAGCAATGATACATGGAATACATTATGAACAGAAATAGATGCAGGCAATGCAATCATATAAGTAACTTGACCAATCCTCTCTAGGATTTCAAATGGTCCACAAAATCTGGCTGCCAACTTGGCATAGCTTCCCAGCTTCAGGGAACTCTTGTTATCTTTCACTTTCAGGAAAACATGATCACCCACTTTGAATTATCTGTGGATTCTATTTTTATCAGCATAAATTTTCTATCTTTCTTGGGCAACTTTCAAATTTTTCTTAATTTTTAACATTTGGTCCTCCATCTCCTTGAGCAACTCTGGCCCAACTATTGTTATATTAGCTGGATTATCCCAACTTACTGGAGTATTGCACCTTCTACCGTAAAGTGCTTCAAATGGGCTCATCTTCAATGATGCCTGACACCCATTCTTGTAAGCAAATTCTACTAAATGTAGGTAGTCTTCCCATTTTGATGGTTTATCCATCATATACATTCTCAACATATCTTCTATCACTCTATTCACCCTCTCTGTCTATCCATTAGTCTCAGGATGGTAAGTTGTACTAAAGTTCAGATTCATTCTGAATCCTTTGAACAATCCTTTCTAGAAATTCGAGGTGAATTTCGAGTCTCTGTTAGACACAATCGTTTTAGGAATTTCGTGCAAACGTGCCACTTCCTTCATGAAAATATCAACAACATCTGCTGCTTTGTGAGTAGTTTTTAGTGGAATAAAATGGGCATCTTTTGTAAGTTTTCCACCGCCACCATAATCGTATCATGTAGTTTGCCTATTCTGGGCAATCTCGTAATAAAATCCATTGTCACCACTTCCCACTTCCATTCAGGAATGGGCAAAGGTTGCAACAATCCTGTTGGGTGCCTATGCTCTATTTTAACTTTCTGGCATTCCATACACCTAGCGATGTATTCTGCAATTTCTCTCTTCATACTTGGCCAAAAGTATTGGCTCTTGACTGCTGCTATGGTTTTCTGATATCCACAGTGCCCTACATAAGGAACACTATGCATCTCATGCAAAATTATATGTTTCAAGTTCTGGACATTTGGTACAAAAATCCTGTTCTTGTGCAACAATATTCCATCTACTCCTAACTTATAAATATCTATCTTGTGTGGTGTCTTACCTTGCTGTAGTTTTGCTATCAATTGTTTGTATTGCAGGTCTGTATTTGTAGCCTCCAGAATTTTTCTTTTAACATCAGTCTGATACATGCTGATGGTTGTAGCATGAAGCTCATGCACCCTCTTGTTGAGTGCATCAGCCACTTTATTTTCTTTCCCCTTGATATAATTTATATCAAAGTCATATTCACTTAGAAATTCTAACCATCTTCTTTGTTTAGAATTTAGATTGGGCTAATCAAATAAATATTTCAAAGCATTGTGGTATGTTCTTAGCTCAAACCTTTTTTCCATGAGGTAGTGTCTCCATTTCCTCAGGGCATGCACTATGGCTGCCAACTCCAAATCATGAGTGGCATAGTTTCTTTCATGCTCCTTCAACTTCCTTGATTCATAACGTATCACAAAACCATTTTGACTGAGGACTCCACCAAGTCCTTCATTACATGCATCTATGCATACAATGAAATATTCATTTGGGTCTTCAATCCTTAGTATTCGAGCACTTGTCAATAATTGTTTCAAATGTTGGAAACTCCTTTCACAGTCTGACGTCCACTGAAACTTCATACCCTTTCTTTGCAAGGAAGTGATTGGGTGTTCTATCTTTGAGAATCCCCTAATGAATCTCCTATAGTAGCCCGCAAGGCCCATGAATGATATGACCTCTGTCACATTCCTTGGTGCTGACCATTTTCTAATGGCTTCAATCTTCTCAGGGTCCACTGCTATCCCATCTTTTGAGATGATATGCCCCAAATAATGAATTTGTTTATGATAAAATGAGCACTTTCTCAATTTGGCATACAATTGATTCTCCCTTAATACTTGCAACACCATCCTCAAATGATGTTCATGCTCTTCTTCTGTTTTAGAGTATATAAGAATGCCATCCAAAAAGATAATGACAAACTTGTCTAAATATTCTTGGAAAACACCATTCATTAAGAACATGAAAACAACTGGTACATTTGATAACCCAAATGGCACCACTGTGAACTCATAATGACCATACCTTGTCCTGAAGGTGGTCTTATTGATATATTCCTCCTTAATTCTTACCTGATAGTATCCCGATCTAAGATCTATCTTTGAAAATATCTTTGCATCCTTCAATTGATCAAAAAGATCATCGATCCTTGGCAGAGGATACTTGTTCCTTACACTCACTTTATTCAACTGTCTGAAATCAATGCACAATCTTAACGTTCCATCTTTCTTTTTCACAAACAAGACCGGGGCACCCCAAGGTGACACACTTGGGCATATATACCCCTTCTTCATAAGGTCTTCAAGCTGCATTTGCAACTCTTTCGATTCTGGTGTACTCATTCTGTAAAACGTCTTTGACACAGGAGCTTCTCCTGGTGTCAGATTTATAGAAAAATCAAGGTCTCTCTTTGGGGGTAGTCCTGGTACTTCCTTGAATACATATTCAAAATCTTTTAGGACTGCATAATCCTCCAAATTTGGCACCTTGTATTTAGGTGTCTCCTCCATATGAGTTGCAAATATTTGACATCCTCTTCTATAACATTTCTTCAGCTACAATGCTAAAATTTCTCTAATGGTTACTTCCCTGGGAATTCCCTGCACTTTCCTTTGGTTCCCTTCTTAATCCAAGCAAGTGAATGATTTGTTATGAAAATCCAATAGAGTATGATGTGGGTCCAACCAATCCATCCCAATTAAATAGTCATAGGAACCTAAGGGTAAGATATTCAAATCTGCCTTGATGTTCAGTCCATTCATGTCCATGAGACACGACTTAACCATCTCATTAACCTTTCTTTTGGATCTTGTGGCCAACTGTACCAACCAATATTTTCCATTCTTTCTTATTGGCAATTTCAAACTTTCTACCATCTTAGGATCTATATAACTATGACTAGCTCCCGAATCAATTAAAATAGAAATGGTTTGGTTGTTAATCATAACTTCTACTTCAATCATGTGTGACTGATATTCTTCTTGCTTGTTATCCAAGAATGCATAGATCCTTGGCACATTTCTGCCCATGTCCTCCACTGTTTTAGCTTGTTGTACATTATAAACAATCCTTCCTTTTTTACCTCTGTGAGGACAATCTCTGAATCTATGATCTCCTTTACAACCCCAACATTGAATAGGTGGTTGCCTTGGCCTTTGGCCTTCTGCCTCTATCGTTTTGGGATCTTTAGAAGTTGGTGGTCCCTGTGGAATATTTCTGAAGAATGATGGTTTAAATCCTTTCTTCCTCTGATCCACCTTGAACTTCTTTTTGTCTTCCCAAGATTTTTGGAAAGTCGACTTTGCTTTTTGCTAATCATGTAGACATTTAGCTCACCTTATGGTATCTTCCAATGTTTTGGGATCATCATACTATATTTTTTCACTGATGAATGCTAGAAATCCACTCAAATACCTTTGAATTTTAACTGTCTCATCCTTGATGAAGGAGACGTACTTCAATAGTTCTAGGAATATTCTTTCATATTCATCTATGGTCATCCTTCCAAGTTTGAATTCAAAGAACTATTTCATTTTCTTGTCATAATATCTCTTAGTCGAATATTTCTTCTCAAAATACTTCTTGAATTCTCTCCAAGTAACGCTCTTCTCTTTAATGTGTTGTATCTGCACAAGTTGATCCCACCACATGGATGCCTTTCCTTTGAGTTGATAGATGGAAATTCTACCCTCTGCATGAGAAGAATAATTGTGTAATTGAAAATACTTTCTCATGCCCAACAACCATGTTTCTGCATCTTCACCCTTCTTGTGCTCACCATCAAATGTAGGAGGTTTGATTTTGTTCATTTCTCCTTGTAGCTCATCCACCCCAAACCTCTTATGTTGTCGGACAGGGGATGGACTTGTGCTGCTACCTGCTCTTTTATCGAAATTCTTCGGGAAGTGATGCTGGTGTTTGTTAACATTTCCTGATTTCTTTTTCTCATCTGAAAGTTTGTGACTTCTAGATTTGCTTGAGTCACTTTCTTTTTCCAATTTATTTTCTATTCTATTTAGACTTTGCAATAAATTCATGTTGAAGTCATCCTACTGTTCTTTGGCTCTCATAAGCCTTTCATTATCAACTTTATGGATTTGGACATCCTTTTGCAAATTTTTAATGGTCTCTACCATATTCAGGTTTTCATTCCTTTCCTCTCCATGTCCATTGGAGTTTGTTCCTTCAATGTCCAAATGGACATTCATCCATCTTCTCTCATCCTGTTGACTATAGTTTCCCCATGTCTCTTCCATTCCTATGGATTCAGTACTTGATCTGTTCTGATCTAGTTGTTGTTAATTCTGCAAAATGTGCAGCCATTAAAACTTATTAGTTTAACTAAATCAACAATCCACGAGAAATATGAACTATTTCAGCTCAATAAATATATCAGAATTATCTTTTCTGATTTCTTGGTGTTGCCACCATGACAATTATTAGACAAGACCCAATTTTTGAGAACTTAGCAAGAACTACATCATCGCGTAGAGATACATCGGGTGAAAGGTGGTTTGTTGAAACCACTTTTGCATAAGTTTCGATGTCATGTGCTTCAATATGTCAAATCCACCATTCATGGGACATGTGACAGTTAGTCAGATTACTCCATCTCATTCGCTCGTACATCACAGCCATTTGAAGTTAGGTGAACGCCACCATGTAACAAACTCAAAAAGTTTAATCATTTGAAATGGATTAGCCGAGCATGGTAACCCATTGTACCGGTGCGCAAGTCTGTCAGTGATTCATGATTGAGGCTCTATAATTACCAACTCTCGGGTATGGAAGCATCATCTTATCCATTAGTGAGCAGTCTCCAAACTAGTTCAAACTTCTCATCTCTGCAAAAGTATTATGGTGTCCACAAAACTAAGGTATATGGACCCAGTTAAATCCAATGACACTGGTTATTCGGGAAACATGCCAAATTTTCCTGTGAGTACGAAGGAAAAGGTAGTCGCATAGATACTGGCGACTAAATTTCACATAGTACCTGTTACTGATTCGAGATTGGAAATTAGGATGAATCCTATCATGAGAGATTTGGTTATCAACAAACCAACTGCTAATAAGAAATGAAGCAAGCGACAGAAGAAAGAACCCATTGCTGAAGCGGCTGAGAGTGTTAGAGAGAATCAAATAGTCTGGTTAGATTATTTAAAGGAGGAGCTAGCTAAGCTGAAATGAGCCCTCAAATAAAATTGAGTATATTTCAATGATTTTTGGACAGATGATAGCAGAGGTAAGGAAGCTCCAGAGATAATATACCTATTCTTGTACAGTCTCTTTAAATAGGGCCACTGTTATTTTGAATCATCCTCTTTTTTAATTTTGGATTTTGAATGAATATATAAGCATAGAAGAGGATTTTGTACTATTTATGACAAGATTCCACTAATGATGATATGAATCTTGTTTCCTTTAATATTATGTGTCTTCTTGTAACTTATATTTCACTTTCAATGAGTTGTGTATTCCTTTTTCTTTGAATACTATGTAAATTTTCTATTAAACTCAAGCTCGTCATCTTAATTAGCCTTTTAGACAATTTTGTGCGCATAAAATTTTCAACCAGTGTACCTTTATTTATCGTGCAAACGACTTTATAAGGTAAATCATGTTTTCGCGCACCTGTATCTGCTATACATTTCCTCTTCGTTATGCCAATAACTTTCATGCACTACTCCTACGTTGTGTGCCAATATCCATTGCACACTATTTCTGTATCGCACTCGGATATTCCACATGCATTTCTCTCTATGCATTGCACCATGCTAAAGTTCAATATGCCTTACCACATACAATAATCTGTATGCCCCATCGAATACTCTGTTGCTACTACGCACAACTACCTGCGCGCACCCTTGCCTGCACTGTAGCGATACAACTCATACTCCTATTGTGTGCGCACCAACCAAACTTCACTGTGCCTTACAATACTGCACACACCATGTGCACCTTTACTATGTGTATGCACTCCGTGCAATGGTAAATTTAGCGGACACATCACTACATATTATTCTTCCGCACGGTGGCTCAATTTTCCATAAACGTAATATATTGTACACCATATTGTAATCGATACCATACTGTAATATCATCTCCATTCGACTGGTTTGGCCCATTTAGGCTCAGTGTTGAAAACTAACGGTCTGATACCATACTGTAACGTACCCCTGACCACCAATAGGCTGCGGAATGTCACTACTCAGACACTTAACTTAGTTTTGACAACATATTGTAATGCCCCAGTATTCAACCGAGCTATGTCACATAACGTTTTCTCTTCAAATACGTATATACACACACATGAATACATACATATTGAACTGCATGCAATTACACATATACAAACAACGCTCTAGTGGAAGCTTATCATATAAAGCATAAACAATAGTTGCATTCTGTAAATATACAATTTCAGACTGAATTAACAGAAAACACAGACATGCAGCGTATATAGGGGTATACCCTTAAACATACGGACAATTATGCTCACACAAGCAATAAAACCCATAAAATAAAACATAAATGACAATGCAACATGTAAATTCATCACATAACCAGTACTTATCTTGGTAAAAATGTCACCAACTACGTGTATATTGTCCATGAACCTCCCAGCCTTAGACTACACTATTCATCACTCTCAACAATGAGTCACCCTTGAGCTGGGACTAGAATCCACCCGAGAAAGGGATTCTTAACCAGGCTAAAGGTTCATGGTCAACCGGAAAGACTCCCTCTCACGTGTTCACTCAACCACAACTTACAACCTCTCCTTCCCCACATGCCTGTCCCACCCAAGGAAGTGTGCCCCTTCTCTTCTCAATAGTCCTTTGGCTGCTCCACTTCCCTTCCAGGGCTTCAGCAATAGGCCAGGCCAGAATTCTTAGAGCGACATAGCCACAACCTTCTAGAAATCGATCCTCAACAATTCTCTCACTCAGAGAATTTCTCATGGGCTTGACAACTCGCTTCCTCAATCATGATCCCAAGATAATAGGTACACCAACATGAATGGTTATCAATATCGTCTAGGTACAGTGGTAGGAAGATACGAGGTAGCTCCAGGACTGATGGATTGTATCACGGATATTGGTTCTCTGGTCGAAAGAAGAATGGTAAGATTCCCCACAATTCCCCCCCTCTACAATGGCCGATCCCCCCAAAGGAACTAATTCTTGACAATAAGTATGCATGTCTCCAACTTGACAATTGTCATGTTGGAAGATACTCTGATACACTTGTCCCCTACTTTAGGACTTAGGATAAATTAATTATCCGTACTTTATGTTTTTAAAGAAATATTAATATAATATTTATTTTCAGATTTAAGCTCTCTAGCTTAGCCCTGATCTTATCTTTAGGCCCTCCCTTTCCCTATTTGGTGGAATCTAGTCCCCCTTCTCTTTTATCGTGGGTCGGTCTGCACGCAGCAATGTAGTTTTATATTAATCGCGAGACATATACAAAATAGGCGCTTTGGCCTTTAACATCTAGGAGCTTTGGCCTAATTCCAAAACATAAGCATTTTGAATTTTAATACTGGCTCACCATCCTATAATGCATATTATATACACAAAGATTTGTTGACCTTAATATTGCGCGCACTATAGTTACTCTGCGTGGTATCCACTAACCTCAAGGTTACATGCTCTTTAGTTACTGCACACTGTATCCTCTGTCTTTAATGTTGCGCACACTTTAGTTACTACACACAGTATCCAGAAATGTGCATAGTACATCACTTTACTGTGCAGTATATGCGTGCACCATGCCATGAAAGGTGTATTACAAAAATGATGTCTAAACATCTCACTAGCTTAAATATACTTGGATTATATTTACATTTGTGTTTGACCAAGGGATATTACACTTTTCATCTTTTATGTAGGGTACATACCTCAACAGATCAAGGAATTTATTGCTATATTCCTCTATGTTGAGCTGTCCTAGCTTGAGTTCATAGAACTTCTTATTCTTCCCATCGAAGTATTTCTTTGACAGATACTTCTTATTTAAGTGTTTCTCAAACTGTTTCCATGATAAGTCCTTTTCATGGATTCCTTTCACATTCATAAGATCTTCCCACAAAATGGAAGCCTTTCCATTCAAGTTGAAGATGGATATTTGAGCTTCAAGTTTTCAGAATAGCCATGAACTCTGAAGTACTTCTTTAAACCAAGCAACGAATATTCTTCTATTTCCCATTTTTCAGTCTCTCCATTGAAAGTGGGTGGTTTGGCTTTCTTGAACTCTTCAGGGTTATGAATTTTGGATTCCTTTTTCTTCTTTCCTTTCTTCTCAGAATGTGAGCTAGTTTTGCTACTAGAATATCCCTCAGAGTTGTCCATTCCCTTTCCAGAGGACTCTCCCAATGAGCATCCCCTGCCTCTAGTTTGGGCCTTCCTTGAGGCACTTCTCCCTGTGTGGCCACTTATGGGACCACGTTTTTGTATTTCAGGTGGAATTTTACTTCTCTTTGTATTTCGTTGGTCCACATGGCTTGTTGCAGGCCCATGCTACGGCTGCCTCCATATATCGGATAAGCTCTGTAGAAAGAATGCATTGATTTTTGTTTGTTTCTCTTACTCCTTTATCAATCTCTCATTTTCATACTTGCAACTCTGTAATTCGGCCATAAGGCTCCTTACAGTTTTAGCTATATCTGGAGGGGTCTCCACCACTCTCCTCTTGTCAGACTCCTCGTCTATATTGTGGGAGCCCTCCCCCACTTCATGTTGCGTCACCATCCTTTATGCTTGTGATTTCCTATGATTCACTGAATGTTGGAGTGATTACAAAACACTTACTGTTAGCTAATATTATAGTAGTTCATGAGCAACACATAGTTCATTTTTTTTAAATACAGACACAGTAGAAATTTTTCATTCTATCATTTAGTAATAGTTTAACCAGATTCTTTAGGAAAGAGGTAAGGTAGGGTGTCATTGTTAAGATTTGCTTTAAACACGATTTTTAAGTGACTTGTCCATGAGCCAAATCATGCCAAGTTTTTTAACCATGCTTTGATACCAATTTGTAACATTCCCATGATGGGGCGTAAAAATTTCGTTCTTCTTAAGAAAATAAATACCCTCATTCGGGGTCTCTATTCCATTATTCTCTTCCAGAGTTTTCCAGCCATAGTTTCCATGCTCCGAACCAAGCTCAAAGTGGGCATATATCCTCTCCCAAGTTCTTCGGGTTCTTTTATCCCTCTATACTTACATAGGACCGCGGGCTATGACCAGACGCCAAGACAAGAGACGCCAAGACAACCACTGCGCGAATCCTCTGAAGTGAAAAATCTTTGAAGTTCACAATTCGATGCCACATGTCCTCAGGTATTTTGACGACCTGATGCACTTTTGGACTTCAACATTCAGGAGTTTCAAACTTTCCAAATCCTTTTCTCCCCAAAGTACTTTGTACCTGGAGTTGTAGATCGAGCACCACACATCCCTCATGATCAATGATTGTGATCCACTTCAAGACTTTGGTGCTTGGGAGTTTCGAAAGCTCCAAAGAATTTTCTCCCCGAAGTACTCTGTACCCAGAGTTATAGATCGAGTGCCACACGTCCCTCATGATCAACGACTGTGATCCACTTAGGGACTTCAGCATTTGGGAGTTTTGAACACTCCAAACCCTTTTCTCCTTCGAAGTACTATGTACCCGGAGTTATATAATGAGCTCCACACGTTCCTTCACAATCGATGGCTGTGGTCCACTTTGAGACTTCAACATTAGGGAGTTTCAAACATTCCAATGCCTTTTTCCTCTGAAGTACTCTATACCTAGAGTTACAGATCGAGTTCCACGTTTCCTTGTAATCGACGGTTCTGGTCCACTTCGGTACTTTGATGTTCGGGATTTTCAAACATTCCAATTCCTTTTTCCTTCAAAGTACCCCATACTCGGAGATATAGATCGAGTGCCACACGTCCCTTCATGATCGATGGCTATGGTCCACTTCGGGACTTTGACGTTTGGGAGTTTCAAACATCCCAACGCCTTTTTCCTTTGATGTACTCTATACCCAAAGTTACAGCTCGAGTGCCATGCATCCCTTTACAATCAACGACTGTGGTCCACTTCGGGACTTCGACGTTTGGGAGTTTCAAACATGTACCCTATACCCAGAGTTACATATCGAGCTCCACGCATCCCTTTGGAATCGACGGATGTGGTCCACTTCGGGACTTCAGTTTTTGGGAATTTCAAACATCCCAATGCATTTTTCCTCTGAAGTACTCTGTATTCGGAGTTACATATCGAGCGGCATGCATCCCCCTCCCAACAGACAGTTTTGATGGACTTAGACACTTTGGAACTTCACTCCTTGCATTCCTCCAGAGTGTTATTCTCTAGAGTCAATGATCTAGTGGGACATGCATTTCTGTGCTTATGGCTAGGATCCACTCTGCCACTTTGGCACTTCGAGGATTTTTGAAGAACCTCAAATCCTCTGAAGTCCTGAAGTCCTAGAATCCCAGTCATTTCACCAACCACATGGGTGAGGTATGCGTGTGTGAGGGGATGACACGTAGCTGGGTTAGGGGTGAAACATGCCCTCATCGCTCCTATATGATCATCTTTCAACCTCCCTCAGGTTTTCATAGTCATGATCCGACCAATATTGATTTGTTCACCGATCGATGGTTCACAGTGATTGTGGGGCCCCAATGTTCTCGCTCTTTATCAGAGAGCTCAATCTCTGCAATCAGAAAAGTACTCTCCCAACTCGGTCTAATCAAGGTCATTGATCCTCCACCTCGATGAGAACAACGATGTTGGTGAATTGTGGGCTGTGAAATATCACATCTGCTAATTTCACCTTCGCGCTCCACAATGATTCCCCACCATCGATCTCCTTTCACATATCTATGATTCACAGTGAATGCAGGGCACAATATCCGTAGTCTAGAAAGTGCTCACCTGAATCTGTCTAATCGTGGTCATTGATCTTCCATCCCCAACGAGATCAATGATGTTGGTGAATTGCGGATCATGAACTAGCATGCCCACTAATTTTACCTTTTTGCTTTGCAATGATTCCCCAACCATCGATCTTTGTTCATCGATTGACGATTCATAGCAATTGTGGGGCCCAATCTCCGTAATCTGGGAAGTTCTTACCCGAATCTATCTAATCGTGGTCGTTGATGTTCCATTCCCAACAAGATCAACAATGTTGGTTGATTTCAGGTCGTGAACTAGCATGTCCGCTAATTTCACCTTCGCGCTCCGCAATGATTTCCAACCATTGATCTAATCGAGTGGTTGGTGTTTTATTCGTTAACTCCAGTGGGTCTTTGAGTCAATCTGAAAACTGAAATAGGTTTTCTCCCTGATGAACAGTTCGCATTCATCTCCTTTTTTAGGTTCTTGATTCATCTATGTCTCTTGTTACTTAGGGAGTTCGGGTAACTTTGACTATTGTGAAGTTTGACATTCTAGGTGTTGAACTCCCGAAACTCTGAAACCATTTTGAACTATCTCCTTTTGGGATTAGCGTAGGGTTCCTAGACCCAGGTCACATGGACCTTCAGATGAATCTCGGGCTATGATCTCTACTCTTAGTCAGGTTTTAGTTAAGGTTGTGGGTGTGAGTTCAAGGTTTCTCAGGCTACTAGTTTGAAGGAAACGCCTTCCTAGTTCGCAGAACCTTAAATTCAAAAATAAGGCACTGTAAGCTCATGAGGTTATCGAGATGGTAGTAGTGCCAAGACGCTTGCTCTGATTCCAGAGCTGTGAGGTAGCTCCCTGGGGAAAACAACTTTGAGAGTTAAACTAGAGAATACAGGAAAAGAAGAAGCATAATTTCTCAAGGAAACCAACGTATATACATAATTTAACCTTTTCAATGCAGAAACCATTTAAAGATACGTAAACACATGCATGCAACCATTAATTTCCAGTTTAACTCATAAACTATGGAAACAATTATAAAAACCAGATAATGTGAAGCGACTGCTGAAAGGGATTCTTGTTTCCACCCAACCATAGGCTCAGTCACTCTTAACAGATTTACCACTAGCCACCCCCGAGCTAGACCACGATGCTTTTGCTATTGAATCTCTTCTTCTGGCATAGAAATAGATAGGGGAGAAGGTTACTCTCCTTATCCTGACTCAGTATCTATTTCCCATGATCAGAACACACTCTTTTCATAGTTCTTCCTTGAATCTGAGAGTTTTGTCTCTCGTCCCTGTACTCTTCGTAGATTTTCCTCTCTGACCCCCATGCTTTCCTTTCTTACCTTTTCCAACAAGATTACGTGTGGCCCGAATTCCCACTCTGTGGTCAGGTCTGGAAGCCTTACAGATGGGCGGTCTTCCCCATCCCCTCATTAACTCTCGAGGAGGTCTTCCCACCTACCAACCCGACTGTAAATCATTCCTGGGTCAGTGGGTTGTTCTGATCTTGAGAAATTAAATCCATCAAGGTATTGGTTCGGTGGAGGTTAATGCAACCATTTCTGGTCCCCTCCACCATCTCTTTCATAGCATTCGTGGTCTCTCTTAGCACATACCCTTTCCAGTAGTCATGCAAAACATATCCATTTTCTATTAAAACAACAGAATTTACATTCATCGACCTTTTATACAAAGGTCCATCAAATCAAACATTCACACCTTTGAGTTTGCCATAGTTTCTTGGCCAATATAGTTATATTTACAAACTGGGTGAAACAGGGTGTTACAACTGTCACTGTTTATTTTTTATTGGCATGCTTCTTTTCAATTTAGTATGAGTGCCTTTTTGTTTTGTTCATGCAAGAGTTCATTTCTATTTTTCAAAAGTGTGTTTTAATTCATTTCAGAAAGTGTCATGTTTTATTGCAAAAAGTGTTAATTTCAATTCTATATGAATGTCCTCTCAATCCAATTTCAGCAAGTGATTTATTCTAATTTTGTATGCGTGAGTTTTCAATCAATTGTAGCAATAGTTTCAATTTCAATTATGTAAGAGTGCGTTCTAATTAACCGTAGCGAGGGTGTGTTTCCCTTATAGAAGAATATAGTTGACATTTGTGTTCTTTGCTTTTCAACTGTGTGTTTTGTGATTTCATTAGTAGCGAAGTGATTAGCAATTGGTTTTAAAGAAGGTCGATTGAATTTCCTTTGAGAATCTTACTTGGTTGCAGCTTAATTTGATATAAGGATTTGGTTTGTTTACAGTAGTTGTGCATAGAATGCATGATTAGTGTATTTCATTTATCAGAAATTGTTAGGAGAATTCTTTGTCTATATAAACAATGCACAATAACCTTGTAATAAAAAGACTTACCCCGTGTTGACAAATGAATGTATTGGATGAATTAATTAGATAATTAATCACACCAACATTAGGATTATATGTCATACGTAAAAGAACTCCCTTGAGGGGGCGAAGAGATTCTTCAAAATATCACTTCTCTATTTGAAGAGGGCTACGAGGCTGAGATGAAGATGCTACTTCTGAGGCAGCATGGGAAGTCTTGAAAATGTCATAGTTCTTGGCTCGAGTCTGGGACTTGACCATGTTTTCACACATGAACATAGAAGAATTCTAGGAATACCCCTCGTGATGAGGGGTACCTACCATGCCCCATTGTAGAGGAGCAGGATTGGTGGCAACCATATTTTGTGGTTGAGGGGGGAAATGATGAGTTACAACAATAGAATTTTAGGGGGCCTGTTGTTGTGCCAAAAATATATGGATGTCATCCTTCCAAGGGAACTGGTGAGTAGGGTGGTCCTCCCCAAAAATCATGTAGGGAAACTGAATCTCCCTCTTTTCCTTAGTTCTTCTCTCCTGTGTGTTTTGGGTAGAGGTAATCCCTTTCTCATTGTTATAACTATTTTCCTTGTTCCTCTTTTTCTTTCCTCTAGGTTGTTGAATATTCTTCATCTGCGTGGACTACACCAAATTCACCTTGGAGGTTTGAGATGGGACCGCAACAGTTTGAGAACTAGTACCAAGAGATGATGAGTGTGAATTAATGGAAATTTGACCCATTTGATCAGCTAATTGGTTTATAGAGGCATGTGAAACATAACTGACCACACCATCAGCATGGGGTTCTAGGTTTGGCTTCCTTGGATTTTTCGATGGTCTAGGAGCATTTAGGATGATATCATAAAGGGTACCCTATTGTGAATAGATCAAGTCCAAGTGTTAGGCATGTAAAATAGACCGCTACTCGATGGCTACCCCGACCATAGCTAAATCTTTGGAAATGAGTGGTAGGAGGGAATTTGTGAAACACTTTGTAAGGATTTTGTCCAGAATCTGAGTCTTAATAATCCTACATCTTCATTTCCACTCATTTATATGATAAAAAATATGCATGACATTATCTTGACATAGTGAATTCAAGATTTAGGCTCTTATCTCGTACTGAATGTGAAATTGATAATGCGTTAAGAACATTATTTCCATGTCATTGAATCTTTTAAAGGAACCACCTTTTAGTTCAATATACCATTTAGTGGCAACTCCAATCATGGATCTCTGGGAAAGATGCAACCTCACAACCTCACACTATCATCGATCAACGAGTTAGATGAACACAATAAGTGGTATGTACTAATGTGTGTGGAGGGGTCCTCTCCTGTCTTTCTGTCAAAATTTAGGATATATGATTCCATCTTGGAAGGAATTGTCGGCCATGATGGGTCATGGGAAATAGGGTCATTTTTTAACTATGACAAATCTGGTAAGTCTAATGTTGTGAGGAAAGGAAACAGTGAAAATGACGACTGGGAGGGAGGTGAAGTATTTGTTGTCCCAGATGGACCTTGTGGTCCCCCTTTATTTTTACTGCTGGAAGGTTTAGGGGTTGTTTGAGAGTGAGTGCCCCCATGGATGGAAAAACTTCTAGGAGCATGACTACTCCTGGAACCAAAAATGCCCCCAAAGGGGTTTCCCCCTGGGGGAAATGTGGACCCCCCAAGAACGATATTCCCAAATTTAGTAGGAGGGAAGAAACCCCTATGACCAGATGTGGCTACAAAAGGAAAACCCCAGTTTCCCCCAAAGGATGTGCCCCCAGGGAGAAATATATACCAAATGGAAGGTTAAAACCTTTGAAATAACTGATGCCCCCATCTTAACTAGGGACAACCCCAAACCTACTAGACATATTCCATCCAAAAGGTAAACCTGCACCTGATGATGTCGTGTCACTCATAGGATTGGTAGAGGTGGAAGGAATTCGACCCCGATGCTGAAACCAAGCCTCGACCCCCCACTGGAAGAAGATCCAAAGGTGGGAATCATGATAGATAGGATGGGTGTAGGGACACTAGGTATACCTATGTATGGAAAGGATGACATAGTATATGTCCCCTCAATCGATATACTAGTAGAAAATGGTATGTACGGTGTAGGTCTAATAGAGATAAGGGGTGGTAACATGGACATCACCAGGATGTCCCTGGGGGAATTCCCCCCTATTCCACTTGAGGATGGGCTCATAGGCTGAACCACATTGGATGAAACACTTGGTAAAGACATGGTGGGAGGATAAATGGAGAAAGAAAAGGGCTCATTAAAAATCTCTCTTACTTGGACCAGTATAAGGACGTCTGGCTCAGTCAAAGAAGGGTTACAATTTAGTGGAAGATGCTTGTCTTCCACCTCCACTTCGACCAAACCATTCTCTTCAAACCAAAGATAATATCCTTCAAATTCATTGTCACTTATGTCGCATTGATTTAGAAGAAGTTGCACCTCTTTAATAGGCTGAAGTCCTCGTAACTGACGAGACAGGTAGGGTAGTTTGGCCACGATGAATATATTATATTAAAATAAAAAAAAAATACAACCTAAGGCCGATATAGACTCAGACTCAAAGATAAAACCCCTAATGAAAACTAGGATAAAAGAAAAAAAACCAATGGGCTCAGGGGACTTCAAAAAACCAACCCTATGGGGGAGATGAAGTCCCCACAAGATTCCCTAGTGAAGGTGTGAGGAGCAGTTATGATGATCTATGTAAAACAACCCTGACTGGTGAAATTACCCTTTATTAAGGTGGGTACCCTTTGGGAGAACTAATACTGTGAAAAAACATCTTCACCAAGTAATTCAACCACGTACCACCTCCAATCACCTATGTGGATCCCTAGGAAAGGTCATTAAGGCTGACATCTAAGAATCAATGGTTGGGAAAACAACCATAAGTATGACTGCACGTAAGGGAAAGGTAGCTAAGCGCGAAGCTCCAAATGTTTTAACCAATATAAGCCTCACATACATAATGATAAAAGAGGTATCACAAACACAAAAATAAACAGAGAGGGGCAATCTCCCTACTTTCCCTGATGCAACCTCGTGCTTAACTCATGTTTTAGAGAAGGTTCTCGACACACTCACTGCAAGAATATATTTTAATGTTATTTAATAAATCCTAAGTTGATTTTTTTGGCCTTGGAGAGTTTACTCTCCAATCCTATTCCAAGGCCCTAAGCCCAACTACTGTTGATTCACTATTACAAAAAAGTGTGTAATAAATTTTAGATTATACATTTTATTTTTCATGATGTTGATTAAGTCCAAGGGTAATGGATGAGACTTTAGTGTTGTTTTGACTCTTGACCCAACCAAGAAATGAAAATACGATAGTTCAAATGCATTCTCTTCGATGAACTCTAGCTATGGGAGGGAAAGAGACATTTCTTTTTCTTTGCAAATTTCAAAAATGAAACCTCATACACACTAAGCAACCAGTAAGCAAATCAAATATGAAATCAAGGAAATATTCTAATGCACTTGTTCACTTATGCTTCAAAAGTAATCTAACATGCAACAATATTTTTTGTCTATTTTGATATTTTTTCCAATTGAAATATAAAAAATTTCGATCTATGCAAGAACACACAATGCAAATGGAAACCAACAAATTAGCAAGCAAAGGGTAGTGTGATTTTGGTAGTAATGCCCCCTGGCACACTCCAATGTCTACATGGGATCTCAACCCAAAAATCACAAGGAATGATCTTAATCATGTAAAACCCAATGAAAAAAGGAAACTCAGCCAAATGCAACTATCAATCACCCAAAAGTACAATTTCAGACCCCAAAGTTCACAAGTGCAATTATGAAAAAAGGTTCTAAAATGCTCCACAAGGGATGATCACAAACAACAATTTTTCATTTTATTTTTTATGTCATGCAAAGAATAATGAAAAAACTCTTGCAAAAAGAAGTTGTAAACCTTGTCTTCCCCAATAATAGGGACCCTAGGCTTCACAACAAGAAAACCCAGAAAAAAATTCACAAAAAAGGCCCTTTTTTGTGGACCCTACAAGGGTACTCGCAGGTTCCCTTCACTAGATAAGTTAGGATCTTAGGTTGTCCATCTTGTAACACGCGATGACCAATAGTGGGACTTACACGCTTTTGTATAACACAGGAGGATATGCAAAACTTTTTTAAAAACAAAGATTTGTCCCAGATCCAATCAGACCTAATGGATCTAATCTATGAGGGAGTACTAGGGAAGAGAACAATCCAAATCACAAATAAGAATTCAACAAACAAGTTGATGGCAAAGTATGTGATACAAATCAATCAAACATATTAGATCTATATCCAACATAGTATCCAATGGATAAGAGTCTGAGCTCTCAGAAGCTTCTTTATATTCTCGATATCTTGAGGTTCTTTTCTTTTGCTAGGGCTTCCATAATCTTGGTCAAACTTCAAAATATGTTCATTGTTTCTCTGCACATAAACTTTAGGAAACAAAATATCTCAGTAATGAATAAATGCCTCGACCTCAATCTAAACACTCTCACCTTTCTGTTGATTTTGTTTGATATTATGCATTAATGAGACTAATATTTTGAAATGGCTCTTCTTTGAAACCCTTTTGATATAGTGGTGACTCTTTCAAGTTCAAGAGTGGCATTTAGTTAGCAATTGTGGCGGCTCCTCTATTAAAAATACATATCATATATTTGAAAACCCTTTTTAATTTGACATTTCCTATTATTGTTTAGGAGCTTCCCATTGTGATACCATGTTAAGTTTGGATTATAGGATAAAAATTAGAAATATGAGTCCAAATGTTCTATTATTATGAAGTCATTGAATATATTAAAATCGATATTTTTTTTTTATATAATTTATATGTGATTGAATAACCTAACTACTTAATCTCAATGTCTTTTATTAATAACCTTATGAACAATACGTATTGAAATTAATTGTAATGGTTAGTCACTTATACAACGTGACTTTATTATATTGTTGAAACCTTATACTATAACGATATTTTTTTATATGTATGATGACTTAGATCCATTATTCATCGTTATATATTGTACTTATCATTCATGGTTCTATATTCTACTTATCTTGATTATTTCACATGTATGGGTATGTCCACATTTTTTATAAAGAGATGTTATACTTGTATCACCTCACCATTATTGTCTTGCATGTGACATCCTTTCTCTATATTGGCGATCCATCATTTCTCTATATTTCTTTATATGGGGGATTCTTTCGTTTGTTTAAATGATTTCTTTCTCATATTCTAGAAAGAAACATGTGATGTTTCTCTACTCTAGATGTACTCTTAACCTCAAATACATCAAGGGGAATATGTTATCATACCAATTTCATCTACCTAAGATATTTAGATGGTTTTAACCAAAGACAACCTGAATCAACATTAATCTTACTAAATACACTAAATGCATGATTTATATGCCCATTTTCACAACACAAACTAGAGTGAAGTTGAAAGTTAACTCTCTCTCGAGGGTGGCATGACTTTCTCTTTTAATGGTTGCACCATATTAGGGGTCACATTGTTGTTCCTTTTTGTAATCACGTGATCATGCTACAATTTCTTTGATACCCACATGATACTTGCAATTGCATGATTTCCATATTTTCATGATGCATTAATTCTCAAATTCATCTAAATCAACCAAATGATGAATGCAAGTATATTCTAAGTGTCCCTTCTCATTAGTGCAAGGGTACTTGGTTCCTCTTTTATGTATTATCAGGCACATGGGAGGGTATGCCTAAACCTGAAACATTCTCATTTAAACTATTCTAGCTTCCAACCCATCTTTGGCCTACAAATACAAGCCTTGACCATCCATTTCACACAGATTCTTGGTGTAACGGTTATGTTGTTGATTTTTTGCTAAAGGGTGAGAAAACCATTACTTCCACTCACATATCTTGATTTCCTTACACTTATGCTACCTATTTATACTTACAAAATGCCATTGCATACGAGGATTTTTTCTTGGATTATTGCCACAAGAAAGATCCCTCAGAGGAATCAAAGAACCCTCCCAAAAAAATGATTTTGAGTCCATATATACAATATCATATTAAGGTGATATTGGTTTATTTGTATTTATTTTAGATTGGACTAATTATATAGTTTCTCCTCTTCACTCCCACCCTCATCGCCCCACCCAAAAAAAATGTTGTTTTGAAAACTTTAAATTCATCATTTAAATTCTTTGTTAGTTAATACAAATGCATTGGGGTAGATTTGATTATATTGTTGTATTGATCACTCACATTTGCACACCCACTTTTTTCCATCATCAATTCATCATGTAAACCATAAACTCTATTTTTCTTTCAAACTACACAAATTGGTTAACGCAAGTTTTAAGTTTGCATCAACCTTTCTTCATTTTTCTCTCAGGTTCTACATTAATGTACATACAATGTATGTGTTTCATAGTTGTGATGATAAATCCCTCTTTTTCGTTTATTGCTTAATCAACACCATAAAAAATATGCCCTTGCAGTACTAGATGTGGGAATGTGTGTATTGTTGAAGGAATTTTAAAAGGAACAACGAACAAAAATGTATTAGGACTAGACATGGGCAACAATGACCTGTGAATGGGGCCAACGTTGAACGCTTTTCAAACTATTTTTGTATGCACTGAAATTTGACATGGATAGACTATTCACATGCCTTAACGATATGGAAGGGTTTCTGGACTCAAATTTGACTCACACACCCACTTGTTCAAATATTAAACTCCATTATCTCAGATTGAAGGACTTACTAATGCAATGTAACAAAGTGGAATAATGTGACACTTGCCAATGTAATAAAGTTCTATCAATAAGAACTGCAGGGTGATGTCTCTGAAGGATAGTTTCATGGTAGCAATAATGATGAAAAATGGGCATGTGGAAGGGAACTCTAAATGTAAACCTTCTAGTTATGAGAAGAAATTATGACAATTTAGTATATTTATTATAGGTTAGAATAAATTTTCTAGTAGATATGTTAATGATTATTAATTTCATATTTGTAATTGACTCAAGGTACTAGCTTGCAAAGTATAAAATTTTAATTTCAAGTTGATAAACCAAATATGAAATGAATCCTAAAACCATAAAGTGTTGGGATTTGCCATTTAAGTGTAGTGTCATGTAGCTATCTTTTAAAACATAGAGAGAGTAGTCTCTATAGAAGTAGAGAAATATGATATTGGATTCTCTTCTAAGCTAATGTTGATCTTCTTAACCTTCAAGAAATATTGATATATATGGTGGTGTGAAAATAAGTAGAATAGGTAGAGGAGAAAATAAAGGATATTTTAGTACCCATCATTTATGCAAACGTTTTCATTGGAAAGAGAGACAAAGAAGGGAATTTGTCGGCAAGAGAGACAAGGAAAGGATATCGTTGCAAGAGCGACGAATGTAAAGATTCTTGCGACAAATTAACTATACTATAGACGATAAAATTTCATCAATAGTATAGCTAATTCGTCGCAAGAATATTTATATGGGATAAACAAAGGAAATGGATGAGGTGGTTCCAAGTATAGCTAATTCGTCGCAAGTATCTTCAAATGTACACATGCGATAAACAAAGGAAATGGATGAGGTGGTTCCATCTAACAAAATTTTTGTATGATATTATGTATTACTCTACCTCCAAAATTACCCAATTTAAAGCGCTATATGGTTATGAACCCCCGTCACCGAATAATTGGGTCATTAAAAATGCAAGTATAAGCTATTATTAATCTCTTTTAAAAGAAAATTGACTAGCATTGGTTAACTCTCTCTCTTTCTTGTGGAGAAATACATAGTTAAAATAAGCTATCTTAATGCAATCATTGTTGCAATAAGGTCTAAATATGCATGAGATGATATTCTTTTGGCCTCATGAATGAACAATATACCTGGAATGATCAATAAATTCCATAATCGTAATTGTCATCATTGTTGTCATAGTATTGTAGAAACAAAGTTTCAATGAACATGATGTTCTTCATTTTTATAGCATCTTTGTCGAAACAGTTTGAAAACATGGGACATTGGCCCATGAGTTTGGTGGCAAGAAGAAGACGCTTGATGGAATTTTGTATTTAAATAATGATTTTGTACTAATATTCTTTATGGAGAAAAAAAGTACTTAGATGAAAGAAAACAACAAAGACACCACATAACTAATGAAGCTTGTGTAATTTATCAAGTTCTTATTTTTTGATGTTATTGCATTCCCTTGCAGTAATAGATGCGGGGACGTGTGTCTTGAACAAATTTTAAAAGAAACAACTAAAATACATTGTATTAGGACTAGACATGGGAAATAGTGACCTGTGAAAGGGGCTTAGAGGTCATTCATGTATCTTTGAATGGTGTTACATGGTTTTCAAGGAGTTTAGGGCTTATGTAGGGCTTATATGGTGCAATGTAGTGTAGTCTATAAGAACAATCTCTATGCCAAACCTTAAAATGGATAGTACCATATCTTTTTCATAAGAAAAATATTCTTTGTATGTTTCCTTTATTGTGGCTCAAGCCCTCACACATGATGCATGACAATGAAATGTAACAATTTAACTATTGAATGATAGTTTTATGTCACATGAAAATTCTGAACTGACCCAAACATCATTTGATTAGTAGGATCTTGATAGCTTTCAAGACTCTTATCTCTTCAAGGAATGTTTCTTTGGTATGATATTGGTAGATTTCAATATTCTTATCTCTTATATCTTAGCGCATGACGACCGTCGGGGACAATTTGAAAAAAAACAAGAAAATTACAATTTTTAAAGGTAAAATCCGACGTCAAGGCCAATTGTTTGGGTGGCGTTATAGGATGCCTCAGATTTTGGGTTCAAATGTAGTTTTCGTAGAAAAATGATTCCTTATGTAGGGATTATAAGGTGCAATGGAGTGTAGTCTATCAGAATAATCTCTATGCCAAACCTCAAAATGGATAGTACCATATCTTATTCATAAGACAAAGATTCTTTGTATGTTGTCTATGTGGTGTCTCAAGCCCTCACACATGATGCATGAGCACCAAAGATAAATGATATAACCTAAGGTTACCCTCTATGGTACCACCTACCATGCCCCATGTTAATTAATTCAAATGATTTTTCTTTTATTTGAACTTTGCACTACAAAATCTCTCCAGTGATACATTATACGCTTTTCTCCCTTTACATGTTGGGATCTCAAAATTAATTGATTCATTCATAAGAAAAAAAATTCATATAAATATACATGGAAATGGTTTTTTCTTTTATTTGAACTGGTGCATTATAGACACTTTTCTCCCTTCATTTTTTTCATCGTTGAAATTTATATCATTCCTTCTTTAACTACATGGGTCCCCAATATTTGAAGTTTCAACTTCTGCTTCTTCCAACCCAAAAGGTGTTTTGCAAGAAAATGAATTAATTTCATTTTTAACTTTCAAAACACTAGAAATTTTAAAAAGAATTAGACATGTAAAATTAAAATTAAAATTATATTTGGGTGTGTAATTATTTTTCCTTGTTTTATGAATTTATGTTGGTCACTTATGAGGACAAGGACATAAAACAAAGAAAAGAATTAAACATTTATATGTATATATATGCATATAAGAGTTGGTTTATAAAAGTATCTTTCTAAGGAGAAAATGATGGGTAGGTAGTTATCTAACTTGTAAAATTTATGGGTTGACAATTTACTCCAAGTTAGTTGACAAGTTCCTCTCCAAAACCACATGCAAAAACTTTTCAATATAGGAAAAAATGTTCAAATTGAACACAAAATTTTAACACCGCTAGGAACCAAGACACAATTATACAAATAATAGGTGGTGGATATAACTCCTATTTAAACCTTCCTAGTATACCCAAAGTTTGGTTTTTGACTATGTCTACACATGGCTTTTAAATTTGTCTAACACAAGACCTGCCTTTGTTAACACTCTACACAAGCAAAGTGAGAACTAATATGCCTTACCTTCATACATAGAACATACACATACCTTATAATCGACCTTAATAGTTACATAACATTAATGTAAAACAACCTTAAAACTAGAAATTGTACATGTTCAAATAGGTTTACACGAAGACTCTTATAAACCAAGCCCTTGTAATTGTTAACATATAACCCCTACCATTTATAACCCTCTTAAGTTTATAAACCCTAATATAACCTTCCTATTCCCTATCATCTATAATATCAATAAACCTTATCCCATTAACAACTTTTAGAACCCTTGGTATCTATAAAGACATCTAATCTCTAATCCTTACACCTTCTATTGCATCTAACTAAAATAAAACTGAATTGATATACCCTTTGATCCATAACCCTATAAACCATCTCATTCCTAACCCACATGACTCCCAACACAAATAACCACTTCCATAGTACATTATAACCCATAATATAAGACATAAACACTACAACTCCTAATCCCTAAGACTTATAACACCTATAAAAGTTAATCCATAAACATTATAATCGTCAACCCCTACCCCCAAACACTTATCATTCCTAATATAACCTTGAACTCTTATATCCTAATCCTTAAACCTTATGACTCTTAACCCATATAACCCTTATTATTAATAACCCCTAAACTCTATAACCCTCAAACTTTATAAAATCTACACCTAACAGATAGGATGCATAACTCGTATAACCCATTACCCCAACACTTGTAAACCCTAACAAATATAACCCCACAACCCCATAATGAGTGTAACATTCACCCCAACAACCAATCACCCTTAACCCTCATAATTCCTTACCTTGATAACCTTATCACCCCTAATCCCTATAATGCATATAATATTTACCCCTATAACCTATCACCCTAACCTTTATAATTTCTTAACCTTCTAACTCTTGTTACCCCTGGCCCATATAGCTATTAACCGTGGTAACCCCTAGACTGTATCCATGTTAAATACTAACCTCTAAACCATAACTGCTAAACCCAAAACTTGCATAATCCTTAAGACCCTGAATTTGTATAACCCCTAACCTATATATCCCTTACCCTCCATAACACCTAACCCATAATCAATATAACTTATATATCATATAATCCCTATAACATATAATTCGTAACCCATAAACTCTATACATTTTAACCACTACAATTGTTAACCTATATTAACCCTAACCATTATCACCACTAAATCCTATAACTTTTATCTCTTTTAATTGTTATAACCCCTTATCCTTAACACCTATAACATATATACCCTTCACCTCTTTGACCTATCACTACCAACCTTAACCCACATTAAAACGAACCTCAATCATCCCTAAATCCTATAATCCTTATCATTATCAACCCTTATAACCCATTACCCATAACAACTATAACACATATACCTTTACCACTTTAACTTATCAGCACCAACCTTCATAATATATAACACCTATAACCCATACAATCCTTATAACTTGTATCCCTAAATGATATAACCCATACCCATTATAATCCCTTACTAACCCAATAAAATATAACACCTATAACCTCTAATATCCCAATCCCCAAACTTGCAAAATTTCTAAACCCAACAATCATAAACACATATATCCCCAAACCCCTATAACACTTAATACTTAACTCCTGAACACTATAACCCCTATAATCACTAATTCATATAACCATTATCAATCCTTAACTCTTATAACCCCAAATTCTTAGTCCCTATAAATCTTTACTATAACATTTATCCCCCCTAACACGTAATGTAATCCCTAACACGTATAACAACTAAATTCTATATTACCTAGCTGCTAACAATTAACCACTATAACCCCTAACTCATATAATTTATAAAAACCTATAATCCCATACCCCTAAGCCCCAAAATTATAGTCCCTAACTCCTCACCTTATAGACCATATAAACTTTTTACTCCTATAACCCATCATCCATAAGTTATCAACCCTAACACTTATGAACCTATAACCGCTAAACCTTATAATCAATATAACCCATATAACCCTTAACATGCAACCCTTATAACCCACATCCACCAATATTTATAGACCATAATATTACCACTAGCACCTTTAACCCTAACAATTGAGCCTTAGCCCAAACCCTATATCACCCTAAATCTTATAAACATTGATATAGACTTAACCTCTAAGATTTATAATCCCAACCCATGTAACCCTAACTGATATATGCCCTTAATCCTAGCCCTTATATCCTTTAACTCTTATAAACCCTAATATAACCCCTGAACCTTAACACCTATAACTGCTTACTCCCCCAACCATTATAACCACCTAACCCCTAAACCCCATATTCTCCAATTATTAATCCATGCAATCCCTAGTACCTATCACCTTAATTATTATCCCATAATTCATAATATAATCCATTATATTATGATGAATTTAATTAAAATGTATATTAAGTAAATTAAAAATAATAATAATAAACATTAAAAAAAACAAAAAAACAAAATACAAATGACAAACTAATCCACCCATGCCCATTCATTACAAACAAAATTGGGCATTGGCCATCTACTAGCTGAGAAAAACCTCATCCGTGGAGCAAAACCAATCCTGATTCCAGGCCATACATCTTGTTCGCCAAGTGACCTCTCTTCAATGATGCATAATGTTTTCATGGAGTAAATTCCATGTGACCTCTCTTCAATGAGATCACCCTAATTAATAAATTTCAGAGAGAAAAAATCTATCTGATAGAGGCAGAGGAGAAAAACCCCATATGACATAGGTAGAGGAGTGGAGATATTCAAGGGTCCAGGATTTCAATTGGACATCGACAGAGGCAAAGGAGCCCTATCTAGAAAAACCTATGGAGATGTTGTGGAACTCAGTAATGTCTCTCCTCTATATCTCTAAAATTAGTAATCCTTTGTGAAATGTAGTTAAAGCCCTAGTTTTAACATTGACATCATTGTCATTGTGAGAACAGTCTTAGGTTGAAAAGAATATTAATCATAAAATCATATCTAAGAGCATTAATAGATCAACACCCTCAGACTTGGTAGTTTGCATGATTTTTCATTTTTTACGATTTTGGATACAAGTGAAAATTGCAAAGTTTGATCTAACATTCTACCTCATATTCCTTGCACTACTAGTCATTATATATTGAATCCATATTCTTTTCAGAGTGCATAGATTATTCTTAATTTTATGAGAGGCATTTGAACTCTGTGGGAGAAAATTTTGTGCATCCAAAACTACATTTCCAGTTGCTCCTTCACCTACAACATTCTCATAGCCTCTATCCACCCTCTTAACCAATAATTCATCACTAAACTCATCATTTGAATTTTTAGAACCTTCATCATTTGGTTTAGGTCCTTTGTTATCTATTCCACATGAAATATTACTTTGAATATCTTCTTTTAAAGTGGAATTTGAATTCCTAAAAACAACAATTATTTTAATAGTCCATTAATGCTTTGGTTGTTCTGTCTTTTCAGAAAAATTCAAATAATTGAAACAGGTAACTTTTCACGCATTGCCAGTGGTTGTATCAACATAAGTACTGGGAAATGGAGTTTGCTTCATATTAGGATCTCGTTGTTGGGAAACAAGGCTTCCCTTAGGTGAATTAGTACCATATGTGGCTAAAACCATGTCATTTTCTGAGCCTTTATTCTCCCATATTTAAACAACAAGAATGGTGTGTGAAAATGAAAAGAAGTCACATTTTAAGTGTGGCTATGTTTGGCTGCAATCTTCATTTTCTTGCATTCCCACACAAACTTTTGAAGTACCACCAATACTACTTGACAAAGCTTATCTCTTTAAGAATAAGAAATGGTGAAAGCATGATATATTACTTCCATAAGAGGTGTGGGGATTTTTATAATATCAAAGCTTATAAATTTATTGCCAAGGTGGATTTTTTTGCTTCCAAAAGTCTAATTTTTCTCACCTACTTAGGGAAAGTAATTTTTCTAGTCCATCCCAAATGTTTAACAATGTTATGGACCTTGAGAGTAACATACAGTCAGGTGAAAATCTATTTATAACTCATACATATCCCTCTAAAAGTAATTCAAAAGGACTTGTTAAAGAGAGCATATTTATCTTTACCTTGAAAGTGGCATCTTTATCAATACTCATTTTAGGTCTATAACATCCATACTCACCACAACCCAATAGTAATTATAATGAGAAAGCCATACCTATAGTGTCAACAACACTTTCATAGGTTTAAGATATCCCCACAATGTATAGTGTTTTAGTTGTTGGAATGTAGTGATCATGATTTGTTGAGATCAGAAGTTCTCTCCATAAGTAAAAGTTTTAATGACAATGTAGGTGGAAGTTAGCATAGATTACAAGCTAAAGGAGATCATTGGAGATCCTTGAGGAGGGTTTTATTGAATAAAATTATTGTCGTGGGAGGAATTCCTCTATGTGATTCTATTTGCAATACATTGTAGGCTCATATGTAAACACTTGGAATCATTCACCTTCTCAAGGATAATTTTCCCAATAAGAGTAAGCCATATTAGATTTTTGTTTTTATATGAGGTTATTCACCTGATGAAAGATGTCCAATTTTTTCTTGAATATTTTATTATGGAGGTAGTTGAGGGATTCATATATAAAATCAGGATGGAGTTCATATCCAAGGGTTTGATTATTGGAGGATTATAAGACTGGGTATACTTGGTTGTTGCAGTTGGCATGATAAATCTTTTGGGGATGCCATATTCTTCATTCACTCTCACAGAGATAGTATATTTGTCAGGTCACCATTGTATCTTGTTTTTGTCATCTCTTTTGTAAGAGGATTCCTCTATTGTTGATTAGTAGGATGTTCACTATCAGAGAGAGGGTTTAAAGGGTGGTTTTAGCCTCCCTCTTCCACTCTTTCTTGTCAATTTTCTTTTATGATGTACCAAGGAGTTGTTCATGCAATAAATACAGTTTTTTCTGTACTCGGATTTCATATTTGATAGATATGTGGCTATGATAAGTTGAGGTTTTTTCCATTACACTTATTATGTATGCTTAAATTGGATGTTATTAATATACCATACATGTTATTACTGATAATATTTGTTGTTAGGGGTTTTATCACATCCTTCTTCACATATTTTAGAGCTCCATTGGTTTCCTAGAGTCCTAGACTTTAGAACCCTGAGACAAAGAACTGGTGTGGTTTATGGTATTGACTCATAGATTAGGCAATGGAAATAATGAAAATATAGTGTTGGTCAAAAAAGAGGGTAGGGAAATTATCGTTAAATTTATGTGTCATTATATACTAATGAATTAAATCCAAAAAAGGGTTTATTGTGGGAAAAATTGGCACGAATACATAAATAAATTTTTAAAGAAGATTGTATTTTTTTAATTTTAGGTTGTACTTTTTTTCAATTTTATGCCTTATTGATTGAAGGGATTACTAATATACCCTCTTAGTATAAGTAGAAGGTAGGGGATAGATATTATAACCTAGTCAATTTGTAGTCATTTTGTTAAGAATTTGATATTCCTAGAGAACTTGAATTTCCTGAGATGTATTTATGTTTTTGAGATAATATGATGATGAAGAATTTCCACTTTCATATTTGTTGTCATTAGTAGTTTTAAAGGTTCCTTGGAGGATATTTGGGTATGAACAATAGAAATGTGTACTTTCATATTTTCTCTTTTTCCCTTAGACTAGATTAGGTAAATCCAACTTTGTTTTCCAACAAGTTTACTTCTTGGTTTTGGATGAACAAACCTATATTTCCTCACATGGATTTTCCTCCTTGCAGTGTTGCACCCTAGCTTTCCACTGTCAGGATAATTAGGGATTGGTCATTGGGTTATATGATCCCTTAAATTTGTTTTTGCATATTTCCTTTCAAGTAATTTATAGCCTTCCTTTTAAGTGTTTTTCATCTTCCTTTTTAGTTGGATTTTATCTTTTCCTTCTATAGTATTATTTTGATTATTAGTGCATATTCCCCATTGAATTAACCTTTGTAGTTCTTGGATAGACATGGTTTTCCTTTTTATATAAATACATGTGTATGGAGTTTTCACATCTAGTGCACATCACCTCTCAAGCTTGTACAAAAACTAGGTTGACGTTTAAAGTTGTGAGATGAGGACTACAATATTTTTATTGCTATTCTTTGGCCCATTACCATTTTTTTGCACTATTTATAGGGAGGTGATAAGGATTGCATACATTTTTTATCATTTTTATTGTTTAACTTTAAGAATAAGAAATGGATTTCACCATTTCTTATAGGTGTACTAAGTGAACTATGAAATTTGCATGTTATTTTTAAAATTTGGGTCATTTTGCTTCCATTTATATGGATAATTAGCTCATAATTTTTTTCATTAGCCTTGCACACATAGTAATCTATCAAGAAAAAATTTCTTTTATTAAAACCTCTTGCTCCTTCCCATATCTAGTTTTCATCGAAGTTGAAATTCTTTCATTTCATTTTCCTCTTGCATGTTTTAAAGAGTCAAGTCGAAACGTCATCAGTTTCACGACCACTCATTTGAGTAACAACCTAAAATAAAGTGATAATTAAAATTTATCTAGCAACTTTTATAGGGCTCTTCAAATCCATCTTAGATTAGGTGTAGAGATTTGGAATAGGATTGTGAGAATAACTTTCCAAAGATGCTAAAAAAACATAAAGCTTTGATTTAGGGAGTGAAATCTAGTTTCTATATCAATGAATTTGGGAAGCCCTTCTAACACAAGGGTAAAGCACGAGGTCACATTAGGGATGACAGAGTAATCAACCCTACTTTGTTGGTCTTGGTGTCGACTATCAACTGTCCCCCCTCTTCTTTGGTATAATAGGTGGTACCATAGAGGTCATAATATTTTAGACTTCCTACACAAGGTGACAACACATGGAAGGTGGTGTTGTACTTGGGATCAACGTTGGCTAGATTCACTCAGACTCCTTATAGGGTTTCCCACTGTTCGGTGAAGTAACTTGCACTAGGGCATTAATTCATTAAGCAGGTTGTCAACATAAATTTCCCACCCGCCGAAACTCAACCACTTCACGTTTTGATCTGGTGATGTTGGATTTCATCACCAACTAGCGATTCTTTGTGAGAAGGTTTGTTTGCATGCTCGACTCCTAGATTAATTAGTGTGTGTTGTTTTTTCTCCTTAGTTGGTCTTATGATTGAGTTTGTGTCTAATGGCATAAGTTCCAGGGTAATTCCTCATTTGATCAATACAAAATATGGATACCATTAAACTAAAAGGGAATAAAGAGGTAACAAATATCTCATACCTAACTTACATCTTATAATTCCCCAACATTGTTCTTTACACTTAGTGCAACAAACACCAAATGGAATGGTTTACACAAGATCATGACTGACAAATCTCCATATAATGCAAATGAGAAATGTGATTCGAGAATTCAAAATATTATCATAAACCCACATCTCACATATGTGTGCATGCACCATAGATTCACAATATTTCATGAAGAGGTCCGGGAGAAATGCCTCCATGCAAAATTGTCCACATCAGAATTGTCCATGTCCTTGATGGAAATATATAAAATTCCCTTGAAGATATTCTAGTCCTTGTCCTACTTAAAAAGGATGATCCTATTTTGGAAGTGGTCAAAGACTACTTTTTTCCTCCCTCTATTTGGTACGTGCTAATTCATATACTAGCCTTGCCCTACAATAGGGAGTGTTGTGTCCCTTTTCTCGAAAATAAGTGAGGTTCCTCCTGTTTTTATTTGGCATCCTACATGGTTACTTCCCAAAGTAATGACTTCTCTGGGGTTTTACCTCTATATGATGGGGACATTCAATTTAACATTATTTACATGGTAGGTTAAGTCACTGCTCATGATCCATTTCCCCATCTCCACCATTTGGTATCCCTCCAAGGTGTTGAGCTAGAGTTCTCGTAAGGCCTTGATATATTGTGAGGTCCTCACATTCAACTCACTAAACCTCCCTCTTAGCTTGAAACTCACCTCTCTTCCAAGCAAGAGGGAATCCCCTCCTCTTCGATCAATAGTTGTTTCCTTTGATCTGACCCTCTCCCGACCTCTTCAACATATCCCCCTTTTGATGGAACATATATTTTTCCTTCTTTCTCTCAAGTGGTTGCTCCAGTCACTATCCATGGCCCAATTGAAACTTGGGTCTCCCCATCAACCATCTCATTATCCCTTATATCCATGAGTCTTGGTACATCTATGATGTTTTCTCAAACTTTACCTGGAAATTCTATCCTTGATATCTAAACAATAAAAGTAAATGTGTAGAAACAACAATTGGCCCCTTACAATAAAACATTTCCAAACCTTAGCCAAGGAATGTTAATGTCCTACTCCAAAAAATTCATCTCCATATGTAAACCAAGTATTCATTTCAACGTATACACAATCTAAAAACTAAACATTCATGTCAAACTCTACACAACCCATACACCAAGAACTCATGTAAACCTCTACACAACCCAAAAACCAAGCATACATCCAACATTCTCCCAACCTCTTGGACATGAATACATGCAACCTCAAAACTCTAATGTTTAGGGAAACTAGAATCCAATCATGAACATGTTCAACATTCCACCCTCTTTCATCCATGGTATATGACCATGTACTCATCCAAGTATGGGAGGCGAAGGTGGGATACCACCCTTTGACAATAACACCCCCACTATGGTGCATACTCAAACCAAAACTTAAGCTGAAATGGAGAAAGTAGGGATAAATACCTTCATGCATCATGTATACCTTCCTACACAAAAACGTTTAGACAATCCTTTCCCCTCAAATTGTAGTGACGTGCATTCCCCCAAAACTACTTGAATTACCTAAATTTAATGGTGCTACAAAGGAATACCTTGAGTGTCACTTATAATCTTTCACTACTACATGTGCCAAGTTTCTTCATTATAACAACAATATCACTATAATTGTTTTTCCTCGATACTTGATAGGTGATGCCATTCAATGGTTCCATCATCTCCCTAAAGAGTCAATTTATAACCCTTACATGTTAGAGAATTAGTTCATCCAATAATTTAACATCCCTCAACCAAATGAATCTTGTATCCTTAACCTTGTTAAACTCAAACAAGAAGATGAGGAATCTAATTAAACTTTCAGTCATTGATAGTGTAAGGTTTGCACGACTCTATGGAAAATTTACTAGAAGACACCTTTTATCACCTCTTTATAAATGCCTCAAACCAAGACAACATGATCACAAATTATATCAGAGATCCCCCTTCGACTGAAGATTCCATCGACAACCTCCATAAAATAGAAAATGCCTAACTTAAGTCTATTGTGGGAGATAACATAGTTAAAACACCAAATCCATGAGTCTCCAATAGAAATGTAATGCGAGACATGGTGACAGAAATGACCCTGCCCAAAATTGAAATTAGAACTATCTTTTAAATTAGAGAAAAGGAGAAACATCATGCATCAACCTCAAAAATTGGCATGTGGTGTAAATAAGACAAGCACGACTCTCATAATACAAATGATTGTTGAAAACTTAAATAGTTGTTGAAAACAAAGGATAAACTAATAGAGCTCCTAAGCTTAATATTGTTGTCACGTGAGAAAATTCCAAACTCAATAGATACAAGCATATGATGCCCTATCATGATATTCTAAAGTCTTCCAAGAAGAACAAGAAGAAGAAGGATTCTCTTTAAGACAACTCCAATTCTTCCAAAGAAGAAGAGGTCGCTCCTAAATCTCCTACAAAGAAGGAGAATTCTCATGCTAACCCTTCTTCTAGTTAGTCTACCCTCAAAGTTATATAAAGGATCCATATCACTAGAGGTTACGATGCACTAGTGTTTGACTCTAACCTCAAAAGGAACCACCCTTCACCTGATTCTTTAGCTAACCTCACTGACTTGGATATTTTCCTCCTAATGCATTAGGTAGGTATTTGTTTATATCAACCTAATAAAAAAATAACCTTTATCCTTATTGACACTACGGGTCCCCTACCTTCTCACTAGATTAGAGCCATATCTCAAACCAATGGGAATCTCCTCATGAATATTCTAGTATCGTTCCTCCCCCTTCTCCCCAAGCTAGTTGATTTCTTGCCTCCTAATATTCTTCCTTCATTCAAAGGTCATTCTCTCATGTATTTGATATGTCCTAAATGAATGTTATCTAAGAATGTACTGGCTAGATGACTGATATAATTGAGTCCCTTTTACGATTTGTCCCCTAGGATTACAAAATATTTGTCCCGTTCTCTCTCGTTAGATATTTCCCACATTCCTTTGAGAGAGGAATGGAAAGCCAATATGGTAAAACCAATTCTTCTTGTGAACATGCCAATTATAAGACAATATTAGGGAAATCATCTAACGTGAACTCAACAACAACTGGAAAATCTGAAAATTCTTGTTGCTTATCCAAATTAACTAGAATTTGGATTGACCCTATAGCAGAAAGGCATCCTCTATATATAGTAGACTTTAGATTTTTCCTTCATATGTCAAAAATCAAGAGGGATATCACATTACATTATGTGGTTGACCATTATTCCGTAGTGTGAAATCTAACCATAGTGCATATTGCTTGCATGGATAAGCGAGTCGAATTAAGGTGCACCCACCTAGAGATTCATACCCTTCACTAAGTTGGGAATCCACTATATGCATGAGTGACCCTACTAATATTGGTAAATAACATCTAATTGTACATCCAAAACTAAAGATATAAAAAATTTATTTAGAACTTAGAATATAGAAAAAAAAGTTCAAAAATTGGAACTAGGATGAGGATGGACTACTCACTAATAACACGTGCACATGAAACTGAAGGTACAACCAAACAGGTACCTGTCATATATTTCTTTGTCGAGTGAGGAAATATTAGGAAAAATAGAGGGAAATGCGACTGCATCTAGTAGATATTATATGCAAACAAGGACCAGAGGTGAAAACGTAAAAAGAAAATTATGTAGACGCATGGAATTTTTTATTTCCGAAGGAGGATCATTCTCTTATGATGATGAGAGCATATGAGACATAAAGGTTCCACTCAAGTATAAGAATCTCATGAAACAATGGGTACCTAAGGAAATGCCTCCTATAGATGTTGACTTCATTGTCAACAATAGGACATATTGCATTGCACCATCCTCCCTGCATGGCCTGGGGATATTTTCCATGGATGGAATAACTGCAAAATACAATACAGTAACTGAATTGACGAACTATGTCAGACTGTGTTACAATTATAACGATTGGATGTCTCTGGTCTAGTACATGCAAAGTATGTGGAGATATGCACTCACCGCAAATTATATACAGCTAATAAACAAGGATAAAAATAAGGGAGCGACTATCTATACTGATGGAAGCCCTAGAGCTTCTAGAAATATCATAGGGTTTATAAATAACACACAACCTAGGACAACAAACAAGCAACCAAATTGCATATATGAGGGACGTGAAGAGAATCGGGTAGTCCTGTGCGCAATAAAAAATATATCTCTCGAGGAAGAGTTATTAGTGGATTACCATTTGAATCGAATAGAAACGTCGACTAATAGTGTGTGGGTACTGTTGTGTTACTTATATGTTCAATATAATGCACTCATTAATTATCAATCTGGGATTCGTAATCAACAGAGTTACAAGACACTAGAAAGAAAGGTAATTCTAATGTCATGAGTATATAACTATTCTAGATTATGCATGCTAGAAATAAAGCAAACTAGCAAATGAAAACACACTTTGGTTGTCTTTCATAGAGAGGATATCTACTCCATTAAGGCACATGCAAGTATGAGATGGAGTTATTTTGAAAGATCAACTCTTCTATCTGACCCAGGAAGCTAATCATGCAATCACACTCTGGAAAGGGAATCACACATCAATCATCAAGACATAGCATGGACAGTTCAATAATCAATATATTGATTATGATGTGGTTCACAATATTCTATTGTGAACTTCACTAGTTCTTTTCCAAATACGTTTGACTACTGTTGTCAACATACATGTCCATTAGGCAAAATAAAATTCATAAGAACAGAAACAGAACATATGCAAAACAGAGTAAGTAAATATCTCTAAGCAATCATATAATCGAAATCCTAGTCTAAACTATACTGCTATCATCTGAAAGAATTAAGATTAAGCTAATCTCACAATTATTCTACTAAAATCAAATGCTAATACTAATATATGAAGATACCGACCTTTGTTGGATGGTGGGCCCTTTCCATTTCAACAGGTCAATGACTGAAGTCTACAGTAAGCTTGATTTCAATCCACACATTACTCTTACTTAAACTTCAAAACATATAATTAAGTTATGCTAATAAATCAACTCACATTCATTCATAAACGATCAAGACATGGAAATAAATGACATCCTTCTATTAAACATCAACTCAGAATATATTCTATAGTATGTAATGCTACTTCACATGTTGTGTTATGCTATCTCTCTACTACTTCCACTATCCTTGCCATGACTATTTAAACAATTTTAGTCGTAAAACACAAGAAGGTGAAATCTTTAGCAGATCAGTCAATTGTCAAATTTATATATTTGGTTACATATTTTAAGCTTCATCCTCATGACACAAAGTGTATGAGGATGAAGCAATAAACAAACTAACTTAACATAGCCTTGCTAAAACTTTGATGATTCAACAAACATCCAACAATTATCTTCGACATGATCTGGGGCTAAACTTGGTATATTCTTCTTCCTGTATTGGTACCAGATCATGACAGGTGAGATTAGGTAGATGGTACCGGATCCGAATATCACACAAGTGGTTGGTACTGGACTAGAACAGTCTGTGGCCATTGGTACCAGATCACGACAGTGAATGGTTCAGTACCGGATCTGGATGGAAGGTGCACTTGGTACCGTATTCAGACAGTGGCAATCTGGCACATAAGTATCAAATGGCTGAGTTGATACATAAATTATGGACTCAACTAGAGGTCAAAGGTTATACGTGGCAATTTAAAACATTAGTACATCAAATATTTAGTCTTCTATCTCAATAAACCACAAAATGCATGAATTCAGTTATACTTTACCTTATGACCTCATCAATGGATAATGGTAGTGTTCTTTGTCATTTATCCAAACTTAGGTAGGCCAAAAAGGTATAAATGAGGAGTATAATAGGGTAGTGGGGATGTCAATTTAGAGGCTCAACATTCCTCCATGCCAAAGTCATTGCATGTCCTCATGCAACTGAAACAAACTCAATTTTTTTCAAAATTTGAGACTCCATTCTTTACTTATGTGGATCAATGATGTTGATAACTGAGGATTCTTCTTTCAGCTCCCTTTTTATGACCCTAATGTATTGTAAGAGTCTTAGTACATTCTTGAGCTTATTAGAAGTCTCTTCATGGTCATCTTGAACTTGCTGGCTAGTTGCCTTTAGTTGCTCGTTTTCCTTTTTGATATACCTGTCCATTAGTTGGTATTCCTTCACCTCTTGTTTGAGTTCCTAGTTTTTCTTTTGCAGCTCCCCAATATTTTTCTTCATTTGTTCTTTTGTTAAGGTCCTTGTTGACCTCATTGTTTCTGGCTGGATGTATTCTCTTTCCTCCACTTCCTCCCTCATCCCACATAAAGTAATAGTAACTTGTTCCTCAATCAAGCTAGGGATGTCATCCTGGAATGATAGGTTTTCAGAATGAGAGGTTTTTATAGGATAAATCGGTAGGTGAGGACTTTAACTGATCTCCCTAGATCCATCTAAATCTAGAACAAAACACACCAGAACATGATGCTTTCCTTAAGTTTTAAATATTGAATTTACTAACTAAAGAGGGATAGGTGACATACCATTTAAACATCGTTTCCTCTTGCCATTGCCATCCTAGCTCCATTCCAACACTCATACAATGATTATGTTGCAAAATAACGCAACCAAACAAAGTGATTGTAATAGCATAAACTCAATATAAACCTGTGTATGTGATCAAGGAATCATACAATAAAACACAACAAGCTTTATAGGAAAGAATCATATTACTGTATCATATTAAATGTGAAAGAGATATTACAAACATGGCCTTGATGTCGTAAGGTCCCTTCCAACTATCCTTTGTTCCCCACACACTTCCACTCCAAGAATTCTAAAAGCATAAATCTCATAATATTCACAATCTCTCCTGAAAAAGGCAAAACTCAAAGACACTCCAACCAAGCTAATAATTCCAAGCCAAATCCAACTTAGCCCTTCTCCATGAGATCTCCTCTCCTTTTATAATATGAAGAGGATAAGGTGAGGATGTTAGGATGATCCCACTAAATCATGAAAGTGAGTAATATCCAAACTATTCAAATGCCACCTCACCATGGAAGTTTCTCCTTCTAGAAGATTCGAGAAAACGCTCGTTTTTCCCACATGTAAGCATTCTCGCACCCTACCTATAGAGAATAAAGCGAACTCCTCATGAACTAGATATGATGCAGCCTACGAGAATCAAGCATTCTCACACCCTAGATATAATGCAGCCCGAGAACTTCCTTTTTTATAGGGTTTTTACAAAGGAAAATGCAACTTCTTTTCTCAGAAAACGTTCTTCTCCCTTCTTTATTGGGGAACTCGGGCCACTAACCCCTCTTAAGACTACATATAGGTTTACATAATTAATGGTCATATGGATGACGAAAATAATGTGTAACAGAGAGGCCCCCAAAGTATGAATTTAGAACAGAGTGATAGCTGAAATACTTTGTCGCGTGTGTGTAGGGAACAAGGAACAATCGATCAGAAACCTGCCAACAAACAAGGAAATACAGTACAATAATACATCATCACTGAGGTAGGAATTCCCATACTTAGAATACAAATGATTCAGAGCATAAATTCTGACATGCAAAGATCCATGTCAAGTAATACAAGGGCATGGCCACCAAACATACACCGTGGATCCATGCCATTATGAATCAAATTTGAACATAGCCACCAAAAATACACTGTGGATATATGTGTTAAAGTTTAAAATTTGAACATAGCAACCAAACATACAATGTGGATCTATGCAACAATACACTGAATATACTCCAACGCAACCTAGATCTGTCAAAAAATATCCAGGGTCTTCATCTCCGCCACTCTATAGTACGAATCTAACCATGTGAATACATGTGCTGAAGTTGAACATGGTAGAAACCACTTGATTATTGGTCATTAGTGTATACCGTTAACAAGTGCAAGGGAAGTCACCATTAATGTCAATGACTCCCAAGGTACACTAGTACAATCCAACGAATGTGAATAAATGAGATGAAGTTGAACACTCGGCGAAATCTCTCGATTAGGGGTCAATAATGAAAACCCGCTGTCAAAAGTGAGGAAACCTGTCATTGAGGCATGCAAGTTCTAAGTCTAATTCTAATTCCTGGATAATGATTTGAAGTCGACAGGAAAAGACTCGTCACATGAGGGCCTTAATGTATCCCACATCAATGACTCGAAACAAGTAACAAGATTTGATGTAGGTCAGAGTAACAAGTGATTCAGGACTGAATCATGGATGGTCGATGCAATAGAAGGGTTAAATACTGCAGAAATGGTTGATGCAACATAAGGCTTTTTGGGTTGAACTTCATTTTGAACATAGTGACAACACGACAATTGTCTTAGAAACATTGACTCAACAACAGGGATCACAGACCAATTTGTAATCTTATAAAGGAGTATGATCATGAGACAAGTGGATTTTCCAACCTAGACATAAGGCGAGTGAAAGGGTGTCATGTTCAAAAGTGACTCTTCCATGGAATACAGGTTTAGACACATTTCTTTCCCAAATTTCCCCCTACCATTTCTGGCGAGTACCTCTTTATTTTTATGCAAGATTGAGGAGGATAAGATATGCTTGTCAATTTAAGCTCATCCTTCATACGAGTCCCTCAGAGTATGTTTAACGAACCCTAATAAGGAGTGGTTCGGTCCCATATGGGCTTTTCAATGTTTTTTTTATGAGTCCAAAGAAACAAAACTCAGGGGTTTTTCATGTTTATAGAGTCTAAAAGACACTTAAAGAGAAATCTCTCAGTTCCTTTTTCATAAAGTAGTCTGATGAGACCGAAAAAGAGATAAACTATCGCTCAATAGACGTTTTCTTCAAATACTTTAATGAAAATGAAAATAACAAGGTCTCTCGGCAATCTTTTCATGTTTATATAGTTTGAAAAGAGCTTAAAGGGAACTCCAGTGGGTTCCTTTTTCGTATAACCTTTACGAGTCTGAAAAAGTGATAAAAGTATACTCGGTTGCATTCTCACATATTTACGAGCATGAGAAAGAGCAAAGACTAAGATCGGTAACTTATTCTCATGTATTTACGAGCATGAGAAAGAAAAAAGACTAAGCTCGGGATTTTTTTCATTTTTATGCAAGCTTTAAAACAAACCAAAACTATGCTTGGGATAGATTTTATTTTTACACAAGCTTAAAAACTAAACAAAACTATGCTTGGGCCTGGTTTCATTTTTATGCAAGTTTGAACCAGAGGAAACTATTCTTGAGGTAAGTGGTTTCATTTTTACACAAGGTTGAACCATAGAAAACTATGCTTGCGACTTCCCAACGCATGGTTGGTACTTAGCCCCTAGCTTAAGAAGCTAGTGGCTCAACTTCAGCATGAAGTCCAAAGGCTGGAAGAATTGCCCCCCAAGCATCATCTCATCAAACAATACAGGAAGATGAAATGAAGCTTCAAATACTAGACAAAAAATTTGACTCAAACAGAGAGGGGGAAGTTGTTTCATTTTTTAATGAGCTCCACACATGAGAAGAACTATGCTCGTGGCACTATGTATAATCCCTAGACCTCTTTTTCATTGTTTAATGAGCTTGACACAGAAACATGAACTATGATCGTAACCTCTGTTTCATTTTTTAATGAGGTTTCCACAGAGACGCAAAAACTATCCTCACTACTGGTTTCATTTTTTAACGAGCTTGAAATTAGAAAAACTATGCTCAAGTCTTGTTTCATTTTTTAACGAGCTTGAAATCAGAAAATCATGCTCATAGACCTCTATTTCATTTTTTAATGAGGTTTCCAGAGAGACGCAAAAACTATCCTTGACTCTTTTCTTGATCATGGATTCCAAGAGGATAATTCTCCAGAAGGACACCATGTCAAGGGACAAAACTCAGTCATGGATTCCAAGAGGTCTTCACTAGAAAGAAGAAACACACTCTGGAAGGAAACCATGTCGAGGGTCGCAACATGAGTAAAGATATCAGGCTCTAACAATGTTATAACCCTAAATCGCGCCACATATGCTTACCTGGCATCAGGCCAACTCATTTCCCTTCTTTTTCAAAACTCTACTGAACAACTCTTTGAAAATCCTCTTGTGTAAAGGCCCATGTGCCCAAACCCATTACTGCACGTGTGTACACATTGTCTGACTCACAGCAGCCCACATGTAGCTACAAAACCACGAAAAAAGGAAAGTTTTCGATGGAACAAAAAGATATTAGTGAATTAACTGAAACTCCTAGCCATGCATGGCCGAGGGTTCATCCAAAACCCTAGCTCCTTCTAGCCGATAAAAGAAGGGGTAGGGGTACCATTTGGAGGAGGAAAAAATATAGCGATGAAACTCTACCCATTTACGTATTCCATTGTCCCAACCCTTTAGCCTTTCCTCATGCCAAAGGAGATTTAACGCAAAGCAGTTGAAGGATAGAAGAAGAGGAGCCCAGGATTAGGTTCAAGGAGCGGTGGCCGGTCTCAACTTTTGTAAGTTGACTCACTTTAAGTAATAAAAAGAATGCTTTTCCCGTCCCAATTTATGAACTGTCTATGGTTTGATTAGTTTATGTTTGATTTCTAACCCTTGAGTATAGAAGTAGCATGCATGCATAGTTGTTATTTTTCTTGAGTGCAGTTCATCTTTGGAAGGAGCATCATGAACAAGTAATCAAGCACAATGGAGGATCGACATCAAACGCCAGTAATAAGGTAGGTGATACTTTCCATGCATTTACTGAGAAAAGGGGGATTTAAATCTAGGGATGTAGGAAGAATATAGATTCTATTTGGTCAAATATGCATGCAATGTCTGAACTCTATTTTTCTAGTCCGTAGGGTGTTTTTCCCAACAACAGAATTGGCGACCATATTGGGGAGAATACTCTTTAGGGTTCCTGGAATTTTTGTTTAAAGTTTTGGGTAGTTTAAAGACTAGGTTTTCTATTTTTTCTTTGCCTGTCTTTTTCTTTCATTTCTGTAAGGTCTGAGCTAGTAGGGAGTCTAGTTTTCCATACCATATTTCCCTGACTTTTGCTTGACTGTGTTTTTTGGGACACACAGAGGTACACATGGCCTGGATAAGGCCTGAACGCATGTACCCGCACCCTATCCTCTTACAGCCCACGTGTGAACGTTAGCTGTAGAGATAGCAGTAGCGTGTAGGAGTTCAGAGAATCTTAGAGGCAGTCCTCCTCTTCCCTGTCAGAATCACACATTCTCAGGGGGTTTTCTAGAATTTTGTTCGAGTCTTGCGTGCTAACGATCCTATCTCAGATTTTTTTTTGCCTTATTGTTTTTCCTTGCATTATTTGTTTTTCTGTTAGAAAGAGTACCCAAGCCTTCAAGGGATCCTGGTTATCAATACCAGAGGCCTCTTCCTGGTCTAGTATGTCTATTTTAATATTTTTTCTTAGAGTTTACATATACACACGGCCTGTACAAGGTCAGCCCGCGTGTACACGCCCTCTATCTCTGTTCAACATGCATTTGCACGTGTGCTATTTAAGTGACAGTCACGTGCTTGTATAGGCTACTTTTTGTTCAGGGTGGGGCAGTCATCCCCTTCTTTGATAAGAAGTATTCCTCTCAGGTGTTTGAATCTATGTTTGAACAGTCAGTAGCTTAGGATTCATCTTACCCTTAGCCTGTTTTTTCTCAGTTAATAGTTGACAGAAAAATATAAAAAAAAAATATTTTTTTTATGGTTTTTAGACAAGCGTGAGAGTCATTGTTTTTACAATTTCCATTGTGTGATTCTTTAATCTGATTCTTTGCGATCTGTGCTTTAAGACAAGATTTTTTTTCTTGGTTTTTTGCTTGTTGGCATTTTCCCTTTCTTGCTTTACTCGCACTTAAATAAATAAATAAATCTCTTTTCATTTTCTTCTTTAGTTGAAGAGTGTGTTTCTGCATCATTAGCTAGGGAAATTTTTTGTATTTCGTAAGTTTTTGCAGTTCACTTAGATCATAAGTAGATCGTAGTCGAGTGAAATTCCTTTGAGTTTTCTGTCCAAAATCTTAGAAAAATTAAAAATCTTTCTTTGTGAAAAGTTGTTGAAATTTTGCATTTAGTAAAAGTTTTTTGTTTCCATCTTTTTCATTTATTTTTTTCTTTCGTCTTTTACACATCATCAATTTCACCCTCATACCCTTGATGTAAGAAAAAGCCATACAAGAAATGCTAATTTTAAAATCTACTAGACTTTTATGTTTGTAGGGTTCACAAACTAGTTCAAGACTAGGGCCTTGGATTAGGTTGGAGAGGAAACTCTTCAAGGCCATTCAAAACCAAACATTGGAGTCTGAGATAGGGAGTGTCTAAGTCCAGTTTCATGGAACTTATCTGGGACCCCCCTCTAACAAAGGGGATAAACATGAGGTCACGTACGGAAAGGTAGCGAAGATAACCCCTCCAAAGCCAGACCAATCATAGTGGAGAATACATATAGAGGGATTTTTTTGGGATTCCATCGTTTGCATTTGCCACAGGGCTTCGTGGGTCTCGAGTCCGTTCAAGGTCATCCATTGTCTTTCGAAACATTTTCTCTTAATACCCTTGACAGGTTTTGGGCTCGATACCCTGCTCATTGTGGTCTACCCGACTTTCGACTGTACCCACCTGGTGACTGTTCACGTGCTGGAAACCTAGTTGCCAATCTTTTTAGCGACATACATAGGTGATTGCGGGGGTATACCATGGTACCTAGGATAGAAATCAGGCCACGCTTTGTAGAGTATACCCAGAGGGTGCTTTCATGTTCAAGTTTCACTTGCACTAGTAAGTTGCTTTAGTGTTGGTTGTTGTAACTGTTCTTCCAAATAGTTTAGTGATTGCTTGTCTTATCTCTTAGGGGATTATTTTTAGTGTGTGCTACTTTTGAACATTTAGAATACCTTAGCGTGTCTTGGATCTTCTCACACAGTGGAGGATCCTGAGCTCTGTCGGTCATGAAGGCTTCTTGGCCTACCACCGGTTACACTGGAGCCACCCCTGCCACCATTAAGGCAGAAGCTAGACCAACAAGGGTCTTTTGAAGCGATCAGGTTACAAACCTTTGTGCCCGAACAACTCCTAGAGGAATCAACCATTTTGGACCTTGAAGCAACCGCTCTTGGCTCGGTTGAAACCCCAACCACTGATATCTTGGCACCGTTTATTGTACCAATCCAATTTCATGAACGCTAGACAGTGCCTCACACAACAATGGAAACAAATGTTGTTACTTCTTCTGGGAATTCTTCCATTCCCACCACAGTTGTCACCACAGGAGAGTCATCTCCTAACCTACCATCGTCAATCTGAGCCACCATGGTCTTGGCTGCAACTACGTCGTACAGTCGACCGAGCCCGTCTATGGCGGCGGCCACAACCCCCTTCACACCTAGTGCGACAGACCCTCCGTTCTCATACGGTATGCCTAGTTCAGGTACAAGTCCTGTACTAATGTACTCCACTTTACAGACTTTGGTTCTGGGGCAATGAGCTCTAGTGCTCCTCTGCAAGGTCACCTTAGGGGCACTCCTGTCCCTTTTAACACTTTTCCTTATGTAGGAGGTCATATCGCTCCTTCATCCCCTTTGCTTGGTGGTCTGCATCAGCAATCCATCGGGCAACCTACACACAATAGTTTATTTGGAGTGGGGAGTCAGGGACCACGTTCACATAGTATGCCGGTAGGTTCGACAGCATTTTCTTGGAACAAAACATTTGGTAACAACACTTTCTCGTCAGCTGCTTTCCCGACTAGGGGCAACCCCATTTTTGGACAATCTACTCCTGCGCAGGGTACTATTCCTACACAGGGGGCACACATAGCAGGACCTTGGAATTCAGGACAAGGATCCGTTCCCTCCTCCGGAATGTCGTTCTGGGGTAATTCCTTCCATAGTCAATGGAACCTCGGACAGACTACTATGCCTCTCCCAGCAGGACCGGCATGGGGTAATACTTCCCAAAGTCCTTCGAATACAATGCATGCCCAACACTCTATGTCCTTTTTGGGAAATCAACCGATGATGTCCCCACAGATGAAAAATCGTTACGCTGGTCAGGGCCATGGTTTCTACCAGAATCCAGGCCAGCAACCAAACTTTTCCTGGCAACCTGGTGCCAGTGAAACTCCAGGACCCTTTTTCCCAGGTTATCAACAACAACCCAAACTACCATTTGTGGCAACTTTACACTTGCCAGATTTGACAAGGTTGTTAAATGATCCTATTTGTCATGATCCACATTGGCGTCCTATGCTGACAAAGTTGCCTTCAGACATTCCAAAGTTCGAGGCCAAGCCTAATGAAGATCGAGGTGATCATGTGACTACCTTTCATCTTTGGTGCTCATCTAACTCATTGACAGATGACTCCGTATAGTTGCGATTGTTTCAACGTACTCTTATTGGGAGTGCTACAAAATGGTACATCGATCTCGATTGCTCAAGATACTCTTCTTTTGGCAAACTAGCGATGGCCTTCCTTAACCATTTCCAGTTACCTGTGAGATACGACGCTAGCACAAAGCTGTTCACCAATTTCGAACAGACAACAACGGACCATATCTTTGATCATATTTGAGAGTGGAGACACCAGAAGAGTTTAATCAAGGTACTAGTCCCACCAGCATTCCTGCTTGAGTGGTTCCTTAAGTCTTTGGTCCCACAGTTATCCAAGGACGTCACGACATCCAGAGTTTTCTCTGAAGAAGATGCCATCATGAGGGCTCAATAGTTTGAACTCATCTATTTTTAGTCTAGTTTATTATACAACATCTTGCCAGATGCGCCACATTTGATACTGGATAAAACTAGACAGAGAGTTGGACCACATGCCGATGGTATTGTTGGTTTAGCACAAACCAAGCCCGCTGAGAAATTGACAAAACAGTTGCAACAGTTATCCATGCAACACATAGCAGCCAACCAAACTACTGCTTTGGCTTCTCCCCCTACCCAAATGTCGATAGTACACACTATGTAGTCGACTAACCCAAAGGCCACCCAGCAGCCTGAAGGGAAGAAAAAACAATGAAAGAAGGGTAAGGGGGATAAAAAACCCACCGATAATGCTGGTGGGGACAACACGGAAAAATGGAAGGCGAGGTATCCATGCATATTGTGCGTGGAAGACCACCTGACCCATCTTTGTCCTCAACTTGCAGAGGCTCAAAAGTTTGTCACACAACAACAGCAAGCAGTGTTGACTAATCCCTTTTGACATGAGTAAAATATAACTCAAGCCTCTACAAGCATAGAAGGGGGCAACCAAGAAACTTGCACTCCTCCAAACAATCCCTCATCTGCGAACGTATATATGTTTAGGGGTGATGCTTTCATATCAACTAGAGTGCACAAATATAGTAAACCAAATGCTTCTGAGAAGGGTAAAGAAGCTGATCTCCCTTCTCTTCCTCTACAGATTGAGAAGATGTTGGGAGAAACAATGACATGCATTCCAAAGGGTACATTTAAAAAATCTTCTCACAACCCAAACACAATGGCCGCCCAGAATTACTCTGTGGTGTAGGATTTATCACAAACCCCTTGTGCGATGTCTACTTTGGAGGTCCTCCAATGCTGCCCTTCTCAGAGGAAAGCCTTGTTAACCACTTTGGGCTCTACTGAGACTTGTAATCCGGGCACCATCATGTTAGATACAACCGACTTAAAACCTCGTCTGCCTTACCACGTAGCATTTCAGATAGTAGTGGCTCATCCCATGAAAAATTTTACTCAGAATATCTTCCGCATGGTGGTTGACGAGGGCGCCTCGACATGTGTTATGTCATTAGCATGCTGGAAGGCCATTGGCTAACCTATTTTGTCTCCATCACCTACTCTCCTCACTACTTTCGACGGTCGTTCATTCCGACCACATCGCATTGTTCCTTCTTTCCCTGTGCAGTTAGGAGGGAAAACCATGTGTGTCGAAGTAGAGGTAGTCGATGCTCCCCTCAATTATAACCTCTTGTTAGGACGGAGTTGGAATTTTGCTATGCAAGCTGTGGTTGCTACATTTTTCCGAGTCTTGTTGTTTCCACACGAGGGTCGGATAGTGACCATCGATCAATTGTCTTTCTCCAGACCTGACCCAACTTTGGGGGCATCCACGGTCCCGATGATTGATAATCTTCAACCAGGTGTCATTAACGTAGGAGTTGGTTTGTGCCCATCCTTTATGGGTACCTTCTATTACCCACCTCCTCACGACGATATCAAATCAAGATTCATCATTCCACACGACTTACTTTGAGGATCCTTGGATTCTTCCTTCCCCATCAGCCACGATGGATGAGACAGGGCACTCAGACATGTCCATGCCCTTGTCTTCCGCTGAGGTAGCGTACTGTTTAGTTCAGCAAGCTTTAGCTAACCTTGATCCAACTCCTGCACAAGAGTTAGATCCATTTCTAGAGCCTATTTGGGCTCAGGGTTCTCTCGCTAATGTCAATTCGTTAGACTTAGTCTTGCCTTCTGATGAAGCAGTAATCGAAGCAATGACTATTCTGGACAAACCTTGGGAATATCTTCACCACATATCATATTTTCTCCCAGAGTTAAGCCGAATCGAAACAGGAGAATTCACCGTTACCATAATGGGAGATCATCTGTGTCCTATCAATCTCTTAGCTACGCAAGAAATTTATGCTGAGGGCAATATGGTGACTATCGCTGAAACTATACCCATCAACATCTCTCGAAACCCTGATGTCATGGAGAATGTCTTCGTTGGAGCTGATTTCTCCCCCGAAGAGATTCAAATTTACACGAATCTTTTCAAAGAATTTTGTGACGTTTTTTCCTGGTATTATGAGGAAATGCCAGGTATCGATCCAAAAATAGTTGAACATGAAATCACAATGTATCCTGATGCCAAGCCTGTTCGACAAAAACTTCATCCAGTCAATCCCAAGAAAGAAGCAACCATCAAGGTTGAGGTTGAGAAATTTCTAAAGGTAGGTTTTATTTATCCTATCCATTTGACTCAATGGGTGTCAAATCCTGTGCCGGCCAATAAAAGACAAGGCACGATTCATGTATGTACCGATTTCTGTGATTTAAACAAGGCATGTCCCAAAGATAATTTTCCAACACCATTCATTGACCAGATCATTTATGAATGTGCCGGTTGTGAAGCCTTTTCTTTCATGGATGGTTTTTCGGGATATAATAAAATCCAAATCAAACCCGAAGACCAACATAAAACGGCATTCATTTGTCCGTGGGGTACATTCACATATCGTAAGATGTCTTTTGGCCTTAAAAATGATGGAGCCACATTCCAGCGAACAATGTCTTTTGCTTTTCATGACCTCAAGCATATAGTCGAGGCCTATCTAGATGATTTAGCATCACGCTCTCGCAAGCGAACAGATCATCCCACACACCTTAGACTAATCTTCGAACGTTGTTGCTACTTTAGGATTCGCTTGAATCCAAACAAGTGCAGCTTCTGCATAATGTCAGAACATTTGTTAGGTTTCATTGTATCAACAACAGGGATCATGGTCAATCCTCTTAAGGTGGAGGCAATAATCTAATGCCCCCCCCCCCCACACAATCCTACAACTTCAGAGTCTACAAGGCAAGGCGAACTTCTTACGATGCTTCATCACCAACTATGCCAAAATCACCAAGGGATTTATGCGTTTACTGAAGAAAGACGTTCCTTTTTTCTGGGACGAAGCCACTCAATGCTCTTTTGACGCATTAAAAGACGCCCTCACAACCGCACCTCTGCTATGACCACCTAACTATAACAAATATTTCTTATTATATCTGGCTATCGCAGAGTCAACCATTGGCATGTTTTTAGTTCAGGAAGATGATTCGTTCTCATAATACATGATCTATTACCTGAGTCGAGGCCTCGTAGGATCGGAACTCAATTATTCTCATATCAAAAAACTTGCGTTGGCAGCAGTTCATGCTGTTCAACAGTTCCATCACTATGTTCTATTTCGCAAGACCACCGTCATTGTTGTGGTGAATCCATTCCAGTACATGTTGACACAACGAGTTATAGGCAGAAAAATCAGTAGATGGATAGTCAT
>JZKD02S0990039.1:1565383-1576104 GCA_000966675.3 Picea glauca | reverse complement strand
TAAAGCTTGAGGCAAGGCTAAAGGGTTGGGACAAAGCTGGCTTGGCAATTTGGCAGAGTTTCTTTGCAATAATTTTTCCTCCTTTGATTAGTACCCCTACCCCTCCTTTTATAGGATAGAAGGAGCTAGGGTTCTTGGCGAACTCTCGGCCATGCATGGCTCAGAGTTCCAGTTAACTGACAAAAAGCCTCGTGTCCCGGCGAAAGCTTTCCTTATTTTTTTCTTTGTTAGGTACCCGCGGGTTGTTTTGGGTTAGCCTGCGGATACCCGCGTGCAGTATAAGGACAACAAGCGGATGCCCACGCCCAGTGAGAAGTTAGGGTGCGGGTTACTTGTTTTAAGTGGTTTTTTGAGGATTTTCTCAGCATGGCTTTGGCTAGGAAGAGGCATGAGTTGGCCTGATGCCAGGTAAACCTGTATAGTGCATTTTAGGGTTATAACACTTGGGTTTCATTCTCCAAGGGGAGAATGGGGTTGACATATGGAAACGGATCGACCACTTGGGTGACACTCTCTAACGAGAGAGGGGGATCGAACAAGGATGGGATCAGATCGACCGCTTTAGTTTCACTCTCTGAGGGTAGAGTGGGATTGACCAAGGATGGTATCGGATCAACCACTTTTTCAACTGGTTCAACTAAGGACGTGACCAGATTGACAACATGATCAACCGGATTGACCGGTGAAGGGATCAGAGTGATCATTCCATCAACTATAAGGGGGTCAAGAGTAATCTTGTGATAAGAAGCTAGAAGTTGAGGCTGTGAAACAGTCATGTCTTCCAGTAATTTCGAGGCTTCGTCCATATGAGGGAAAAGGTGAGTGAGATGACTCCCTTTGCATAACATGCACGGGAACTTAACTTTACTTTTCTTATTCCCAACGGTATCTTGACTAGTCGATGGGAAACCATCATCATGTTGTTAAGAGGCTAACGACATGAGTTGGTGAGGATGTGTAGACCATGCTTCTATAACCTTGGATAGACCAGGGCATTCCTTAAGAATATGGATACCTTTACAAATCCTGCAAGGGTACTTGGGATTACGAGTTGTTTGGGTGATCTTGACATCATCAACACTCCCAACATGATTAACAATAACTGGTTGCTTTCCAACATGTTTGACAATGGTTGGAGGTTTTGACCCTTGTTTATATTTCTTCTTCTTAATTTTTCTTTTCTTCTTCTTCTTATTCACTGGGTTATTAGATTCAAAACTTTCACTCGATGAAGAAGATAAAATGCAAGGCAACCTTGCAAGCGAAGAAGGTGAAGAAGACCTTACTGGTGAAGAAGGTGAACAATCAACATGAGTTTGATGTTCTTGGGGTAAATTTCTTACGACTGAATCACTTACTACATTTGGGATTGCTTGAGTGGAAAAAAACCATACCGGTAATCCAATTGTGAGACCTGGAAGGCTCAAAGTAGCGATGTAAGGAGGACCAATGTTTTCATAAGAAGGAAAAACAAAAGGTTCCCCTAGAAAAGGGGTTCCTTCATTGGTCATTCCGGGAATTGACACCATTAAAACAGATATCCAAATTAGAGTCCACTAGGGAAAACAAACAACACACACTAAAAATATAGTAAGCAAGAAAGAAAACAAAACCTTCTCACAATGAATGCACTAGTTGGTGATGAAATCCAACGTCACGAGAACATAGTAAGAAGGGGTTGAGATAGAGTGGGTGGAAAAGTTACGTTGATGACCTGCTTAATGGATTTACACCCTGGTGCAAGCTCCCACACATAATCATGGATATACCCTCCAAGGAACCCGAGTGAGTTTGGCCAACATCGATTCCAGGTACCATGAAGAATTGCCCCTCCACAGTCACCTTATGTAAAGGCCCTAAAGAGATAGGCCACTAAGGTTACCAATCACTATAGTGATCCCTAGGGAAACAGTCGACAGTATGATTCATGCGCAAGGGCAGGGTATCTAGCCCAAAATCATCTTGAAAGGCTTCCGCTCATCATTGTGGGTATACCTCTCAAGCAACCCCCATAATATGCACAACCTCTACACCAAGACCAACAAAGCAATGTGAATAACTCTGTCAGTCTCAATGCGACCTCGTGATTGACCCTCGTGTTAGAAGGGCTTCCCAGGATAAAATGTAATAAGTGGATTTAACCGCTCCCTAACTCAATATTCTATGTTTGTTTGCAACTTTGGAAAGTTATATTTCACACCTATTCCAAATCCCTACAACTAATGTAATGTAGGTTTGCAACCAGAAAGTATTAAAAATGTCTAATCATTTTTTATAAGTGCTTTATTTTATGGCTGTTGTTACTCAAGAGGAAAATGGCATGGACAATATGGTGTTTTGACTAACTCGAATATTATGCAAAGAGATGAAGATGCAATCTTTTCATTTTGATGAAAGCTATGCTACGAGAAGGATAAAACATTTATCATTCCCTTATGCACAATGTCCCAAAATTTATTAAACTCATCAATATAAAAATTCTCAATAAATGAGAAAAAGGTATTGTACAACAATGAAAGTTATTTTTCGGAATTTAAGACCAAAAAATGCCAAGAATCATGCAATTTCACTACTTCAAATGAAAGGATGCCCCCAATCTAATATAAAGCAAGAAATTAAATCTTTTTGTTTCAAAAATTTCACTAAAAGCAATAATGAACTTTCTTAAAACAAAAAAACCTAAACTAAAAGTTTTCTTTTAAAGCGAACTTTTCAGAAGAAATATGATCTTTCCCTAAACAATTCTAAAGAAAACAAACGCTTTGTAATTGAAAGACACTCAAAGCAAGAGAGTAATCCTTCAAAACCAAACAAAGCCAATGTGGCTAAAAGTAACTCAAAGAATGTCAAGCAGTCTGTAAACAGATCAATATAGGCTCCAAAAGCTCAATCCAACTGATCAAAGCAAAACTGGGTCATCAAAAGATGACAAGACCCAATCCAAAAAAGTTTACAAACAAGTTTGCATCCTAGTAGTAGAGTATAGTGAGATAATTAGGTATTCTCGCAGGCTAGACACTGGTAGGGTGCAAGAAGTTCACACTGGATCTAACAGTAGGGTGCGAAAATCAATGGTTTTCGCAGGCTCTAGAGAGGTACAGTGTGAGAATTTTTGTAATAAAAGAAAATTTTGAAAAAGGACAAGGAATCTAAGTGAACCTCTAGATCCAGAGAGTTTGGATGGATGTCCCACAGACTCAGAAACCAGAAAACAAGCAATCAAAGGAAGGGAAACTAGACTATCTAGGAAATAATATGTTCACCAGTATAGTCACCAATTTTGTTATTGGATAAATCGATAGGTGTAGACACTAACTAATTTCCCTAGATCCACCTAGATCTAGAACAAAACAAACCAGAACATGACACTTTCCTTAAGTTTTAAATATCAAATTTACTAACTAAAGATGGATAGGTGACATACCATTTAAACGTCGTTTCCTCTCGCCATCGCCATCCTAGCCCCATTCCAACATTCATAGAATGATGATCCTACAAAATAACACAACCAACCAAAGTGATAGTAATAGAATAAACTCAATATAAAACTATGTATGTGATCAACGAATCATACAATAAAACACAACAAGATTTATAGGAAAGAATCATATTACTGTGTCATATTAAATGTGAAAGAGATATTACAACCATGGCCTTGATGTCGTAAGGTCCCTTCCAACTGTCCTTCATTCCCCACACACTTCCACTCCAAGAATTCTAAAACCATAGATCTGATAATATTCACAATCTATCTTGACAAAGGAAAAACTCAAAGACACTTCAACCAAGCTAATAATTTCAAGCCAAATCCAACTTAGCCCTTCTCCATGAGAGATCCTCTCCTTTTATAAGATGAAGAGGATAAGGTGAGGAGGTTAGGATGATCCCACTAAATCATGAAAGAGAGTAAGATCCAAACCATTTGGATTCCACCTCACCATGAAAGTTTCTCCTTCTAGAAGATTCGAGAAAACGCTTGTTTTTCCCACGTGAAAGCATTCTTGCACCCTGCCTATAGAGAATACTACAAACTCCTCATGACCTAGCTATGATGAAGCATACGAGAATAAGGCATTCTCTCACCCTAGCTATAATGCAACCTATGAACTTCCTTTTTTATAGGGTTTTTACAAAGGAAAATGCAACTTCTTTTCTCAAAAAAAGTTCTTCTCCCTTCTTTCTTTGGGAACTCGGGCCATTGACCCCTCTGAAGACTACATATAGGTTTACATCAATAAAGGTCACAGGGATGATGAAAATAATGTGTAACAGAGGTAAGATATATTGGTTCTTCATTTGTATGAGGACGAACAACTGCTTTTCCTTTCCTTGCCATGCTCCTTGTGGTTTTTTTACAAGGGAGTAATGGATCAGAGGTGCTCACAAACTTCCTTTTTTTCTTTTCTGTTTGTGGAATGGGTACAAGGGATTGTTCTATAGACTGTTCATCTTTATTTTTTGAGCTATTCTTCTCTTTCCTCAGAATTTTTGTCTTATGACCCTTCTCCTCAAGTGCTACTGTTGAGGTCTCCTCCACTAATTTGGATTTACCTTTTGATTCTCGACTTTTAAAAATCTTATCGACTGTGGAAGAGGGACCTACTTGTTTAATTTCTTTATCTTTTTGGTTCACTATTCTGGAGGATGATGGAGTTACCTTATCTTTATCTGGATTAGGCTGGGCTCCCTCTACAGGTTTGTTTTATGTGGGAAGGTGTTGAGTGATGAGGATTTTCCAGCTAATCCCTTGCTTCTTGATTTCATGTATAACTAACATCTTAATAAGACCTTGATGATAAATGCTAGTATTCTCAGTTTTGGATAGGGTTTTGACACCTCTTACCATCTTGTTCAGACTCATCTACAAAAAATATGGGAAGTCAATTTCAGGACCTCCTTCAAAGTGTAACAGAATCCTAATATGATATAGGAAGGTTACAACATACCTACCCTCACAAGTGAGGAATCGTTGAAGACTAGAAAGCATTGGATGATACTCTTCCTTGATATAGTTCCTAGAAATCCCCTTTTTCCAATCAGGGTGCTGATGGTCTTCCTTCTGAAATCATTGGCACACTTCCTTGTTGATTCCTACTCCTTTGAAATACTTGGCTCCTCTGCTAAGTAATCCCGTGGCTTCCCTTAAGGTTGCTTCATTGATTGTTAGCTACAGATTGCCTATGTGCACAATGTCTCCATCGTAACCCCGAATAAATGTGTGAGATACCTTCTCATGATAGCATGTGAATTTATCCAAAAATGGCATCCATCCCACTCTAACATACTTATCTCTACATAGCTAGAACTCCTTGGTCTCCCTATAAATCTGGAAGACTGGTTCATGTCTACTTACAACCATCTTTATAAACTGAGTAAAAATTGGGCTGTAGCGCAAGGATTTAGTCATCTATGAGGGTAAGGGTTTGGTACTGGAGATCACAGAGAGGAGTAAGCATGGAATTGGAGAAATATTGGTAATGAAAAAAAAATATGGTGATGGCGTCGATAATTAGAATGGTGAAAAGATTCTGCAAGGGAAAATTAAGACAAAATGAGGCTCATCTGGATGGCTTCGCCACCCAGATAAGCCATTTCATTTATGCTTGTTAGTGTAATGATGGGGATGAAATGTTGGGTGTCGAAGAATAATTTTTGTTTGGGATAGGTTATTAGACCTCTGAGCGGTGAATTTGATGTTGAATCACAACTCATGACATGAGATAAGTTCGTGATTTGATTAAGGATGAAGCACGTTTGTGGCTCATCATTACTATACATGCTCCATATTCACACTTTTGATGTGATTTTTCCCTCAATCATTTTCAATCACTTATGTGATGAGAGGATTGATTAAGGTTAAGCATATGGGTATGAGGGAAGTGAAAGTTAGGTGCATGGTTTTAACACTAAGGTCATAAGATCTAGTATACATTTTCATACCTAGTGTAGTTTTATAAGCAAAGGAAAATAAATAATACCATGTTACCTTTTCTTTTACCATTGTATAATCAATAACCATAGCATATGCGACTACCTTTTTATTTGAATCTTGTATATTGTCAGATTTCATATTTTTAGGCTGGAGTTTTTTGGAAGCTTGGTACTGGAATTTCCTGTACTTCATGAAACTTCTTTATTTTGTTCTCGTCTTCTTTTGTGTCTGGTTCTACAGGGTTGTAAGGTGAACATGTTGGTTTCTAAAAATGAGACGTGAGTCTGAAAAAGAGTCCTGAAAGAGCTCTTGACCTTCCCCCATGCCAAAGATGTTGCATATCCTTATGCAAGAGGTTTCAACACCCTGTATCACAATGGACGAAAATTGATAAGAGAAAAGAAACCAGATCAAATTCCAAAAGTACATTTATCACCTAGCATATGATCACATGCCTAAAAGAATTGAAATTGCCTTTCTTCTGATGACTTATTGACAAGGGTAGCATTCAGTAGTGAAAACAGTGAGGTTTTTATATCTTTTCCAAAATAACAGATCCCACCGAAATTGCTCCAAAGATTTACTATAATTAGATGTTATGGATCAATTTCACAGTATAAGTAGATTAGACTCCCTAGTTAGGGATCCACTCTTAAGAAGTTTCCTTCTTAGGTAATGTAGGCTTTAGATGTCAGACAAGTAAAATTGACTTAGGGTAATTCTCAAATGGACATTTACTTGTAGTAATTATCTTGTTTGTTATTCTGGGGTTTGTATCTTATAGGTGTCAACAATGTCCTTGCTTGTAGTATTCATTTTTTAGATGACAAAAGTGAATTTTCCAATCAAACAAGTATAGATGAGACATTTTTCAACCAGAATGCACTGCGCAAGCCTGCTCAATACTCCAGTGGGGTAGTTGTGATAATTGGTGAGAGACATCCCTTCCCCAGGCAGAATGCCCCATTTCCAATAGGCTTGTTCAGTACCCTGATGGGTTTGCCTAGTCATACCACATACTGGTACCCGCTGCCAGCAGACCTGTTTAGTATCTCGACGAGTTAGTCTCTTAAACCCTTTTTCCATCAGAGGCTTCTTTTCCATAGTCACCTATTTCGGTTTTTTATTAAAGAGTGCTTTTGCACGATGATAGGGGAGGCTTGTCTAAAAACCTTTTTACAGGCTGGGATGGTATTGGGTTGGAAGGTATATTCTCTTATTTGAATGTCTATAAAGATTTGTCTGAAGGAAAAATAAACTTATGTATGCACATTATTTCTTTAGAATGATCCATATGTATAATTCTATCTGAGTTTGTCCATAAGAGAATGACCTAAAGTTACCTTAGGGTATGGATACATCCTCTTCCATAAATGTTTTCCTAGTGTGCCCACGACAGAGAGTGTTCATATACTCATATGTTACTCTTTAGTAAAGATAATCCAATGAATACTATTGAAGTCAAGTTAGGGTGAGATAGTTACTTGTAGGCTAATATATTGTTTTATTCCTTTAATCATGCTAAAATACTGGATACAGGCAACCTCTAGACTTTGAAGCAGATTAAGCATGTTTTTTTTTTTTTTTAACAATGATAGGTAAAGATTATGTCTTCTTTGTCAAGCAATAGAACCAAAAGAAATTAAAAATTCTTCCTTTTAGCTAGCAATAGAACCAAAAAAAATTAAAAATTCTTCCTTTTAGCTAGCAACAGAATCAAAAGAAATTAAAAATTCTTTGTTTTAACCAGCAATAGAACCAAAATAAATTAAAGATACTTCCCTTTAGTCATGAACAAAACCAAAAGAAATTATTGCTTCATAAGGGTTTCCATTTGATGCTACATTCGACTTCTTGGTTCCAGCTTGAGTGGTTACTGCATGGATTCATACTTCACAAAATTTTGAAATAGGCGTAGCATTCCTTGTCAATTAGGTGATGTGTCCTGATAGTATCGTATAATGATAGACTTCTGGTACTGGATTAGCACAGGACTGCTAGTACCGGACCAGAACATGATTTTTGGTACCGAATCATCACAGTTGGTACCGGACCAAAATAGATTATTTTTTATTCCTACCAACTGATGTTTTAGCAAGTTCGTGAAGGATAAAATAAATTATAGAAATCTACTTACAAAGATAAAATGCAAAAGTGAAAAAAATATGAGGTAAGTTACCTTCATCTTATTGACAAAACACAATCCACACCTATGTACAAAGGTTTTTAAAAGTAAATCAATCAATCAAGGTGGATCAGTAGGAAGGTTTCCTTCCTTACTCATCACCTGCATATCTGAATTTTGTAGTACACATTTCAGAAATTCCTCTTTTGATGGGGGTTTGTTATAAATTCTCAACCGGTGACCATTCAAAAGTAGTGGTGTCTGATGTTCATCGATTGTCTTTATATTGATTGAACCATTATCATAGAGGTGTCAATTTCATAAGGTCCCATCCAATGAGTAGTTAACTTACCTTTGAAATTATTGAATCTGCTGTCATACAATAAGGCCCAATCTCCTGGTTGAAATTTTTTCTTTTTGAGATACTTGTCATGCCATTTAATTCCCTGCTCTTGAATGAGGGTGGTTCTTTGAAGTGCTTCCTACTTGATTTCGTCCAACTCATTAATTTCCAAGAGTCTTTGTTGTTGGGCTTCATATAAGTTAATGCCAACTTGTTCTACAGTCCTGAAGGTTTTGATCTGGAATTCTATAGGGAGAAGAACCTGCTTCTCGTACACCAACTCGTAAGGTGTATGTCCCATTGTATTCCTCCAGGTGATTCTATAATCCCATAATGCTTCTAGTAATCTGTCAACCCAATCCTTGTGGTGTAGTTGTATTGTTTTAGTAAGAATGGACTCAATGACTTTGTTGGTAGACTCTACTTTTCCATTTTCCTATGGATGATAGGGTGTATATTTCCTGTGCTTGATTTGGTACTATTCTGTAACAACTTTGACTAGATTAGAGGTAAATTAAGTTCCCTGATCAGTCAAAATTTCTCGAGGTACCCCAAATATAGTAAAATTGTCATTGAAAAGGAAATCCACCACTGATTTTCCACTTGCAACTGGTAAAGCTTTTTCTTCAACCCACTTAGTCACATAGTTAGTACATAAAAGGATATACTTTTTCTTTTTAGATGTAGGGTTAATGGGTCCTACAAAATCTAATGCCCATTTCTCGAAAGGCTTAATGACTACTTGGGCTTGAAGTGGAATTTGGTCTCGTGCAGTAGGCTTACCCATTCATTGGTATTCATCGCAATTGGATACATAAGTTATAGAATCTTTGAAAATATTAGGCCAATAATAACCAGATTGCAGAACTTGAAAAATATCATGAATCTCATCTTCCCTTACACATATTCTAATTACCAAATCTGGTCTTGTTTTGTAGAGACAATCATCCTACCACATGTAGTTTGCACTTAGCTTAATTACTTTCTGTTTTTATCTAGGAGACAATTTCTGAGGCATCTTCCCTGTCAACAGATAGTTAGCTACATCTACATACCAAGGAGTAAATGTAGAAATAGCAAACAATTTTTCATCAGGAAAGTTATCATCTACTGGTGTGTTATCTCCCAGATGAATCATTCTAGATAAGAAATCAGCCACAAGATTATCCTTACCATGTCTATCAATAATTTTTATATTAAATTCTTGTAATAATAACAACCATCTTGTAACTCTAGGGTTTGTTACAAGTTTGTTCATTAAGAATTTGATGGTTGAATGATCAGTGTGTACAAAATCTTGATATTCTGTAATATAGTGTCTAAATTTATTGATAGCATGGACCATAGCTAGCAATTATTTTTTTGTGACCATATAATTAACTTCTGCTAGAGACAAATTCTTACGGAAAAAGTAAATAGCATAAGGAATTTGATTTTCCCTTTGTCCAAGAACTTCCCCAAGGGCTGTGTCTGAGGCATCGGTATAGATATGAAAAGGAAGGGACCAGTTTGGTCCTTTTAATACAGAGGTAGTTGACAATTTCTTTTTTAGAATCTCAAAAGATACTTGGCATTCATCATCCCAATTAAATTTGACTTATTTAGATAATAACTTGAATAAAGGGGTAGCTAGGCTTGTAAAATTTGGAATGAATCTTCTATAGTAGCCAACATGCCCTAAAAAGCTGCGAACTTCCTTTTGTGAGGAAGATATTCAGATTTGTGTGATAATATGAATCTTTTCCAGATCAACTCTCATTCCAGAACCAGAGATGTGATGTCCCAAAACAATACCTTTAATGAACATCATCTTTGACTTTTTATTACTTAGGGAAATATTAGTTTCCTTACACCTAATCAAGACTTTTTCTAGGCTGGTCAAAGCTTCCTAGAAGTCATTTCCATGGACTATAAAGTCATCCATGTAGACTTCCATGCAATCATTGGTCAAGTCAGAAAAAATGGCTACGACAACCCTTTGAAAAGTGGTTGGGGCATTGCAAAGTCCAAAAGGAAGAAACCTATAAGCATAGGTTCCCCATGGGCAGGTGAAAGTGGTCTTCTCCTGGTCTTCGAGTGTTATTTGTATTTGGTTATAACCACTAAACCCATCTAGGAACGAAAAATACTTCTTCTAGGACAAGGTATCCAACACCTAATCAATAAATGGTAAGGGAAAATAATCTCTATGGGCGGCTTTTTTCATCTCCCTGAAGTCTACACATATTCTCCACTTACCATTTTTCTTGGGAACTATGACAAGTGGAGACACCCATTGACTATCTGAAATGGGGTATATGAGATTGGATTGAAGGAGTTTT
>JZKD02S0990039.1:1547371-1561763 GCA_000966675.3 Picea glauca | reverse complement strand
TTTAGAGCTTAAAAATCTACCCTTATTATCTCTATATCTATGCATAAAATGGAAATTTGATTCTTAACTAAATTGAAATCCTAATTCTATATAGAAGGTAAGAAGGCAACCTGTCTTCAGAGAACCCCGCTATAGTGGCCGTGTGGCTCTTCATTCATGTCTTAAACATTTTATCCTCCTCCCTCAAGAAGCCTTTAAAATCATTCAAAAACTATGCAAACAATCTAAGCTAGAAATCACTTCCTACCATTTGAAAGTCCCCGACAACAACGCCAAAATGTTGTGCTACCCCAACGACACCAAAAATCAATAAAACAAATAACTGGTACCCCAAGGTAAATCACAATATTTTGATTTCAATACCAGCTTTAATTTTATTTAGATATAAATAAAAGTGTGGTTATATATAAAATACCTGAAAATTTTGATGATAGGTTGTCTGACACTTCAAAGGAAACCAAAGAAAGGATTGCTAAAAATGACCAACACAATCTAGGCCAGGGAAACTACTTGAGGTTACAGTCATGAATCGTAAGTACCCAAACATATTAAGAATATTATTTGTATTGCACTACAACTTTCAAGTAATTGCAGCCAAAAACATTGAACACACATATTCTTATGCAATGGAGGGCGACGAATTCAGAACTGAAACCGTAGAGGAAGACCTCCAACTTGGTTACAAGTATGGCTATAAAGTCATGGTTGATCATAGGAAAACCATGGGGAAGACCCCAATATCCAGTTTGTGGCATAAGGTAAATAAAAATTAGTCCACATTAACCTTTCATTGCTTATAAAATACATAAATGTTTGATATCATCCATAATTTAATGTCTTACTTTGTTTTAATCAGGATAGCAACACTATCAATGAAACCATTAGTACTAGACAACAAAGCGTTGATAGTGCAATGCGGTCAAAAGATCATGGTGCTCCCCAACAGGCCCATCCAAATGGGGTGCAACCCCATCCTAGTGGGGTGCAGCCCCAAGATGTTCCTGTGACAGAGGCCCATAATGGTAAAATGGTTGTATATTAATCATATACTTAATAATTCCGTACTTATAATTTTTTTCATTTCAATGGAAGAGACTGTCATAGTTGAGCCTCCTTGACTTGAAGATAATGTGAACAGGGAATTAATTCCAATGGTGTCCACTAGTAGACCAGGTAAATAATTACATTACAAAGTTTCTTTTTAATATCAATGAACTACTTCAATGATATTTAAAAAGTGGCCATATAAATTTAATATTTTTTGTTTTTGTAGGTGATGGCCCATCATAGCAGCCTCCACATAGTGGGTACGAGACCAGATGTGCTCATCGTGAAAGGATTGAAGCAACATTAGCTGCTGAAGAGCACCCAGTAAACAAGGACATGGAGATGGATGAATTACTTAAGAACTGGAAAACACAAAAGAAGACTAAAAAAAATTGATGATGTGTAATAATTTTTTAAGACAATTAGATGTACATTATATAGCTCAACATGTAATGATGAATATAATGCATTGACATTATGGATACTTTTTCATCTGATAATATATACAAGGCTATTTCTATGGCTTGTATATATCTGTGAATGTAATTTTATTATACACTTAATGATAATTTCATCTTCTCTTAGTCTTGGTATATATTGATTCAATACTCCTTGGTTCTATTGGTTCTATTGGCCTTGACATACAATTTCTGCATCACTTTGTGGCTCAATGGATACCATCCTAGCGATTTGAAGGAATTGGTAAACATGAAATTTAAGAGATTGAATTGTTCAAGTTTGGATTTAAATTTTACATGCTTGTTTGTTTCTAGGTTTCAAAAGTTCCAAACTTGTATGACACCAACTGACATAGCATGGGGCCCTTCATTCCATCAAACCCATATCCTACATTGTCAATAGTCATGATCCTTTCTTCTACCGCTAGAATTATTCTTGTATTGAGCCTTACAACATTTGAACCGATAACCAATATTTTTCAAGGATCCAATTTAGATCATTTATCACGAGGGAAGGTGTTGGTGAAGGAAAGGATAGTGATAGAAGTTGCTTAGTGTTTATGTTTTCTACATAGTATTCACCTATTAACTTGTTTAGAGGTGAATATGGTTAATTATAATAATAAGATGAAGGGGAACCTGGGTAGTGTTTACCTAATGCGAGTTGGTCAATAGTGATGATGTAGGCCTCATGGGGGAATGCATCACCAAAAAATGATAGATATGATGACATGAATAGCATGTATGTAGTCATGGTTGAGCAATGAGAAGGATGTTGTAGTCTAAGGTTGTTGTCAATATGTTAAGGAAAATTCCTTCATATTCAGATGGTCACCCATCAAATTATTAGTCGCAGCTCATGATTCCCTAATAGTGGGTTAGTCTAACATAAGGGGTAGTCTAACACTATTGGATTTATTACACTATTATCTCTACATGTGGCCATGGCTTGTGTATTCGTGGCTAGAGTCATATTATTTATACTTTTATTTTATTAAAAGGTGTGATTAAGGTTGACCTAGTCAAACTTGATATGTGGGCTCAATAATTCTCTTGGGGTGCCGGTTCTTGTTTTGTGGGAACTAGATCTGCAAAATGGTAATCTCTTTGTATTTTAAGATATAACGTGATAATCCAAGCAAGACCTTGTGCCTTGTGCTTGGGATATGGAGTCTAGGAAACAAATAGAACTTTAGCAAACAAATAGAACTTTAAAATGGATAAAGAAGATGTGACAAAACCACCAAACAACAAGTGTTATTAGTCAAGGACAGATCTGATATATATGTAACAACCATATGAAATGCTCAACAAGGACACAACAACACATCCATAAAATTCTTGCACCCACATAAGACATCAAAGATGAGATTAGAGTAAGAGAGATAACTTTATATTGAATGATCAACCCCTTAAGCTATCTCCTTTACTAGAAGGGGCATAAGCTATCTCATTTTATTTTTTAAATAAATATATGTATGTTGAGTCATATCAGGAGTACAAATTCTCTTTGATATCTCATCAAAATTTTAAATTATTACAGTAACATCCTTGCATTATGAAGAGCATGAATAATAACGTTGTTAAGTGACAAAGTCTGAAGAACATTCATTCTTAACCACCTTATCAAGAGCCCTACTAGCCTCCTCAGTGTTTATTAATTCTTACAAAGACCATCCATTAATGTAGTAAATGTTACAACATTAGGATTGTAGCCCTTGGACACCATCTCGTCCAAAACATTGTAAGCTTCCTCCCACCTACCTTCTTCATTACTTTAGCTTTTGTTCCTCCAATTGCATGTGAACCAAATGATTTACAACACCCATCTCTTTTAAGATTCTACCCAATGTTAGATTGTCTATATAAACCCAAATGTCAACAATAATCATGGATCCAAGGAGTTTAAAATTCATTTTGACATAAAGACATTGGTATTCTATTGCATTGGCACAATTTAATAGATAAACAAAATATCATCTTCTTGAATATTCACCCTCTCTACAAAGATTAATTCATGCTAGTATCACATAATTTTCATAACTTGAAAGAGAGAGACCCCTCCATTTTTTATTTTATTTTTATAACTTGGGACTTGAAAAGAAGTCCAGTTTAGTAAATCAAGGTGAAGGCCTTCAGAATTTGACGATGTTCTTGGTGTTTATTTACATATAATATCTATTGTTCATGAGGAATCTAATGTCTGACTTGGATTGAATTTTAGAGGGTTATTATTGTTGACTACATCACCTTAGCATGATCTTTAGTAAGAATGTCGAATCTTCATAGTCATCTCATTCAACACCCATATGGTGTCTTAGAAAGTGAAACTCTTAGTGGAAACCATAAGACAAATAAGTGGAACAACAAGCTTTGCCTACCATTTTTTGAAACCATTGTAGCACATATTTGCAAAATCCAACAATGGATATATATATATAAATGAAAAATAATCAAGCACTAATGTTTGTTTGAAGGCTAGTCGATTTTGTTCTAATGCAAAAATGTTTAGTGTAGTCCTCAAAGGCCCACATAATATATGGCATGCATCCATATCAAGTAGAATTTTCTAACTAGATTATAACCATTGGTTGCACATAAAAATAACCATAACTTGAATGTGTCATTTGCACTTCAAATGATAGGCCATCCCTTCGAGAAAAACATGAAATGAATATAATATTAGCATCATGGATTTCACTGCATCCATATCATGATTATAATTTTTGTATTTGGATCACCACGTTGTTGTTCCCTTATGGACCCATGTAGCATACTCCCACTTTTTACTCAATACCAATTGTTATGTTCTTAAGCAAAGACATAAGCAAGTAACCGAAAAAAAATATAGCGGGTACTCCCATAAATTCACCCTTTCTTTTGCGTGAGAGCTATTATAGAGACATTAGCATAAACATGGATGACAATTTGGGAGAAATTGATATAGAATATGGATTAAAAGTGTCATTAATAGATCTTACAATGTAGGATATGAAATCTAGCCCCTTTATGCCAATAAAGGCTTAGAAAGGTACTTAAAACAAAAGATCTTGGTGTTTCTAGGAGAAAATAATTTTTTTCATGTTAGTAACTTTGTACTTTCCAACTAAGAGAAAACATGAAGTTCCATTTCATGATATCATTAGTTGGTAATAGACAATGGGGAACAGTTGGTCCTTCTTAATGCATGATTCTACAAAATTGGTCCTTTATTGTGACCTATTGGATTTCCTATGATTCAAAAAACCTTAGTATCTCTACCCAATTTCTTTATCTTCTATTTGGTTATTAGATCCCTCAATACTAGTTGACCTAAAGTTGATTCCTTCCCTACTCCCAAGGATCCAAACATAATTTATCCACCAAACTTTGAGCAAAGAATACAACTAATTATCCCTCTGGTAGATATCATCGATACAATAATGGAAAATTGAGAGTGAGAAAACATTTGAAAACCACAAGCCACATTGTTAACATTATGATTTGAAACTATGATCACAAATTCTTGATTTCTAGATTTATTTCTTAAAGTTGACATTTAACATTGTTTGAAAGTGGCATTAATTATTCCCTCGATTACTATGAAACACTAATCATTCTACTCATACATTTGAAATCTTAGTCATTCCTCCAGAACAGACAACGAATTTTCCAAACATTTTCCCATTAAGCTCGAATTGTTACAAAACTATTCTTGGGATCTTGCTAAACTGAACCTACATATAATTAAAACATGTACACTCAAAGACTACATATTGACAAAATTATGGCCATCTATAAGGACTACAAGGTAACATGTAGAGGTTGTAAATATGCAGTCTCTCTGTATATGTTTCCTTCATATGCTTATGGAAAATTCTTAATTTTTAAAGGCCATTTAGATTCTTGCCTAATTTGGAAACTAAAATATAACATTTCCACATCAACATTGTATCACTAAAATCACATATTTCTGATTATAGTAATTGTATCTGCACATACTCCTCTCTTAATCAAATAAATTCCATGCCTATACTTTCTTTGCTGGAATGTTCCCAGCCATATCCATTAAAAATATTTCCATCAACTAATGATTCTTGCGACTAAAGTTAAATATTTGAGCATAAGAATTTTGTCCCAAAACAACAATTCATAATGAAACAAGAAATGAGTTTCAACTTTGTCATTATTAACATTAATGCATCCCCCAAAATTGTTTGGAAGTGAATTTTTCTTGTTTAGTGGAGAATAATGTGAATGAATACATAACTTAATTAGCAAATGAACCACCGGAGGAAACACATGTTATTAACCATTAGACCAACTCTAGTAATTAATCATCAAAATCCAAACAAATATGAGTTTTAAAATTATCTACAAACTACAACTAACTACAACTAATTAGGTCATTTCATTTTGGATATCTTTCTTTTCCAGCATAGAGAATGTGTGCAATCAAAACAATTAAATATAAAATTTCAATAGTACCTAATACTAATATTACATGTCAAATATAAATGTACGCATAAATACCATATTTGGAAAGAGAGAAAACATCCAACCTCTTAAAGAAGACTTATTTGCCAGTTCTCAAGTCAATTTTTTTACATGCTTTACTTTAATGAGATTCACTTCTTATTCTTACAAGGTAAAAAATTTCTTCCTTTTAGCCTCTTTATATTAGAAATCAACATGGATTTAGAACACAAATTTAGGACATGACCGAGAGATGTTATACCTTGACAATTTCATCTTCAAAAGCTCGATGACAATTCACTAATATATTTGATCGTTTGGACTATGTTGAGAAATGTTCTCCATGAACAATATGGTAATTACCCCGTTTGTCATGAAAACCTTCAACAACTCCTAGAGCCTTACAAAGAACATTTTTGATATACTTAAATTCAGTCTACAACAAGTATCTATATGGCCCCTTAGAAAGATGCTCGGCCTTGAACTCAAGATCAGTGGAACTGATATTTGAACATGTGACAAACATATCAAAATTCAGACTATTTTGATCTCAAATAGCAGTCTAATGTTACACACTTGAACTGATATCAATGGATGTAATTCTCTCAACTAATTTTGATCACAAATTCTTGATTTCAAGGACATCAATTTTTATTTTATTTTTTTAAATAAATATATATTGTCGCTATTGCAACGAATGTAAAGATTCTTGCGACAAATTAGCTATATTATCGATGAACATTTTTCATCAATAATATAGTTAATTCATCACAAGAATCTTTACATTCTTCATGCTTGCGACGATATCCTTTTCGTCGATAGTATAGCTAATTCATCGCAAGAATTTTTACATTTGTCGCTCTTGCGAATATATCTCTTCTTTGTCACTCTTGCGACGATATCCTTTCTTTGTTTCTATTGCGATGATATCCCTTATTTGTCTCTCTCGTGACGATATCCCTTCTTTGTCTCTCTTTAGATGATATCCCTTCTTTGTTTCTCTTGCGAGGATATCCTTTCTTTGTTTCTCTTGCGACGATATCCGTTCTTTGTCGCTCGTGTGAAAACAACTATGGGTCATCTTTATTATGATGAAGAAGGTTGGTCATTTGTATTGTGACAACCTCCTTGGGTCGTCACTCTTGTGACGTTTTTTTAGGTTCATCTCACTTTCCACAGAATGTGAAGTGATGTTTGGGAGACCCAGGATTTGTCGCAATATCCATGACATAACGTCACAAAAGTGTCGAAAGAGTCATCAAAAAATGACCCAAATTTACTAGTGATTTGATCCTTTCCCACTAGAGCTACATCTAATTGTTTTTCATTAGCCCCCCTTCTTCCTATGCGGACATTGCCCTGCATAATGTCCAAACTTATGACATGCAAAGAACTTGATTTTTCTCATGTCCTTCTTCTTCTTTCCATCTTGAGTGATAGAATATCCACTGGAAATTTTCTTTAACATTCCCTTCATTTTCTAGCTTGCAAGAGAAAGTTTCTCATCATGGATACTCTTCAAACCATCCCTGGATTCTAACAGAGTCTCCTCCTGAATACAATCAGTCCATAGTCTATCAAAACCTAGCATTGTTTTTCATGCACAGATCCCTTGAAAAAACATTTCCCAAGACTTGGGAAGACCTCTCAATGCTACATTCACCAACTTAGCATCATTTACTATCTCACCAATGGATACAAGTTGATCTTGGATCTGTGTAATATTCATAACATAGTTCACAACCGTGTCCTCACTAGACATATTGACAACATGAAGTTGGTGGTTCAAATGTAGAAACTTTCCTGTATTCTTGTTATGGTATAGACTTCAAATCATCATACATTTCATTTGCATATTTCTCCTCAGAAATGTGCGGAATCAAGTGTTCCTTTATGTATTATAGAAACATCCACTTGGCCTTCACTTCCTTCTTCTTGTGAGATTCCAATTCATGCAGATCAGTGGGAATTTTCAACCACAACCTCAACATACTCTTTGAGGTCATTCTCCTCCAATAGAAGAAGAATCCTTTTCTTAAAAGCCCAGAAGTTTGTTTCCCCTTCCAACCTGTCCTTAGTCTTCAATGTGTTCACCAGATTCCAGATCAGATATGATAAACCTCTGCTGAAACGGCCTTTGTATTATTGTTTCCCTTAAAACTGTCCTCCAATTTCCCTTGTTGGTTATCATCCCGATAATATTTATCCTGTTGGTTTCTTCCCTTCAAATAATAGGCTCCCTCTTTCCTTAAAAGACTTGGATCTGATACCATGTTGAATTTTTCTGAGTGGACTCAACCCTTGGTATTCACTAATACCATGTTTATATTTTACCACTCTACTCAACACCCAACATTTAAATAAAAAAAAATCACTTTATCTACTAAAATCACAGCTGAGTAATAAACTAAACATGCAGGGAAACATAAACAAGGAAACCAAAATCTCAAGCACACATAAAAACCAATATGTTTAGGTATAAACCCCTGGAAAAACCTTAGAGGGAAAACTAGTCCAATGATTATTTTATTAAGGTCAAATCAGAGCTCCCATAATAGGGAAAATGGCCCATTGAGACAAATATACACTTCATACAAACCTGGCAACTCATGTGATGTTTTACGACCCTGTACTAGCATGTTTACAGAGGCATACAAGATTTTCCTTCTGTTGAATCACATATATAAGAGACTATCTACACTGTGAACTGCGCATGTATAGTGCATGTATACATAAATCCAATATGGCCACTTCTATATGGTGCTCTTCTCTCCGCTAGTATCTATCCTTTGAAACCCACTTGCAGCTTCCCTTTCTTTCTCTCCTCCATGAATTGTATGACCTCTAGATGGAAGTCCTTCTCGACCTATCCAAGATCTTCAATCAAGACCCTTTTTGATCCAACCCTCTGATGAATACTTGGATGAAATATCTTCACCCAACATGTGAGATCCCATCACTCTATAGTGTAAGAAAAATTCATTATGTTCTCCTACACTCCTAAACCTTGGTGTCTCATCAAAGTCTCTCACAAGTGACTTCCTCTCAAAGAAACTTCTCCTTTACCCCAACCTTGCTTTTATAATTATGAGTTACAATCTATTTCTAATCTTCAAAGTGATCTATGGTTTAGAATACTTCTCACACTCACCTAGGATATAGATTACATGTTGCATGCTATGCATGTTCCTTAAATAACTCAACTACTAATAGAAACACTTTTACTTTAATTAGTTCCTTTTAACTGAAGTAAACTCACACTAGGATTTAGAAAACTTCCAGATGCTAAACACATACAAATGTGGAAGTAACTATTCAATGCTACCACAAACATCAACAAATCCAATGATGCTACTATGCACGAGGTATATATCTTGAAATAAATTTTCCTCTTCCTCAAATTCAACACTACATTATTTTCAAATTATTAGCCAATGCCTAATAACACGGGGTATGGGTCAGATTCTTCCATGATCTCGATAAATTCAAAGTCAGCTTTTGCTTTGACCCCTTCTATGTTCACCTTCACTTGCTCCAACCTGCCTATCATATAGATCTTGTATTGATTGGCCAACCATAGTTGAATGGGTGACCAAACTAATTCTGGTTTCCCCATTACCTCCCATGATTTCTTCAATAAAATATTTGTGTTGGGTCCCAGATAAAACATGACCCCATCTATGTCATATCCTCCCATCTCTTATTGCATCTTGAAACTCTCGGCTAGTGATCTTCTATTTACTGACCTGCAAAAATTCTCTTTCAGGTAGGGGGGGTGATATAAATTCCTCACTTTCTTGGACCCCATGCAGATAGATAGAATTTTTATTAGCTTTCTGCAACATTTGGATCTTTAAGTAATAGCAAGTAGAAACTCTAGAAAGTAATCACTTGGATTTCAGTTTCTGCTTCACGATTCAAGTCATGCAAGTCATTTGTGTGCACTTCAAACTATAATTCCTCAAGGAGCTATTATTAAATTTCTCTCTTCTGATTTTGTTGCAACCAATCCTATCTACATGCTTTCCTCAATTGATTTTTGTGATGCCCATCGTAATTCTTTGTGGGAAAGACCTACTTCCCAAAACCACTCTGTCACATGCAAGAGTTCCTCCCTGAGGAAATCCTCCTCCAGCAATCTTTGAATTTCCTTCTTAATTTATTCACAGATCCAAGCTTCTTCCAGTGACCATTGGGTTGCATGATGCAACTTTTCCCAAATATAAGCCTCCTCAAGTGACCTATAGGTTGCATGTTGTATCTCTTTGTGTGCCATTTATTCTTCCATTTCTCTCTACGCATCACGAAAAAACTATTTTTGTTGGGAAGCATAAAAATTTGGAGGGGGCTGGGATGCATTCCTTATCTTCCCCTCCTACTTCGAACTTGATCCCTCAACATGATCAAAGCCTTCTCCTTAGGTTACTACCCAAACATCGAATTCCTCAATCTTCCTCTCATCTTTGTGTGGATACTTATGCACCATATTACACTACTTCTTCTCTTCCCACTTCTTCAACAAGTCAGGAAAGTCCTCAGTGACATGCTCAGGACTATAGTAGTATGCACACAATAAGCGCAAATTAGTGCAAAACCTTGAAACATGACCAATCTCTTCATAATTAAAACAAGTGGGGGGTCTGCTTCCTCCTTCACCATATCCACGTCCGCGACCACTCCCATATCCTCTTATAGGAGCTCCTTGGTATTCATCACACTCATCTCTACCACGATCGCCATCTTGTTTCTACTCTTATACCCATAATGCATCATAGGTATTATCTTGCATAAACTGGAGTGAATGACAATTGTTCACATCGTACCCAACAGATTTACATATCTCACAAAATGGATTGTGGGTCATCGTTTGATATTTTTGCAATGTTGGGAAGTGTTGTGGCACATGGACCCATTTTCTACATAATTCACTACACTCCATCTATCCAGGTGGGAATAGACTCAGCATGACTGTTGCCACATAGTTTGGAAGGACATGGCACTCATCCCTATAATGGACCTCAGAGCAACATGTTGTACATGATACTTTCTCACACACGGCTATAACCTTTTCCATATTTTCTAGCTACATCATCATATTGGCTAGTTGTGACTACAATTGTGCCAACCCTATCGATTACTCTGTGCCTCTTGGTGTATCTTTCAAGCACATTTCAATCTCGACTGCCTCTTCCTGATTCGTCACCTTCTACTGGGTGAGAAAGGCTTGGATATGGGGGAGAAACCCCACATTAAACCATTCTTAATGCTACATGTCCTAAATTTGGAACGTCATCCTATCAAACAATATTTTAAACCACTGGTCATAGTCCCAAATAGTTTCTCCTTCCTTCTGCTTGATATATTTTATCTCCATGATACACTAGGATTCTGACTAAAGCTTCTAAAATTCCCTAAGAGAATCCTACTTACTCTCAGTTAGGGACCATTCCTGTCCCACTAGCACGGTATCCTTATACTTCATATACAATGTCAATGCTATGTCCCTAAACATGGTTTCCAACTATGCAATCTTCGCAACTTCATTTGTGATACTCTTCATAGACCAAATCGCTTCACATGTAAACCAGTGTTATTCTACATCATATCTGCCTATTCCATGGAACATAGGAAACCTTAGTGTACTGTCTTGATTTACCATACTTTGGAATAAAATATATCCTCCTATATGATGGCTAGTTCTTTGATTCCACAACACCACTGCTTCTCTCAGTGAAGTAACATTGACTTCGCCTTCTCCTTCACTCATCTCGTCGCTTCTTTCTTCTACTCCAATATCGTCACTATCTGTTTTGTTTTCTTCTTGATTTAAAATGCACAAGGGGGGTGGTACAAAGCGGGGGTAAGTCCATCTTCTTTTGAAAAATATTGTGAGGGGACTTGGAGAGTTTTCTACTTGTAGTCACGCAAGGTCATCTAAAATCATCCATACATCTCCCCCAACACTAGGGAATCCTCCATCTTCTTATTATTATGGTGCACCAACACATGCCGCCCCATATTCGACTCTTATTTGTGCACTTCCACTATGCATACTATCTTATTCTCCTATCCACGCGTTGCCACTATGTGGACTATTTTATTCTCCTACCCATGCACTACCACCATGCATGCTAATTTCCCTTCTTATCAGAGAATTACCACTATGTTGACTACCAACTTATCTTCTAATCAACACATCACTACACCACACAAAAAATTATATTCTTGTTAGTGCATCATTGTGGAACACTTCATGTTCCTCGCTTGACCATGCACTATGATTTTGTGCATGCTATATTGATCATATCGGTGCACCACAAATCTACACATGTACACCAAAGTGATGCGCTCTCTTCTCTTTTAAAGTTATGGCATACTGCAACAACCAAAGGGTACAAGCTCCATCACCTAGGCCCTCACTATCACTACCGATATATTCGACACCAAGCCTCTTAGCAAGCATGTCCTCATCTTTTCTCCACATTGGCACACCATTCTCTCCCACACCACTACCTATTTTGTTTTTTCTTTTCATCATGGGCCTGACACCTTGCTATGCACCTTTGGGTAACTCTCCTCTACTCCTCTACTTGGATTTTCTTCTCAACTCAACTCTTCTTGCGTATCTCTCAAGTCATTCTCTCCTCTACTCTTCTGGGTCCATTCCAATCCTCACCTCATCTCATCAACTTCTTGGATTGTCCTTAATGGATCTATCTTCTCGCTCATTTTTTCCCACCTTTTCTAGAGCCCCCACCCCAGAGCTAGGGGTTTTACTTAAACATCTTATCGAGCACCATGTGCATCATCCTTATCTCTACAAACAACATATTGATCCAAAGTGGAATCTATTCTAGAATCTACTTCCTTGGACCTTGTTCAAAATTTCTTTTAGCCTCGCTAAAAGAATCGTTAGATTCTACAACAAAATCAATAATGTAGCCGTCCTTCACTCGAACGAACCAAAAATCAATATACTAAGTCCAATTATTATATAGCACCTTCAAGCCATCAAGTATGTATTGATCCCAAACTATTGGCTCCAATGACAATGCAACTAAATTTATAGTAGCTTGCCTTTTCAACCATTCATGTAACATACACGTAAGTTCAACAAAGAATAACTCATGCATATCGGAGTAGATATACATGTATTTCTCATGTGTCACATTCACCCTCAATCCTTGGATATCTTGGATGTAAACCCCTTATTCTTGTGCAGCTACCCAATATTGAATCTCCTCCTTAGTGTTGGACAACTGAGTGGGGGGGGGGGGGGGAATCAGTTGTTATTGTGCTTAAACAATTATGCCCATTTTAAACTCTTTACAAAACACTCAATGATGATAACAATAATGCAGGGAAGTAAGCAATAGAATATTCAACATCAATCACACACATGAAATATATAGAGACATATATTTCTTGAGGAAACCCATCAAGGGAAAAACCACTTTTTCTTGATATGATAAGCAATCTTTATTTTTTGTACATTATCATTCTTATGAGCTCCAACTCCTCTTTGAGGCTACAACCTCTGTTTTACAAGAAACAACTTGCTGAGAGAACCAACTCTCTGGTTTCTCTAGCACTGACTAGAAGGAAGCACCAACTCCCTGATCGTTCCAACACCAACTAGATGGAAGAACCAACTTCCAGTTACATAGAAACAAACATGTATAACAGAGAACAATAGTTCTCCCTTGCACCACCTTGCCAGATTTGTCTTACTGGCTGCAACCAGATGGAAGATACAACCTCCTATGTTCAAGCACCAACTTGAAAATCTAAGGACAACAGTCCTCCCTAGCACCTCCCTACCACCCTGAAATATAAATCTTTTCTTTCTTAAGTTTATCACAATGATACAAAATTTATCAATGGCTTACCAGACTCATCACTTTTCTACTACACTACTTTGCTCTGCCTACATCAATGTCTTTCTGTTCACATGCCTTGCACTTTCTGTTCACTTTCATTTTATTCTTTTTGTGCCATCTATATTCTATGCAGTATGACTCTGCATGCTCTTCACTATGTCACTGTTCTACCCTATGGGTTGTTCAATGCATCTCTTCCTCACAACTACATAGCTAATGAGAAAAATGCCTCACTTCTCTGTTCTGCATATTTTTCTCATGTTGAGTACTCTGTTTGATCATCATGGAAACTCTTCATTGTCTCTGGTGGTTATCTCAATGTGCTCATCATCAGTGGGCATTATGTTGAGATTCATTATATTCTCTAGTAGTCGAAACTCTTTGTCTTTTTATTAGTTACAACCAATTAATTATGTCTTCTTCATCTTCTAATCCCCTTCTGTTAAGAACCAAACATCAATATAGCATATAAAAACCTCAGGAAAAGTACTCAACGCCTTGAAAAAGAGATAATTTTAGATAATAAGCCTCTTCGAGGGGGCAACCTCCTTT